>CM076570.1:1510780574-1511182605 GCA_034641835.2 Pinus albicaulis | reverse complement strand
TGTGAATAGGTAGTTTGATATATATATATATATATCAATTTGATGTAATAAATATGTTCAATACTGCGTATATATTATCAGATATACATCACCCATATTAATAATAATTAATGTAATAATATAATTATACTAATAATAAATATTCATGAATATCCATCAATCATATATGATTTGATTGATCGTTGACATGAAATCTCTAACATGAAATCTCCCCTAAAAACACGTATACAACCTTAGTTAGTTTCACAATGGAGGAAGGAAATATGATACAGCTCATCACTCAACTTACATTTGACACGTGAAGTGAATATACTTGAACTGAGTGTTGTCTCAATTGGTAGGCCATATCAAGTTTCAATTATACATATTTTTTTAATTATTATTTACTAGAAGTTGTTTCAAAAAGGTGCAAAGAGAGGCCGATAGGTTTTTTAAATTAGAAATATAACAGTGTATGATAAATGCATTTGTAGATATGTATGTGATATGCCATATGTATTGGCATATTTTAATTTCTATAAATAATGTAAAGGATGATTTTAGTTTTATAGATATTTATTATATATAACAAGTTGTACATATATATTATTTCTAGAGCTCAAACTAAAAACACAAATTTGATATATCTCTAACAAAATATTAAAAATAGAGAATCACGCTTATTGGAAACTACCATTTAAACTCAATTAGAATGATTGGATTATAAAATCTACATTCTAAAATTAATACTATTTTTTCTAAAAAATAATTAAAATCTATTTAGAGTGTATTTTAATTTCATGTATAAGCCAAATTAAAAAATAGATTTGATACATCACTCACAAAATATCCAAAATAAGGAATAAAAAACTAGTGTACAAAATTTAAATAATAAAAAAATCCATTAAATTACCCCTACTAAAATTAAGAATTGGATTAAGAAAAGTCATAAAAAGGTTTTTCAAAAAGAAATTCTCTGCACATTTCCTCAAATGAAAACACAAAGATTATGTTAAACTGTGACATATAAAAAAATGAAAATGAAAACCCAAATGGCAACAACAAAGTTTGTCAAAAAAAACTGATAATTACCTAGAAATGTTGAAAACTAATCTCTTGAATAGTATGCAAATTTTTTTTTGTCTATGTCCCAACAAAAATACATACTATTTTGCAAAATATAAGGAATAAAAAAGACATTGAGGATCAAGCCTTAATATAAGGAATAAAAAGGCATTAAATTACCCCTACCATTTTTTTTTAACCAGAATAAGGACAATTTCAATTGGTCGAAACCATATTATAATTAGATTATGATGCATTTTTTTTGTTTTTAATTCTGAATTAAAACTATTTCTAATTATATAAGAATTTATTTTCTTTATTTATTTTTTCTCAAAGAAATAAGTTAGTGTCAATTGGGTTTACTTGGGGTGATTGGGAGAAATAATATATAATTCCTGGAGTGACATGTTGAGCTTATATCTAGTATATCTTTATAATGACTTTGAGCCTTGCTATTGAACTACTTTAAGCCCTAACTAAAATCTTATCCTTATCTACAAGCTAGAGGATGGGTAGGAAAATCTTATCCTTACCTACAAGCTAAAGGATAAAGTGTTTGGGTACATAGAAAAAATAATAATAATAACTCAAAACCAAAAAGTATTTAGCACTAATAAAGAATTACTCCCTAAAATGAGCATATTATATTTGGGGAATGTTGGAGTTAATGCTTACATTCCATATTTGAGAAGTTGGTTTGTGATGGTTGAGAAATTTTCTCAACGTCTCTCTCTAAAGTAGGAATAAGTTGGATCTCAGAAACTTTATTTAATAGAGTAATTTGAATGTAATCTGTGTGTGTGAGTGTTTACACATACACCATTTGTACATAATATATGAGTGTGTTTAGTCATTATGTGTTTTTTTAGTTGTTTTTAACATGGTATCAGAGCACGGGATCAGAGGCCTATGTGTTGTGCTGCGTTTATCCAGTAAAAGATCGTCTTCGCTGGAAGAAGTTCCATTCATGCTATGAGGTTGAAGCGGGGAATGAGTTTGTGTTTTTTTTTCTAGAACGTTGATGGAACTCTCGGTTTTATCAGTGGCTGTTGTCAGTATTTCTGTTTGTTTTGGTGAGAATTGTGGATAAAATATGGTGGGATCAGGTGACAGATGAAGAGTCGAATACTCTCTTCTTGACAGAGCTGACAATACATACGTTGACACAGTCTATCAGAAATCTAAAGTGCGCATTCACATTAGAACAGCCTGTGACAGAGAGAGGCCATCCAAGAATTTTTTTTAATGTGTTGTTCGGTGATCGTGCTCTTCTGTAGACCGTAAATATTTGGGTCCAAGCTACTGGTCGGAGGAAATGTCTCTGAGCACTTAATCACCAGAGGATTCACCCCCACAAGCGACTGGCATGTAAATTCTTGATCAGTCTTCCACGCAAGTTCATTGGCTTCCACTATTCCCTGCACAATTTGAAGGGGATTGGGCTTCTCGCGAAGGCTCTTCATGGAATTTAAAGGACTTTTGAAACTCCGAACATAGAGGTTTTTTCGATTTTTTCAAACATTTAGAATGTTGTTTCAAATAAATCCTCAATGGTAGGGGAAATCATGTTGGAAAAAGCTATGATGGTGTGAGCTCCGTATGAGGAAACCTCTCGTCCAGCGGAATGTAGTTCACATTTGGAAAACTAGCTCAGCTGTCATTCTTTAGATGGAAACCTTTTATCTTTCTGTGGTCTATGCATTTGTGTGTTGGGTGGATGGGTGTGTCTGCCAGGCATCATGATCAGCTGCGTGTTAAAAATTAGTATTATAAATTGTTTGTAAATTATGTGATGAATTTCAAAATAGATAAAAAGGTTATGTTGTAAAACTTATTCTACATACATTCTGTATCTAGACAGGTTCCCTAGATAAATGGCAAGTATAGTGGTTAGCACCCATGTATTTTGGTGGATGGGAGCTCGTCCATAGAATGACTAGGATTTCAGTGATTGCAATCAATTGTGTTTGAAGAGATCAAGTGGCAGTAAGGCTCAATATGGATGGTTGTCCAAATAGCATGGTAGTTGCGGATCTAGGGAAGGATCCCTCGTTAGTGGTAGACGTGGAGGTGGTCTCCTAATGAGGTTACACGACAGATTGGGATGTTGTCCAGTAATTGACTTCGGGAGGTCCTTGATTCGGGAGTTGAGGAAGCAAACTCGGGAATCCAACTTGCCAACTACACCTTTTCGAGGGTTATGAGGCAACTTGATGGAGCATCTACTGATAAGCTTGATTATTTTGTTATTTATGAGTGAATTCAATAAATTCATGGAATGTAATCATTGGGGGGATGTTGGAGTTAATGCTTACATTCCATATTTGAGATTGGTTTGTGATGGTTGAGAAATTCTCTCAACCTCTCTCTCTCTAAATTAGGAATAAGTTGGATCTCGAAACTCTATTTAATGAAATGTCTGAATGTAATCGGTGTGTGTGAGTGTGTTTACATACACACCATCATACACCATTTTGTGCACATAATATATGATTGTGTTTACCATGTTGTGTGATTTTAGCTATTTCTATCATGATGAAACTTTACTGAATGGATAGGGAGGTAAGGGCATGCTTTTAGCTCTTAGTAGGCACTCTCTCAATGGTCCCTTCCCTCTATCAACCTTACTCTTAATTTGCTTCCTATGTGCAAGAGGTGTCCCTCCCTTGTGGAAGGAGGTCGAACATTGAATATATATTTGCATGACTAAATTTTATTTACACAATTATATTGTTAAACATCTTGTTCTGGAAAATGTATCAATAAAGTGAACTGAAAATCATTAAATATTATAAAAATTTTAACTTAACCTAAGAAAACTATATTTTGGCTTTTTTAAACTAAAATCTAATGACATGATTCTTAGCAATTCTCAATAATACACCATTTAAATTACATTTTTAATGTAAAAATTAATTCAACACTAAACACTTAAATTAGATAAACTAAAACAAAATCTTCCCCATATATAACAAGAGTTACGTAGTAGCTAGTACATGCCACTTAGCTTAAATATAGCTTAATTAAACTAAAAAATAATAAAAAGAAAGATTTCATCACAAAAATAAAATAAATAATAAAATAATATATTGTTGAATGTCATCACAAAACATTAAAAAATATTATTAATTAGTATTGGTTATATTAACACACACACACACACACACACACACACACACATATATATATATATATATAAATTTATTAAAATAAATTTTTAATATAATAATAAGTCATTTTAAATTGGAAATATGGAAAAAAAAAATTATAATTCATGAAAATGGAAATAATAGAAAAAGAAAAAAAAACTCAAAATCAAAAAAAAAAAAACTAATAGAAATGGAAGTTATTAAACATCTCATAATAAGACCTCAACTAATCACATTACGAAGAAATACATTTAAATAATAATAAAAAATAACAAAAATTGAATTCCCAATGTTAAATTATGAATAAATGACAAAAATTTAATCAAAAACTAATTAATATGCAATCAAAAGTAAAACTGAATGAGTAATACCATATATAATAAATTATTAAAAAAAACTACCAAAATATTCAAAAATATCACTTAATTGGTATGATATGTGTTCATTCTATTCACCGACTTCTATTGTGATAACAAGCAAACTACTTTGTTTCACCCACTAGGATGTGGAATTCTCCAGATGATGGTGATGATGAACTGCCTTTGGAGGTGTTGCCTCCGAATGCAGAAGAGATGTTACAACGCCGTAGTCATAACACTGCTGATCCTAGTCAAAGTAGTTCCACTGGTCATTTTAAAAGAACCAACTGAGGATATGGAATCTCAATATTAGTCTACTTTTCAACTGATTTATCATTTGTGAATTGAATAGTGAATATTTTGATATTTTCATCGTGGCAGACTTTCTGTGACGAATATGAAACATACTAGAGGATGTAATAGTTCTTTTGTGAACACGTTTCTCATTTCTTCTTGCATTTCGTGTTTCTATAGTATATTTTAGCCTATCTTCCAGCCATTATATGAAGGAATTTCTAAAATTCATAACTTATATTCACAACAACACACAGGAAAAATACAAGGAAGGAATTGGCAAGTGGGAGCTATTATGGTAGGAATATCTATTCAAGCTACTACTGCGATCAATGGCTTCCTGCTTCATATGCATCGCCCAATAGGCATGTTCCAATGCTTTACCCTGCCACCGATGCTAGATAATATTAAATTTAAGATCAAACATATACTCTGTGCTCAGATACTTCAACAAGTTCTAGCAGATCAATATTTGAAAATTTATCGTTCTCAGGACGGATATAAGGAGTTTATAGAAATTACGCCAACAGATTAACATTTAAAAGTTTAAATTTATGAGATGCAGATGAGGAGTTAACAAAGATTATACCTATAACAGATTTGAAACTATTTTCACAGCCGCCATTGTTTTAAAGCCCTTTTCAATTTGAATTTCCTCTTCAGGTGATGCTAGTCCAGGTTTGCAAATTTATGAATATGTTATGAGATAGACTGGACCAAAATATGTATGCCTTTCAATCCAATCTTTTTTCAACTGAACACAAAAGAAAGTTTCGAATCAGTCATTCTAGTTGCACAAGAAGACTTAAAGGGCAAAAAAATTCAAATTCTTTCCAAAAATAACGATAACAACAACAGATAATATCACCACTATCTAGAATCTCTTAGCGTTTCTGTGCTTTTAAGAACGAATAAACTTAACCAAGCCTGAATCTCTGCAAAAGCAAAAGAAATGGAAAATTTCGGAAGGCTTCCAGGATATTAATTGCTGCCTTTTAGCCAATTCCTTAAAAAAATTACCAGCTTCATGCTAAGTATACCTTTCAGGCAGTATCAATAATTCATTTTCTCAAAAAACAACATGGATAAGTCAATTTATCTCAGCCAGAGTGTGATTCGAAACACGAAAAACAACATGGATAAGTCCAATTTATCTCAATCCAGAGTGTAGTAGACTAGGAAATGAGAAGTGTACCCAACTGGAACTCCGGCGCGAAGTGTATCCACCTGGAACTCCGGCTCACAGGTGTCAACTTAAGAGGAAAAGGGTGGCCGTGTACATACGTCACACTGAAACAAAAAGTGTTGACGAAACGAGAAATGGACTGATTCAAAAGTATAGGCCTATCGGCCTAATTATGGTGATCTCAAGTTCTTTTCACCTAACATGGGGAGTATGGTTTAATGAGTCGTGGTGTCCACTTTGATTTCTAATAGAAAGAGGACACGACGGGTGAGTTTCCATTTTAACGTTTGTAAACATTTGGTGGATTTTAATTGGTGAATAAAGCTTGATTTCAACTTTTTTTATCATTGAAGCCTCCACCACAGTCCTTTGTGATCTTACAAATCATTTCTGGAGTGAAAGGTAACGTTTATTTTAAAAAAATGGTAGGAGTATTTTTTAAAATATTGAAGAAGATTGTTGTAGATAAAATATATGCTTTTAAGTGATTTAATTGTTTTATTTTTAATAGATGAAGTAAAAAAATGGTACCATTATTTTTAAAATATTGAAGAATAATGAAGATTGTTATAGATAAAATATTTGTTTTTAAGTGATTTAATTGTTTTATTTTGAATAGATGAAGTATCCATTTTGAAGTAATTTATTTGTTTTACCTTTTACATGTGTATATGAGTAAAAATAGTGAAGTTATTAAGGGGAAATCTTAAAAAAAAAATCTGATAACAAGGCTTTTTGTAGAGTTTTTCACTGAGGTTCAATATGTTCAAAGTGTTGAGAAAAGCATAAGGTGCTAATTTGAATTGTGATTCTCTATTATCGTACTGAATATAATTTTGAAGAAGAATCAATTAATAATCTCTACTTGCCCATTGGCTTGAGGATAATATGGGGTGATCAATGGAAATTGCTTTGGGCACTCCAAACCAAGCAATGGCTTGGTTAAATAGGAATGATGTTATGACGGTGTTGTCGTTCGAAAAGGTTGCCATAGCCACAACCTACTTATTAAAACAATCGAAAGAAACAATGATGTAATGGTTTTCGTGACTTGCGGGGTTAAATTGCATGAAGTCAATGCCCCATTTGGCGAAAAGTTCAAAAGTAACGATAGGGTGAAGTGGAGCAAGGTGAGTGTGCGTCTTCCTAAAAAATATTTGACATGAGTGAGACTTTTGGATATGAGTAGTACAATCTTTAAATATCAATGGCTAAAAATACACGACACGAAGATTTTTTGGGCGGTGGCAAGTCCAAACAGGTGACCGCCACAGGCTCCAATGTGATAATTGTTTAGAACTCATTCAGTCTCATCATGAGTGAGACATATATGTAATACCACATCAACTCCGTAGCAATAAAGGGAGTCAATTATAATAAAAGAGTGCCTAGAATATTGGAATATATGATGACACTAATCGTAACACAGTGTTGATCGAAAATATTGAGTCTAGAGACATAAGAGTACATCTCCATACCAAGGATCATATGAGTTATTGAGGAATAAGGAGTTATCAAGAAGTGGGTCCTCAACCATAGTTTCTTTATCAAATCAGAGTAACTCAAACATTAACTTGACAAATGTAAGGGATTTCTTAGACTTAGAACCCACAAACTCCAAATCAAACTCTTGAAGGATAACAATCCACTTAGAGAATTTTTCCCCCAATGATTTGATGTTTAAACAATTTGTTTCATGTTGTTGGAATCAATGATCACAATGGTCTTTCGCAAGACTATGTAATGTCATAAACATTGGAAAACAAAAATGATTACCAAATACAACTTCTAAACTGGAGAATAATGAAGCTTGGGATCAATAAGGCCTTTGCCAAGATAGTAATTAGGGTGTTCATTATGCATCCTATCCCCTTGGAAAAAACCATACAAATGGTGGATTCAGAGGCTGCTAGATATAATAAAAATTCATAGTTGAAATTACGAGGACTAAGTAATGAAGCAAATAAAAAATTGTGTTTCAAAGAGTCAAAAGATACTTGGATTGTTCATCCCATATGAAAGGTACTCCCTTTTTTCAAAAATCACATAAAACCTTTGGTGATCTTGGCATAATTGGAAATAAAACTATGCAAGAAATTAGCCTTTCCTTGTAGTGCTTGAAGTTGGAAAACAACCCGTGGAGGACAAATATTGATGATAGCCTCAACCTTAGAGGGATCAGCACAAATCCCTTCCTTGGACATGATAAAACCTAGCTACCTTCTAGATTATACACAAAAGACACATTTATGCTTTTTTAGCTAGCCTGTGTAATAACAACATCGAAGAAACACTTCTCTAAGATGGGCGAGATGGTCCTCACGATGTAAAGATTCAGGGGCAAGGTCATCAAGATAGACTTCAACAATGTGTTTTATATCTTTAAAAGCATAAGACATGGCTTGTTGGAAAGTGGCACCATCATTTTTTAGACCAAGCGGAAATTTTTGATACACAAATGTTCCCCATGGGGAATTGAAAACATTTTTCTGTTGATCCTCTAGTTTAATTTGGATTTGATTATAGCCAAAGAAACCATCCATAAAGGAGAAGATATAATTTCCAATCCATTCATAAAAAATTTGGTTGATAAATGGTGTGGGTTAATTATCCTTGGGACATATTCAAGTCTCTATAGTCCACAGAAACCCGAATCGACCCTTGCATGTTATCAACTAGAACATGATTACAAACCTACTCTATCAAGGGTACCAGATAAATAGAGCCAACATCTAACAATTTTTTAACATATACTTCAATAGTAGTTGCTTTTCAAGGATTAACCAGTTGGAGCCTTTGTCGAACAAGCTTAGCTCTATCATTTTTTTGATCTCATGTTGGACAATCGAGGGGTTAATACCAATAATCTATTTGTAGGAAAAAGCAAAAAATTCATGGAATTATTTGAAAATAGAATTATAAGTTTCAATCTCTTGAGGCGTACAATATGCTCCAATCATAATGTTTTCCACGACACCTAGTTTTGTAGCAATGTTAATGGGGATATTCTTTGAGATGTTTGTCAGTTCCTCTACGAGGGAAATAACCTAAATCAAGATGGGGACTAGGACCCTCATCATTACCATATGAATCCAAGTTTCTAGCTAACTAAACCCAGTTTGATTTTTTTTTTTTTTTTTTTTTTTTTTTTGATTGTTTGTAATCCTCCATCGTAAACATAATGACGAGGAGCCGCGACCTAGGGAATCTAATCCATCAAAGTCACAGGGATTGCACTCGGCCTGGACCACACCAACCCTAAGTTGAATGGATTTTTAGCATGTCTCCTCCCCACCTTTTTTAATTGATCCGGGTGGCTCTAGAGAGACACACGGGACAAAGAGGGCTTATGAAAGCAAAAATCAAAGTGATCGGGAAAGATTCAAACTAAGACCATAGAGTATATTCTCATCATCACAATCCAGCGAGTGGTGTGAACGGTTCATCGGAGAATCGAGCTCGTATGCAAAAGGTAGAGGCGAGTCAAAGTTTTTGGGTCAGTCAAAGTTTTTGGGTGACTTGATGATGTGGTAGGTTAAGGAGGCGAGAATTTTCGTAGAAATCCGGCGGCGGATTAGGCAGTTAGGGCGGGCAGTGGGTCGTTAAAAAAACTCAGCCGGCCTAAAATCATGTTATTTAAAAATGTGTGGTTTGTTAATATAAAAGAGGGTGGAGGGTGGGCCATGACCCCACTCCCACCCACTTTCTCCAACCAAACCATATAACAAAACATTAATTTAAAACGGGTCGGCGGCCATGACCTCGCCAGACCCGCACCTGCACCCATATATAACAATAAACATATATATGGTGGGGTGGTCGGCGGTCAACCTCGCCACCCCAACCATAACCCTACACCATTATGAGATATATGATTATCGTGGGTTGTTGGGCGAGCTCGACCCCTCCAATTTTAAAAAAGAAACATGCCCGAAACATTGCATTCAGATTTTGGGGAGGCGGGATTTGATCCCCCGACCTCCCCTTAACCAATTACTTTATTTGTCATTGCGCTAGCCCATTGGGCTTTGGGTAATCCACCCAACTTACATTACTTAAACCTCTCTTTTCACCAGTGCACCCAGGCTAGGTCAGAGTGCAAACGGACATGCAGTTCAAGGCAAGGATGGTGCACCCAGTTCGAGGGAATATTTTTTGATGCCAAGGGAATATTTTGATTCCAAGGAGGTAAAATTTCTCTGTGACATAATGTATTAAACTTTATATGCATTTTAACCATAATTTCATAGGGAGCGCAATGGTGTGCCCAGATTTTCCATTTGAGCAACAGTTTAGAAGACTCTCTTCAGAATATGAGGATCAGGGATCTTGAAGGAATCTAAAAGATTCCTGCAGCCCCAGAATTTCACTTTGTCATAATTCAGAAACTTGACAGTCGATTTTGCACTATTCGACGCCACGAATTTGATGATGTATTCAGATTTTCCATTTGACCATTCCATATTTCGGCCAATTTTCAAAGTGGAGTTGTAGGTGTCAGCATTTAATGTGTGAGCAGTGGTTTTTAGGATATTTGATGCCACGATATTAATGGTACAACCAGATCCAACAGTTTATCATCATTTTCTTCAGATAGCTCCAAGATGTGAGTTATATGCAGTGTGATCATGTACTTGTTTGTCTCTTTGCTATGAGATGCATTGTGTTGTATAGATCCCTGTTGATGTTTGATGTGGGATCTTGTTTTGTTCTTGACGCGAGAGGTAATTTCTATCATGGATTTGTTATGTTGTTTGAGATCCCTTTGTTTCCATGTTTGGTGGGATACTCTTAGTCACCATTGAGTGAGATTGTCATGCTGATAGGAGTCCTTTTTGTGAATGAAAGTTCCTGTAGTGGAACATCTCGTGGAGAGGTCCAGCCACTCATGCGTGAGGGCATTTTCCTTGTATGATAGAGAAAATACCATCCATGTACATCATCACTATTTCCAGCACTTAATGCAGCGACCTACACCATCTTGACACTGAGGCCCAGAGACGTAGTCTCTCCTGGATGAACTCCGTTAGCAATATCTTATGTTGCTAATGCTTGTTATGTTCCTATTGATTATATCTGCATGTTTTCATTAATGCTTTTTATGAAATGTAAGTCTAACACATCAGCCGAAGTAAAAGGTCTTGGTTAAGAGGGTAGCAAAAATTTACCAGGATCAAGTGGTATCAGAGTGTTATTCTTGCTGATTTGGATTGCAGGCGTGAACCATTGAACGCTCGCTAAGTTGAGAAATGGAGGATGTCAAAGACATGTAAGAGACCATGCTCAGGGTGTCCGAGAAAGCAGATATGTTGTATGAAGCCTATGAGAAACAAGCAACAGATAATGCTGAGTTGAAAACACTCCTACGGGAAGAGAAGGAGGACAAACATCGATTGTAGCTTTAGTTGCAAGCCACGACAGAGGCATTGGAAGAATTGAAGCACAACAACAAAAGTCGTCAAGAAGATAATGAGGCATTGAAGGCACTCCTACAGGAAGAGAAGGAGGAGAAGCAGTGATTGTAGCTTCAGCTACAAGCCGTGACAGAGGCCTTGGAGGAAGTGAAGCACAACGAAGGCTTAGAGAAGCCCTCTTCACGTTTTCCCAAATTGACATCTGAGGTAAACAGTTGTGATCATTCTTCAGTTTCATCTTCACATGCTATTATTTCTATTGGAAATGTGGAGATCCCCATTACAAGAACTAGTATGAGACCCCTTACCAAGATGGGGTACAAAGGAGGAGGACTTGGAATTCATGGCCAAGGCATTACTCAAGAAATTATACAATATGCATGTATATCTTGGATTCACCCGATCTAACAATTTTCTAAAGTTAAATATTGAATCTCTTTTACAAATATTTATGGAATTAAAAACACAATCGCCAATTACATAAACATGAATAAAGATCAATCACACACAACACAGATATTCCCGAGGAAATATTACAGCTAAAAACCCCACTATATTCTATTGTATATTATATCATGGATCATGAAACAATTACATAGAAAAATCTTCTCACAACAGCCCTCAGTACATCAGCTAATTGTCTCACATTGTCATACAAAAATTAGCAAATCCATTAGCCAATTTACTGTCTCCAGACAACCTTCCTTCACTATGCAATCCCTGAATTGATGCAATCTTGCCTGCCTTGACTGTGCAAGTATCATGGGCACATCTAATGTGTGTGTGAGTGCATGTGTGAAAGCGGATAATGTCACAACTGATATTCAAATTCTCTTTCACCTAGAACTCAATTGGGTCTCCACTGGATCTGGCATGCATGCAACTAATATTAATAAATCTTCAGTTGCATGTGAGATTACTGATTGTGAATTAATTAATATTTAATTCACTTGATCTCTCACTAGTGTATCTTCATTTACAACTAGCACAACTGAGTTTAACTCACTTAACTGAGTTAAACTATTTACAACTTTCACCAACTCATGCACCACTACACTTCCAACTCTGTTACAACTAGAATCACTCAGTTACAACTAGAATTACTCTACATGTCCCACCAACCAACCTCTAACTCAAAATTCACTTAACTAACTAATTTTCCACTTCAGTTAACTATTTTCAAGTCCACATTGAGAATATATTATAGTTTAATGTCCATCTAAATTAAGGGATAATAAAAATAGACATGTACCTAAAAATAGCCTGTGGGCCCCACACTAGTGTAGGTGCTTAATTTTCACTAGGATCATGGGTATCAAAAAATTCTTGTTGAATCTCAACATAACTCAACCATTGGAGGTTATGTAGAGACCTCACTATGTAGGTTTGGGATACACTGAAGGGGAATGTTCAAAGGTTTCTAAATCCTCCACGACATTGTGGAAACCGTCGAGGAGAGAGAATGATGGGAACACTTCACCATCATCTTATGGCAGTGCATATTGTAGAGAGAAAGTTGAGGCAAGCTCTCATCACCATAAGGACATCAAAGGCAAACATACATTGTTGAACTTGTCAACAGAAAGGATTGATGGGAACACTTCACCATCATTCCATGGAAGTGCATGTCGCCATAGAAGAGCTGAGACAAGCTCTCATCACCATGATCGCACCAGAGACCACTAGGAAAAGTATAACAAGTCTCGATATTTGCAAGAAAATTTTGATTATAAGCATGTTTATAATCATGAACGTAAATCATGGCATAAGAAAACTTGTCATTTTTGTGGTTTAGATAACCATGTCATTGTTGAGTGTTGGAAAAGAATGGCAACACAAAGGAGGATGAGGCGTGGAAAGCCTTCTCCACGGTAGAAAAATAAACTGGTTAAACAGGTCTGGAGGAAGAAGACCTTTTGCATCCATTGCAACCAAAGTGGCCATCAAAGAACCACGTGTTCGAGGCTCCATCCAGAGAACCACCTTAAGGACGAAGCATCGGTGCATGAACTAGTTGAAACGATTGTTCGACAAGCAAGTGCGCCACAGGGAGATGAGCCATTCACTTTGATAAGTGAAATATGGTTTTTGTAAATGTGGTAGTGTGTCATGGCCTTGTTTATATTTTTATTTATTTACCATACTTAGTGAGTAAGAATAAAAAGAGGTTTTATTTATTTACCATGCCTCTCGTTTACTTATTTTTGTATTTATAAACCATATCTTATTTTTGAGTGTTCGTAAACTTATTCATATTTTAAATTTATATTGTTTAAATTTATTTGTAATGAATTTCAAATGTTTATTTATATGGTTATGTAAGTCATTGTTGAAGCGGACATTGTTTATATTTTATTTTTTATATTTTTTTACTTTGGCTTTCGACATACTTACACATCGGGGTCATCTTGAGTTGTAGAATGTGCCTCTCGGCGCAAATAAATATTCTTGAATATCAATCCATATATATGATTCTTGAATATCATCCACATATAAGATTTGATTGATGGTTGACCTGAAATATCTAAAAACACGTATACAACCTTAGTTAGTTTCACAATGGAGGAAGGAAATATGATACAGCTCATCACTCAACTTACATTTGACACGTGAAGTGAATATACTTGAACTGAGTGTTGTCTCAATTGGTAGGCCATATCAAGTTTCAATTATACATATTTTTTTAATTATTATTTATTTGGGTGATCTGAAGTTTTATGGTCTAATAGGTCGTGGTGTCCACTTTGATTGCTAATAGAAAGAGGACACGACGGGTGAGTTGCCATTTTGTTTTTTTTAAACATTTGGTGGATTTTAGTCGGTGAATAAAGCTTGATTTCAATTTCTTTTTATCATTGAAGCCTCCACCGTGACGGTCCTTTGTGATCTTACCAATCATTTTTCATGTTAAAGAAAATGTTTATTTAACATTTATGTTGTAGATAAAATATTTGTTTTTAAGGTGATTTGGTGTTTTATTTTTAATAGATGAAGCATCTATTTTTAAGTAAGTTATTTGTTTTACCTTTTATTTATTAGTGGGAGTATCTCAAAAAATGGTGATGACAGAGGCTAACTAGAAAATTTGCCCCAATTTCAGACGGCCACTTCGTCGCTATTCCGACACATAGTCATCGCAAGAGCAACAGTTCGAGGACAGGAAAAACGTGGTTTGCCATTACGTCGCAATTTCGATGCCTTGACAAAGTGTCGCACTACCGACACTTTTTTCGTTGCTTCCAAACAAGCGTCGCTCTTCCGACGTTTCCCAAACCGTCACTCTTCCGACGTTTGTAAACTGTCGCAATTCTGACGAAATGTGGTCTGGCATTTTGAACGTTGCTTTTCTTCAAACGTTGTAAACTGTCATGATTCCGACGAAATGTGGTCACGTTTTTTGGCGTCGCTCTTCCAACGTTTGTAAATTGTTGCAATTCCCGACGAAATGTGGTTCGACGTTTTGAACGTCGCTCTTCCGTCATTTTTATACTGTCGTTCTTCCAACGTTTTTATGTCGTCGCAAGACCGATGCGTCCCAGAAGCGTACTAATACCGACGCATTCCAAAAGCGTCACAATACCGACCCTAGGAATACCGACGGAAATCATTCAAGACGTCGGAAGACCGACGCTTACAAAGCGTCGGTATACCGACGGCGGGTTCAATTTAAAAAAAATAAAAATAAAACTTTAAAATAGGACAGTAAATCATCAATATTTGTTATGAATTGTGGGCGTTCCAATGACCATGAAATATTGATATAATAAACCACCCCGCAGCGCTTTGACTATAAACAATCATATAAACATGGCTTTGTATTTCAAAAAACATGTTTAAAATAGAAACAGGGCAACATTTTTTAATTGTTTAAGTGATATATGCTTAAATATATGCTTTTAAGTGATTTAATTGTTTTATTTTTAATAGATGAAGTAAAAAAATGGTACCATTATTTTTAAAATATTGAAGAATAATGAAGATTGTTATAGATAAAATATTTGTTTTTAAGTGATTTAATTGTTTTATTTTGAATAGATGAAGTATCCATTTTGAAGTAATTTATTTGTTTTACCTTTTACATGTGTATATGAGTAAAAATAGTGAAGTTATTAAGGGGAAATCTTAAAAAAAAAATCTGATAACAAGGCTTTTTGTAGAGTTTTTCACTGAGGTTCAATATGTTCAAAGTGTTGAGAAAAGCATAAGGTGCTAATTTGAATTGTGATTCTCTATTATCGTACTGAATATAATTTTGAAGAAGAATCAATTAATAATCTCTACTTGCCCATTGGCTTGAGGATAATATGGGGTGATCAATGGAAATTGCTTTGGGCACTCCAAACCAAGCAATGGCTTGGTTAAATAGGAATGATGTTATGACGGTGTTGTCGTTCGAAAAGGTTGCCATAGCCACAACCTACTTATTAAAACAATCGAAAGAAACAATGATGTAATGGTTTTCGTGACTTGCGGGGTTAAATTGCATGAAGTCAATGCCCCATTTGGCGAAAAGTTCAAAAGTAACGATAGGGTGAAGTGGAGCAAGGTGAGTGTGCGTCTTCCTAAAAAATATTTGACATGAGTGAGACTTTTGGATATGAGTAGTACAATCTTTAAATATCAATGGCTAAAAATACACGACACGAAGATTTTTTGGGCGGTGGCAAGTCCAAACAGGTGACCGCCACAGGCTCCAATGTGATAATTGTTTAGAACTCATTCAGTCTCATCATGAGTGAGACATATATGTAATACCACATCAACTCCGTAGCAATAAAGGGAGTCAATTATAATAAAAGAGTGCCTAGAATATTGGAATATATGATGACACTAATCGTAACACAGTGTTGATCGAAAATATTGAGTCTAGAGACATAAGAGTACATCTCCATACCAAGGATCATATGAGTTATTGAGGAATAAGGAGTTATCAAGAAGTGGGTCCTCAACCATAGTTTCTTTATCAAATCAGAGTAACTCAAACATTAACTTGACAAATGTAAGGGATTTCTTAGACTTAGAACCCACAAACTCCAAATCAAACTCTTGAAGGATAACAATCCACTTAGAGAATTTTTCCCCCAATGATTTGATGTTTAAACAATTTGTTTCATGTTGTTGGAATCAATGATCACAATGGTCTTTCGCAAGACTATGTAATGTCATAAACATTGGAAAACAAAAATGATTACCAAATACAACTTCTAAACTGGAGAATAATGAAGCTTGGGATCAATAAGGCCTTTGCCAAGATAGTAATTAGGGTGTTCATTATGCATCCTATCCCCTTGGAAAAAACCATACAAATGGTGGATTCAGAGGCTGCTAGATATAATAAAAATTCATAGTTGAAATTACGAGGACTAAGTAATGAAGCAAATAAAAAATTGTGTTTCAAAGAGTCAAAAGATACTTGGATTGTTCATCCCATATGAAAGGTACTCCCTTTTTTCAAAAATCACATAAAACCTTTGGTGATCTTGGCATAATTGGAAATAAAACTATGCAAGAAATTAGCCTTTCCTTGTAGTGCTTGAAGTTGGAAAACAACCCGTGGAGGACAAATATTGATGATAGCCTCAACCTTAGAGGGATCAGCACAAATCCCTTCCTTGGACATGATAAAACCTAGCTACCTTCTAGATTATACACAAAAGACACATTTATGCTTTTTTAGCTAGCCTGTGTAATAACAACATCGAAGAAACACTTCTCTAAGATGGGCGAGATGGTCCTCACGATGTAAAGATTCAGGGGCAAGGTCATCAAGATAGACTTCAACAATGTGTTTTATATCTTTAAAAGCATAAGACATGGCTTGTTGGAAAGTGGCACCATCATTTTTTAGACCAAGCGGAAATTTTTGATACACAAATGTTCCCCATGGGGAATTGAAAACATTTTTCTGTTGATCCTCTAGTTTAATTTGGATTTGATTATAGCCAAAGAAACCATCCATAAAGGAGAAGATATAATTTCCAATCCATTCATAAAAAATTTGGTTGATAAATGGTGTGGGTTAATTATCCTTGGGACATATTCAAGTCTCTATAGTCCACAGAAACCCGAATCGACCCTTGCATGTTATCAACTAGAACATGATTACAAACCTACTCTATCAAGGGTACCAGATAAATAGAGCCAACATCTAACAATTTTTTAACATATACTTCAATAGTAGTTGCTTTTCAAGGATTAACCAGTTGGAGCCTTTGTCGAACAAGCTTAGCTCTATCATTTTTTTGATCTCATGTTGGACAATCGAGGGGTTAATACCAATAATCTATTTGTAGGAAAAAGCAAAAAATTCATGGAATTATTTGAAAATAGAATTATAAGTTTCAATCTCTTGAGGCGTACAATATGCTCCAATCATAATGTTTTCAACGACAACTAGTTTTGTAGCAATGCTAATGGGGATATTCTTTGAGATGTTTGTCAAGTTCCTCTCTGAGGAAATAACCTAAATCAAGATGGGGGACTAGGACCACTCATCATTACCATATGACTCCAAGTTTTTAGCTAACTAAACCAAGTTTTTTTTTTTTTTTTCAAGTTGTTTGTAATCCTCCATGCTTGACCTGTGGCTTGAGGAGCCGCGACCTAGGGGAATCTAATCCGTTAAATTCACCTAGGAATCGCACTCGGCCTGGACCACACCAACCCTAAGTTGAATGGATTTTTTAGCATGTCTCCTCCCCCTAGCACAGGTGATCCAGGTGGCTCTAGAGAGACACACAGGACAAAGAGGGCTTATGAAAGCTCAAAAATAAAAGTGATCAGAATGATTTCAAACTAAGACCATAGAGTATATCTCATCGTCCTAATCGCAGTGGTGTGAACGGTTCATCAAATCGAGCTCGTATGCGAAAGGTAGAGGCAGTCAAAGTTTTTGGGTGACTTGATGATGTGGCAGGTTAAGGAGGCAGAATTTTCGTAGAAATCCGGCGATCGGATTCCGGCCAGATTCCGGGCGAATTTGTGGGGTCGTTAAAAAAACTCCTTCGGCCTAAAATCACGTTATTTAAAAATGTGTGGTTTGTTAATATAAAAATTGGAGGGCGGAGCGCGACCCACCACGCACCCCCCCCCCCCCCTCCCCCCCAAACCAAACCATATAACAAAACATTAATTTAAAACGGGTCGGCGGCCATGACCTCGCCAGACCCGCACCTGCACCCATATATAACAATAAACATATATATGGTGGGGTGGTCGGCGGTCAACCTCGCCACCCCAACCATAACCCTACACCATTATGAGATATATGATTATCGTGGGTTGTTGGGCGAGCTCGACCCCTCCAATTTTAAAAAAGAAACATGCCCGAAACATTGCATTCAGATTTTGGGGAGGCGGGATTTGATCCCCCGACCTCCCCTTAACCAATTACTTTATTTGTCATTGCGCTAGCCCATTGGGCTTTGGGTAATCCACCCAACTTACATTACTTAAACCTCTCTTTTCACCAGTGCACCCAGGCTAGGTCAGAGTGCAAACGGACATGCAGTTCAAGGCAAGGATGGTGCACCCAGTTCGAGGGAATATTTTTTGATGCCAAGGGAATATTTTGATTCCAAGGAGGTAAAATTTCTCTGTGACATAATGTATTAAACTTTATATGCATTTTAACCATAATTTCATAGGGAGCGCAATGGTGTGCCCAGATTTTCCATTTGAGCAACAGTTTAGAAGACTCTCTTCAGAATATGAGGATCAGGGATCTTGAAGGAATCTAAAAGATTCCTGCAGCCCCAGAATTTCACTTTGTCAGAATTCAGAAATTTGACAGTCGATTTTGCACTATTCGATGCCATGAATCTGATGGTGTATTCAGATTTTCCATTTGACCATTCCATTTTTCGGCCACTTTTCAAAGTGGAGTTGCATGTGTCAGCATTCAATGTGTGAGCAGTCGTTTTCAGGCTATTCGATGCCATGAGATTTATGGTACAACCAGATCCAGGAGTTTATCATATTTCCTTCAGATAGCTCCAGGATGTGAGGTATATGTAGTGTGATCATGTACCTCTTTGTCTCTTTTTTATGAGATGCATTGTGTTGTATAGATCCATGTTTGATGTTTGATGTGGGATCTTGTTTTGTTCTTGATGTGAGATGTAATTTATATCATGGATTTGTTTTATGTTGTTTGAGATCCCTTTTTTTCCATATTCGACGGGATACTCTTAGTCACCATTGAGTGAGATTGTCATGCTGATAGGATTCATTTTTGTGAATGAGATTTCCTGTAGCAGAACATCTCGTGGAGAGGTCTAGCCACTCCTACATGAGCGAATTTTCATTTCATGATAGAGAAAATACCATCCATGTACATCATCACTATTTCCAACACTTAATGCAACGACCTACACCATCTTGACACTGAGGCCCAGAGACAAAGTCCCTCTTGGACGAATTCCGTTATTAATATTTTATGTTTCTAATGCTTGTTATGTTCCTCTTGATTATATATGCATGCATACATTGATGCTTTTGATGAAATTTAAGTCTAACACATCAGCCGAAGTAAAAGGTCTTGGTTTAAAGGGTAGCAAAATTTACCCAAATCAAGTGGTATCAAAGCGGTCTTCTTGCTGATGTGGACTGCAAGCATGAACCATTGAACGTGCAGAAATGGAGGATTTCAAAGACATGTATGATACCATGCTCAGGGTGTCTGAGAAAGCGGACATGTTGTATCAAGCTTATGAGAAACAAGCAGCAGATAACGTTGAGTTGAAAACACTTCTACAAGAAGAGAAGGAGGACAAGCAGCAGTTGCAGCTTCAGTTGCAAGCCACTACAGAGGCATTGGAGGAATTGAAGCGCAACGATGAAAGTTTTCAAGCAGAGCATGAGGCATTGAAGGCACTCCTACGAGAAGAGAAGGAGGAGAAGCAACGAGTGCAGCTTCAGCTACAAGCCGTGACAGAGGCCTTGGAGGAAGTGAAGATGAAGGCTTAGAGAAGCCCTCTTCACCTGTTTCAAAATCGACATCTGAGATAAACAGTTGTGATCATTCTTCAGTTTCATCTTCACATGCTATTATTTCTATTGCAAATGTGGAGATCCCCATTACAAGAACCGACATGAGAATCCTTAACAGCATGGG
Organism: Pinus albicaulis; assembly: GCA_034641835.2. Classification (NCBI taxonomy): domain Eukaryota; kingdom Viridiplantae; phylum Streptophyta; class Pinopsida; order Pinales; family Pinaceae; genus Pinus; species Pinus albicaulis. The sequence continues at coordinate 1,511,162,044 of CM076570.1, read as the reverse complement.
GTACGAAGGAGGAGGACTTGGAATTCATGGCCAAGGCATTACTCAAGAAATTATACAATATGCATGTATATCTTGGATTCACCTGATCTAACAATTTTCTAAAGTTAAATACTGAATCGCTTCTACAAATATTTGCGGAATTAAAAACACAATTTCCAATTACATAAGCATGAATAAAGATCAATCACACACAACACAGATAATTTCCCGAGGAAATATTACAGCTAAAAACCCCACTATATTCTATTGTATATTATATCATGGATCATGAAACAATTACATAGAAAAATCTTCTCACAACAGCCCTCAGTACATCAGCTAATTGTCTCACATTGTCATACAAAAATTAGCAAATCCATTAGCCAATTTACTGTCTCCAGACAACCTTCCTTCACTATGCAATCCCTGAATTGATGCAATCTTGCCTGCCTTGACTGTGCAAGTATCATGGGCACATCTAATGTGTGTGTGAGTGCATGTGTGAAAGCGGATAATGTCACAACTGATATTCAAATTCTCTTTCACCTAGAACTCAATTGGGTCTCCACTGGATCTGGCATGCATGCAACTAATATTAATAAATCTTCAGTTGCATGTGAGATTACTGATTGTGAATTAATTAATATTTAATTCACTTGATCTCTCACTAGTGTATCTTCATTTACAACTAGCACAACTGAGTTTAACTCATAGCGGGATTAAACTATTTACAACTTTCACCAACTCATGCACCACTACACTTCCAACTCTGTTACAACTAGAATCACTCAGTTACAACTAGAATTACTCTACATGTCCCACCAACCAACCTCTAACTCAAAATTCACTTAACTAACTAATTTTCCACTTCAGTTAACTATTTTCAAGTCCACATTGAGAATATATTATAGTTTAATGTCCATCTAAATTAAGGGATAATAAAAATAGACATGTACCTAAAAATAGCCTGTGGGCCCCACACTAGTGTAGGTGCTTAATTTTCACTAGGATCATGGGTATCAAAAAATTCTTGTTGAATCTCAACATAACTCAACCATTGGAGGTTATGTAGAGACCTCACTATGTAGGTTTGGGATACACTGAAGGGGAATGTTCAAAGGTTTCTAAATCCTCCACGACATTGTGGAAACCGTCGAGGAGAGAGAATGATGGGAACACTTCACCATCATCTTATGGCAGTGCATATTGTAGAGAGAAAGTTGAGGCAAGCTCTCATCACCATAAGGACATCAAAGGCAAACATACATTGTTGAACTTGTCAACAGAAAGGATTGATGGGAACACTTCACCATCATTCCATGGAAGTGCATGTCGCCATAGAAGAGCTGAGACAAGCTCTCATCACCATGATCGCACCAGAGACCACTAGGAAAAGTATAACAAGTCTCGATATTTGCAAGAAAATTTTGATTATAAGCATGTTTATAATCATGAACGTAAATCATGGCATAAGAAAACTTGTCATTTTTGTGGTTTAGATAACCATGTCATTGTTGAGTGTTGGAAAAGAATGGCAACACAAAGGAGGATGAGGCGTGGAAAGCCTTCTCCACGGTAGAAAAATAAACTGGTTAAACAGGTCTGGAGGAAGAAGACCTTTTGCATCCATTGCAACCAAAGTGGCCATCAAAGAACCACGTGTTCGAGGCTCCATCCAGAGAACCACCTTAAGGACGAAGCATCGGTGTGTGAACCAATTGAAACGGATGTTCGACAAGCAAACGTGCCACAGAGAGATGATCCATTCACTTTGATAAGTGAGAGATGGTTTTTATAGATGTGGTAGTGTGTCATGGCTGTGTTTATATTTTTATTTATTTACCATACTTAGTGAGTAAGAATAAAAAGAGGTTTTATTTATTTACCATGCCTCTCGTTTACTTATATTTTTATTTATAAACCATATCTCATTTTTTAGTGTTCGTAAACTTCTTCATATTTTAAATTTATATTGTTTAAATTTATTTGTAATGAATTTTAAATGTTTATTTATATGGTTATGTAAGTCATTGTTTAAGCTGACAATGTTTATATTTTATTTTTTAATTTTTTTTTAGTTTTTTACTTTGGCTTCCAACATACTTACACATCGAGGTCATACTGGGCTGTAGAATGCGCCTCTCGGCGCAATAAATATTCTTGAATATCAATCTATATATATGATTCTTGAATATCATCCACATATAAGATTTGATTGATCGTTGACCTAAAATCTCTAAAAACACATATACAGCCTAAGTTAGTTTCACAATGGAGGAAGGAAATATGATACCGGTCATCACTCAACTTACATTTGACACGTGAAGTGAATATAGTTGAACTGAGTATTGTCTCAATTGGTAGGCCATATCAAGTTTCATTTATATATGTTTTTTAATTATTATTTATTATGGTGATGTCAATTTTTTTTCACCCAACATAGGGAGTATGGTCTAATAAGTCGTGGTGCCCACTTCCATTACTAATAGAAAGAGGATAGGACACGCGAGTTTCCATTTTGTTGTTTGTAAACATTTGGTGGATTTTAGTTGGTGAATAAAGCTTGGTTTCAACTTCTTTTATCATTGAGTCCTCCATGGTGACGGTCCTTTATGATCTTACAAATCATTTCTCATGCGAAAGGTAATGTTTATTTAACATTATTTGTTTTTAAGGTGATTTAATTGTTTTATTTTTAATAGATGAAGTATCTATTTTGAAGTAATTTATTTGTTTTACCTTTTATTTATTAGTGGGAGTATCTCAAATAAATTATTACAACAAGGCTCACTAGAAACTTTGGCCCAATTTCCGACGGCCACTTCATCGCTATTCCGACACATAGTCGTCGCAAGAGCGACATTTCGAGGACAGGCAAAACGTGGTTTGCCATTACGTCGCAAATCCGACGCACTGAAAAAGTGTCGCACTACCGACACTTTTTCCGTCACTTCCAAACAAGCGTCTCTCTTCCGACGTTTCCCAAACCATCGCGCTTCCAACGTTTGTAAACTGTCACAATTCTGACGAAATGTGGCCCGACGTTTTGAACGTCGCTCTTCCGACGTTTGTAAATTGTCGCAATTCCGACGAAATGTGGTCCGTCGTTTTGAGCGTTGCTCTTCTGACGTTTGTAAACTGTTGCAATTCCGACGAAATGTGGTCCGACATTTTGAACGTCGCTCTTCCGACGTTTTTATATTGTCGCTCTTCCGACGTTTTTATGATGTCGCAAGACCGACGTGTCCCAGAAGCGTCGCAATACCGACGCATTCCAAAAGCGTCGCAATACCGACCCTAGGAAGACCGACAGAAATCGTTCAAGACGTTGGAAGACCGATGCTTACAAAGCGTCAGTATACCGACGGCGGGTTCAATTTAAAAAAAAAAAATGAAACTTTAAAACAGGACAGTAAATCTCCAATATTTGTTATGAATTGTGGGTGTTCCAATGACCATGAAATATTAATATAATAAACCACCCCGCAGCGCTTCGACTATAAACAATCATATAAACATGGCTCTGTATTTCAAAAAACATGTTTAAAATAGAAACAGGGCAACAAATTTTTTTTTCCAATTGTTATGAACATAATTCGACCGTGAAATATTAATATAATAAACCACCCCACAGCGCTTCGACTATAAACAATCATTTTTTTTTCACAAGAGAAAAAATGTTGTTTTGAATATATTATATGAAGTAAAACAGTCCATGAAGTCATTAAATTTTCACATCTGAAGATTGGAACCCAAATATCCATCCGGAAAAGTGGAAGTCCCACCCCAGATAATGATCGAAAAATACCCCATGTCACATACATGGACATGATATAAAACCCAGTAACGGTCCACATGGAGATTATCGAAAATCTGAGAAAGCATCCAAATATGCCTGAGGCATCTATAAGAAAGTGAAATAGCAGTATGTAGAATAGTAAAGCAACAAATAGAGTACTGACATACATTGTTCCAAATACAAATTAAAATACCCAAAATCTTTGAACAGAGAAAAACACTAATCATGTGAGGAGTGTGATATGTCCAAAATATAAAAATACCATCAGACCATATCAATAAACCAACATCGCTAGTTTTGAAGGCAGAGTGATAACCTGTCAACACATAAAATAGTATCATAAAGCGGATATAGGAAATGTGTAGAGACATGTACTATTGATATATGCCTCACACAAAAAGCATCCATGATAGAGCAAAAATATGTATAAACCCAGGGTCATTTGTATGTTCTGGCTCGCTTGTTCCCGGAAATAAAAACCATCTACAGAAACCCAGGCTCGCTTGTAATATCAAGCTCGCTTGATTCCAAAATTGGTAACCATTTGTTTCATCCAAGATGTAAGGTTCAGGCTCACTTGTTTCCATTAGTAGCCTGCTACAGCATCCACCTTGTTCATAGCAAAAAGGTTCCTGTAGATATACAAAGAAAGAAAATAATACGTAGACCATATAAACATGGCTGCGCATTTCAAGCGAGGTTTAAAAAAATAGAAAGCAGGGGCATTTTTTTTCCATTGTTATGAACATAATTTAGTAGTGAAATATTAATATAATAAACCACCACTTGGGCGCTTCGACTATAAACAATCATATAAACATGGCTCTGTATTTCAAGTTTAAAAAATAGAAATAAAGACATTTTTTTTTTTTCAATTGTTATGAACATAATTCGTAGTGAAATATTAATATAATAAACCACTACGCAGCGCTTTGACTATTCGACTATAAACAATCATATAAACATGGCTCTGTATTTCAAAAAACAGGTTTAAAATAGAAACAGGGCAACATTTTTTTTTCTAAGTAAAGTTAATCTATTAATAGTGGGAATAAAATTACAGCGTGACCGAAGTCAAAAACATTGCCCAGACTTATGGCAAATTTGTCATCAAAAAATCAAAAAATAAGACTGCCCTCATACGGGGAAACCAGTCTTGAACGTTTACAGAATTCAAAAATATCACAGGGGTCCAACACAGTAATATAATCTAAAACAGGCCCAATTAAGTGGGTCGCGAAGCAAGAAAACCAAATTAACCAAACTACTCCTCCGGTGGTTCCTCGACGATTCGGCACCATCCTTCGAAAGTTCTAGGATCACTAGGTGCTATCTCCACATTCATGCCACCACTCCCCTCCTGAAGGCCCGAATGCTAGCCAGCTTTTTCTGAGCTCAGACCCGCCGAATGGGTGCATTGTTCCTCCACTTGGGCCTCCTCACGGAAAACCACGATGATTGAAGCTGTGAATCATGGGCGGTTCAGAGAGAAATTAAAGGAAAAAAGTGCAGTGCACATCGTGGGAGAAGGTGAAGCGGTGGGGAAATGAGGAGCAGGGGAGCCCATACGGTGGCTAGATCCTAGAACTCGACCCCGCCCACTTCTAGTGTTTGGATAGCGACCTGCGTAATAATCACTAGACTGGGAAGACGACTCGGTTGAGGGGCTGGAGGGAGCGCGCAGGGGTTGACCTCTAGTGCTCCCCCTGTGGAAACACATCCTTTGACACAGGCGAGGCATGGGTGCAGTCTCAGCAGTGGGCACAAGATGAGACGGAGAAGCAGGATCCCAAGAAACCGAGGAAGACAGACACAGACCAGACCGAGAGAAATGTAGATTTGCACCAAGGTCTAAGCAGCAGTTCAGCTGGCCACTTCTCCTTCTCGTCACAATGAGTAGGCAGTGTAACCCAGCAACCGGAGAGCATCTGCAATTCAAAGGTTGCGGCTCGTCTGAAAAACCATAGCGAAAAACCATTTTATCGACCTGACTGCAATGTAATCGAAGAACGCCCGTCATAATTAATCTCTCATTGATGAGAGTCGAAGGCCGGATCATATTAGAGCATGCGGAATCGCAAACAGGAGTGGAGGTCCGATCTTGAACAGTGTTAAAACTTGATGCGATTTGATGTGAAAACCTTTGAACTTAATTGAACAGCGTTAAAACTTAATGTGATTGATATGAAATCGCCAAATCCATGTCCCATCACCTTAAACGCCATCGAATGCACCCACATCCGGGAACAGGGCAACTTTTGATTGAGGACACGTGGCAGAAATTTATTGGAGCGGATCTTTGTTTCGGCCGCTCGCGCAGTGGAAATCCGGACCTGAAAAATATTAGGGCGAATTTGATAAGAAATTAGCATCACAACTCTCCCTTCGTACGCCAACCCAACTTCGGACCCGAAAAAGATTAGGGCGGAATTCATTTGGTTTTTGCGTCACAAAATTGGCCAACGTCAGTAGGCTATTTTGGAACGCGAATTTTGTTTCAATTATGGTTTATCGTCATTTGAAGTCCGACGGGCTCGACTTAAGAACAATTTTGTTTGATCCCATCTTATAAAATTTGTGTTGGTTTTCTTTGATAATACACATATTTATAATAAATCATGGGAATACCACACTAAACATGTGGAAAAGTTATATAAATTATTGAGAAAAATCATTTTTATGTAAAAATATCCAAATGTGCTTTTGGAAAATAAGAATTCGAGTATTTGGTTCATATTGTTTTAAAGGAAGGAGTGAAGTTGGAGCCTCAAAAGATGCAAGCTATTACAAAATGACATATTCCTAAGAAAATCAAGGTTCTTAGAAGATTTTTTAGACTTACATGATATTATTGATAATTTGTTAAGAATTATGCATGCATTTCAAGTCCACTCACATATCTCTTGAATAAAATATCATTTATATGGAATGATGAGGCTACTTTGGCATTCTCTCTTTTAATGGATGCCATATTTTCTACACCAACATCGGTTGCACCTATTTGGTAAAACATTCATAGTAGAGTGTGAGGCACTAGGACAAGGAATTTACGTAACATTAACACAATAAGGGATATCATTGGCTTTTAAAAACAAGGAATTCAAAGAGAATATTTGGTGAATCTATGTATGAAAAATAAATGGAAGCAATATTACATGCAATAAAAAATGGGGATAGTATATCATTGGGAGGTACTTTAAAGTCAAGACAATTAGAAGATTTTCATTAGAATATTAACAAAAATGAGGAGAAAAAATGCAAAGTTTTAATTTTGAGATAATCTGCAAAAAGGGTAAGGAAAATTTAGTACATGATGCTCTTTCTAAAATAGAAGAGGCCTCAAATTTATATCCAATTACATTTTCTATTCCTAGGTGGCTAGAAGAAACTTGCCATAATGGAAAAATGACAATAGTACTAAACAAAAACTAAAATTTATAAAGGATGGGATGAACTCTATGGAGCATTGGGAGTGAAAGAGAGATATAATTTGGTGCAAATGTCGAATATTTTTATGCACGCAAGCATATTTGAATAAAAAGATATTGAGTCCCATGTCTCTCTGATGGTAGGACGTAGGGTTCCTTAAAACATCTCAAAGGATCAAAAAATATATTTTTGGAAGGAATGAAGAAAGATATTCAAAATTTTGTAAGAGAAGGTCAGGTTTGCATAATAAATAAAAGAGAGATAGTAAAATATCTAGTGTTACTTCAACCATTCCACATACATATTCAAAGACTAGAAGATATATCAATAGACTTTATTATAGGGTTACTGAAATATAAAGGTAAGTATTACATTTTTGTGGTCATTTATATAGAAAAATTTTGTAGATTTTTTTTGTAGAGCTCAAAGTACATAAACAACAAGCCAAGTGGCAGAAGTGTCCGTGAAAGAAATTTACTTGTATTGAAGATCACTATTCTAGGAATAAGGAGTTATTTTCTCCAAAAATAACCCTAGCCAAACATTGACAATGCATCGAGGATATCTTTCTATGCTTCATAAGTACATATGTTCTACTTCTAAATCATGTCTTGGAAGTGGTTGTTTTGCTGGAAATTATTCACCAGTTGGTTTCATACCAAAGTATTTTTCTCATTTTCAGCATCCAATACATGAAAAAGATAATGGTTTAAAACAACATAAATATTTGAAATTTTGCAATAATTGTCTAGCACACTTTGAATATGAATTTTGAAGTCAAGTGCATGATGTTGTATAGGATCAAGTGTCATTTTGAATACCAAATGTTTCACAAGAAACTTCTCAACATGCTACCCTGCAGTAAGGATTAAATGACAATATTGCATCAAATATTTCCATAATAAAAGTGCACCTTGGCCATAAGACTAAACAACTACAAATGTTGTAGATCTAACAAGACCACACAATCAAATGTATTCCACAAGGCCAATACTGTATGAAAAATGAAAAGAGTTTGCAACCAAAAATACCTTAGGCAACTAATTCAATTATATACACCAAACCATCAGCAAAAAGGAAAACCAACCTACTCAAAAGGCAAGCGTTTACCTCCTTTGACAAAATTTTGAGTTCCGAGACAAGGGCATTTATTGTCTTGCCAATGCCCCTAGTAATTTGAATGGGGTTTGCACCTGCTGTAACAACCTAAACAAAAAGGTTTCATTTCAAATTATTTTCCACAAATTTAAGATACAACCATTGTCATTTTTTTATTTCCTAACAAGCTCATAAATTTTGACAAAATAACCAAAAATTTTTAATACTTGATAGCAATTTTTTCACTCAAAAACTATCTTAGACTCAATAAGCCCAACCCAAAACTAAAAACCAAACACCATAAGACCCTACAAAAATGAATAGATGATCTTAATCCAGTACTATCGACAAAAAGTTACCTTTACACCGTCACTTATTAAACCCTGTACAAGAACAACAGATGTTGTGGTTCCATCTCCAGCTAAATCATTTGTCTTTGCCGCAGCTTGCCTTACCAACTTGGCCCCAATATTTTCAACTGGGTCCTCTAATTCAACCAATAAAAAGGCCAAAACCATAGCATTGAGATACATTTCATTACACTGTCAATAAAAATAAAATTTGACTCGGCCATAACCCTTTCCTTTTATTGTTGTGAAAAGCTTTATGCATTACTCTAATGTGGCTAGTCCATAGGCCAAGTAGACCACTAGGTAAAAAATATGTTTCCTTTCACCTTTGAGTTTTCAAATTATGCCTACCAAATCTAAGACATTTAAGAGGGGGAACTAATACAATGTTAAAGCTAAAACCAGAGCACACATCTACAAATTACCTCCTTAGCTACTGTCACACCATCATTAACTGTTTTCGGAGAACCATGCTTGCTCTCCAAGACAACATTTTTCCCTTCGCCCCAAGGGTGACTCCAACAAGATCAGCAAGTTTGTTCACACCGCCTGCAAGACAAATTGACAATTCTTTCAGTAAGTGTTCAATTGAATGCCAGACCATATGCCAAAACAACCCTCCATGAAAAATTAAAATAACACATTAAAATCGAATATAAGTGGACAAGGAAAGATCCACCGCAGTGAAGTTTCACATGCAGGTGATCTTCCTTTAAACATAATTTTTTCTCTGACCTGCAATTTTTTTGTCACTGAGCCATCCTTTTTGAAGTACAACTCCTTTTCCATAGCTCTTGTATTAACTACCTTCTCTCTGTCACGTAATCTCAGAGTCCCTCTTCTGCTTGAGTGATTAAAGGAAATGGGTGAATAAACTAAAAGAGAAGACAATTGTCTGCCATAATTATCAAACATTGCACCCAACTTCTTCCCCTTTCCATTGTTACCCAATGAGGTTGATGTGGCAATTGTTGTCATACTGCCCAAAGCAGAGGCCATCTTCTCTTATCCTGAATATAGAATTACAAGATCTTCATATTAGTATGAACCTTAAAAAATATGACTCCCATTGCTAAAAACCACTTTTAAGTTGTAACAGGAAAACTAAACAACTATCGCAACTTTTGGCAACTTCTAGAGCATTAAGAGAGAAAAAACCAAAGAGAAATACAACCACAATCCTCATTTTAATGAGATCGGACTATATATTTTCATTAAGATAATAGAAAGAAATCACGACTATATTAAGGCCAGCACAAAACAATCTTTAACTAGTGTCTCTCGCAGCCTTCAGGTTGCCATGCTAGAGGTTGCATATTTTTAATTTAAATTCTTGACCTCTCGTGCCCATCTATGAGTGCATCCAATGGGATATCTACATCAAATGCTCCTTTATATCCCCAAAAAAAAATTCCCTACTACAAGAGCACCAGTATTGATCGATCACCCCACACCATCCCACCCACTAGAAACGGTGAAAAAAGAAACCCAAGAAAACTTCTGAAATATCCCAAGATGACTATATGGGTGGTTCTTATGAATCAACCAACCATTCAGAGCATGTTCATCAATCCAAACCATGAGTATTATGTGACGATATTCAAGCAGGCACTGAATCGGATTTCTGAAGCTATGTTAGAGAAACCCTAAACTCTCACTGAAAAATAAAAATATACTCAGCAACAAAGATGATCACACTCTGGGTAGCCCTAGAGGCTATTTGGGGGTGATGAGTCCAATAGGTCTCAATGAACTGTTGCCCTCGTCGCGGAATACTATTGCAGTGGAATTTGATACTATTTTGGATGTTGAATTCCATGATCCTAATGGAAACCAGTACCTTCAACTCCAGTACCTGTTCACAAAAGAGGGTGCCATAGTCATGCATGCGTGCAGAGAGAGTGAATTGTAGGCATTGCAACAGGAGGTGTTGTTGTTGTTGCATTGGCCACTAGATTGTTTGTCTGGTTCTGTTACAAGCGCAGAGTGTTGAAAAGGACAGACAAATTTAGTTCAGATATTGTGAAATTGCCTCGGAAATTCACCTACAAAGAGCTCAGCAATGCTACGAAAGACTTTTTTTGAATGTGATTGATAATTGATAATTGCAAGCAAGGGTAATCCCCTTGTGAAACCCAAATTTCTGAGCATTTTCTAAAACCTGATGACGGAGTCATTGTAATGAACAAGCGCCTAGGTCCATATTATGTCCAAATCTACCAAGCACCAAGATCTATAAAAAAATCCACAGTATCTGCGAACTAAGAAGAAGAGGCAGAAAATGTATTCTGCTTACCTGTTCGAATAGTGGTTGGGGTTTACGTCACGGCAAAAATTTGACAGAGCCCATGTAGCATTTCTTATCATTGAAATTCTGGCAGTATCATTCAACTGGGCAAGCACCTACCTCAGAGCTTCATGACTGAGGGCAAGATCCCTAAATGTTGCAGAGTCTCCAACAATATTTCCCAAAGCCCAAACAGCCTTACACGAACACCAATTGAACTCAAAGTTGGGTACTATTTTTTTAAATCAAATTCCAAAATTACAGACATATAAATATAGTTGGGAAGAATAATTTTATGCCTCTAAAATAAACGTGCTACCTGTTCTCGAACATTATCATTCCCAGAGGTAAGAAGTTCCACAAATATAGGCAATGCCCCGTAATCAATCACAACTTTTGTATTCTCAGAGGTTCCTGAGACTATATTAGTCAAAGCCAAAGCTGCTTCAAACTACATTATCAATCACAAGGTATCACCATCAAAGCTATAATTTTAAGATAACAATTTATCTACCATTGAAACTATAATTTTAAAATAGATACACCTAGTGATATAGACACCTAGTGAGAGTAGAGGTTAGTAAATTATAATAAGAATTATTACAAGATATCACTCACAGTGCAGTTGATTGTTCATTGTCTGTTGTAACTATAATTTTAAAGAAGACACACTTAGTGATAGAGACACCACCAAGTGAGAGCAGAGGTTATGAAATTATAATGAGAATTATTTCAAGATATCATATTACACATAGTACAGTTAATTGTTTATTGTTTGGTGTAATAATTGTTTATTATTTATAAACACAATCAAACATATTATGAGGGACGGTGATGAAATTGAAAACGGTCTCATAACAAACCATAACAGGCACATCCCCTGGCAAGATAGACTCTGAATAAGAAAGAAAGCAAAACAAAGTGATTACTTACAGGATCATATGCTTCTTGAAGAACAATATCCAAAGCAGCATCTGTAACCCCTAAAGCAACACCTCTCTCTGCAAGATGAATCACTACATCTTTCATATGTATTCTAGCAAATTTTTTGAGCTCATCACGAGAAAGAGGATCAAATACAACTATCTCATCAAGTCTATTCAATAGCTCTAGCCTGAAATGTCTTCTAACCTGCAAAAATATTCAAAGGCATGTCAAAGAACTGCAACCAACTTCGTGATAAAATTATATAAAAAATATGCATACACAGAGTCCAGGAGAATGAAACGGCAGGTGTATTGGCAGCTGTCGAAATGCAGCAACTAAAACGGCAGGTGTATTGGTAGTTGCGGAAATGCAGCTACTAAAATGGTAGGTCTGTCGACGGTTGCAGGTGTGTGGATTGTTGCTGGTATTTTCAGACCGATTCCATGGAAATATACCAGAAACCAGTGGTATGTCGAACCTAGAAAGTAACCCGAGAGACTGTGATCGTCAAATTAAACAAGTAACAGGTGTCATGCCTAGATAAGAAGTGTTGACGAAAAAAAATTGATCTCTTTCATAACAGAAGGCCTATCGGCCTAAATATCTAAGAAATGTGGCACTCCATGATAAAGACACATGGTGTGTGGATTTGAGTTTTACAGGTGGTCAGATGGGCCGAAAATAGGTGAAATTTGGCACCACTCAGAGATTGACATGTGCCAATTGGTACAAGTGGTAGACAATTAGCATGCTCAAACAACGAGGTGATGCAAGAATGACATGAGGGAGAAAATATTAGAAAAGCCCCAAATATAGAGAACTAAAGCTCATCACCAACCTGAGATTGACAACTTTACATGATGTAACCTATGAAATCGTAAATGGAGAAATCATAGTAACAATAAAGTGACTTATGTAACAATAAAGTCAAATTCATCCTGGGAGTGGTAATGGGAGAAATCATAGTGAACAACAAGAAACATGTAGATTTGCTTACAATCAAATAGATGAAAAAACACATACAAAAAACCTAAATAATAATCATGATCAAGCTTAATATTGAATTATGAACTGTAAAGGAACTTACAAAATGTGACATTACGAACCTGGTCAAGCGCACAAGCAAAAATATCCTGGACATGACCCTGGTTGACAAGTTGTATTGCTCATGATGCAAGAGGATTTGTGCCTGCACTTCCAAGTCAATCAAAATCCATCATTATCTATACAATAAATACAAGTAATTGATGTAGTATTTTTTACTCTAAGATGCATTCTTATGATAATGTTAGAACATATGTTGAAAATGTCAAAACATACCTAAATAAGCTCCTCTTCATTTCAAGAACAATTTATTGGAGTCGCATGAACTTGGAACAAGCCTCCCACAATCTGAAAGAGTAGCAACTAAGTCAACAGTGACTTTTTTGTTGCTACGCTGGATCGAGGGAGGTTTTCTCCAAGATTAAATCACTCTAATAAATTATTCTCTACTAAGCAGGGCCAACCACGTGAAGGTGGAAGCTCTTATGGCCCCTCCCCGCCCCCTCACATCACTCTCAATTCCCCAATACCCAATCTATATTTCATTTTTTACTTTCATGAGCATTAAAAAAAATATTCAATAACTAATAAAAAAACAATTCAACAAAAAGTACACAAGGAAACATTAAAATTAATGTTTGACATAAAAATAGTATGATAAATGAGTTTTTTATATAACGCAAAAAACGTTCCAAGTATGGTAACGTTTGTCTTATAATAATACAATATTTTACATTATCAAATTTTCTTTTTCTTCTTCCTATTTCTAAAGCTCCTAATTACATCATCAATATCATCGTGCTCTGCTCTTGTTTCATGACTTTCGACCCGCACTGCTGACCTAGTTGCGTAGTCACGATGTCTGGTCTCATCCAGTGACGGGGCATCACCTACAAAAACAGATAATATTAAATTTTAATTGTTAGTTTTTAAATATCATTGAACTAGTTCGGTAATATTAATAAAAAAAATTGCAATGAGATTATTTACCTGGTGCACCAGTTGTCGACGTTGGGACTGGTGCCCTGTCTTCCTCTCTGGTGGTAAGATCCTCAAGGGAAACATTCTCTGTCATTTAAACAAAAAATGTTATAAGGAAAACCATCAAGGTATAATTAAAAAAATTATAAGTGGAAATTAATTACCGTCAAGGCCCTCACTCATAGTAGCATTGTCGACCTGGTCCCCACTACAATGATCAGGTTGCATGTGAGGAGCATCTACATATGGCTCTAAAACTGGGTTAGTGATGCTCCCCTCATTTAAAAAAAGTTGTTATACATTAAATTTATGGACGAAAACAAACATATTGAAAGGTTAATGTTTTACCTTATCAGGCATTCTGGATCTTGGGACCTGCCCCAAGCTTCTGCGACATTCAACTACGGCTTGATAGCCGAAATGGAAAGCGATATTTATATCTTCCTCTGTAGTTTCTGTTCCGAAGTCATCACCCTACATTACATATGATTGTGTATTTTTAATCATGTTTGATAGGATTACAAAAACGTTGGAAGGCGATACAATTAATTATAAGATGTTTAGCTAATTAATTACAATTCTTGCGACTAATTTCAAGTAGCCGCCCTGGCCTAGCTTGCGATGGCCCTTTTTTTCAATCCTAGCTTTGGTTGCCTTCGAGGTGTCAGGCAACCTAGCATCAAAATATTGAAGTCAGATATGGCGTAGCACACTTTTATTTTAGACATAGAGAAAATTAAAGCTATTGAATTAAAGTTATAATTTACCTTGCGGGTCCAGTTGGCATTTTTCCTTCTTTCTTTGCCCTTTTCTCTTTTTCGTCATGGATGAGTAATCTCCACTCACTCTTTGGAACTGTGAGAGGACACTCGTATCTAGGGTTAAATTGCAATTGCGTCCTATAGGTGTCCCTGGTATATTTCAAATATTTTCTGACTACTCGAGCCATCGCTGTTTTGTCAAATGTGCCGACCCCAAAAAGGGATTATAGATAATCTAGAAGTTCTTTTTTCAGGTTGGAATTCTGGGAATTCCACCTTGTGCGTATGGTTGGGCCAAAAATTACCAACGAATGGCTCTCCAAAAACCTGTAGAACTCATTTTTTCCTACACATAAAAAAATATATTATCATTAATTTAAAAATAAAAATCATGATAAATAGGTTTTAGATAGAGTACATGAAATAGTTAAAATATTAAAATTTACCTCGGAGTTGTACGTGATTTATAGGGACACCTTCATCGTTCACCAACAACGTGCCATTAATGGTCCCTGTGGAGCTAACACGTGTAGCTCCAGGAAACACAATAATGTAGTTGGCCATATCAACCTCATCACTGCCAACACATTCAGCGATTGGTTGGGTGTCTGCTTGGGCATGGTGTGTTTCTTGGCTGGCACCTAAAGGAGTAGAAGGTGTACGAGAGGGTTGCTGGGAAATATCTTGCCCTTGTGTCCCACTACCACCAACACCGGGTTCAGCAAGTGCTAGAAAATGCTACATACAAAATAACTTTTTGTTAGTTTAGTCAATGTAAAAATTAAAAATCAAACTATCACAATTCATCTCATGCAGAACAAAAAAAATATCCTTTTGACTTTTTATTATTACCTGATATGTTTCTAGCTGGGTCATAAGTTGTTTTATCCTCTCTTTTGTTTCACTCTCTTCTGTTTCAAGTGTTTGAGGCGCGTCTATCAAAGTATTAAATTCTGACCTTGCATCTCGTGCCTTTTTTCGCAACAAGAGTGGTGGAGATAGGGGTGTTTGAGGCACGTCTATCAGAGTATTAAATTTTGACCTTGGATCTCGTGCCTTTTTTCGCAACAAGAGCGCTGGAGATAGGGATGAAGAAAGCTCTTCCTCTAAGAGGGAATCATCAGACGTACCATGGCTAGGTGTCTGCATATTTGAACAAAATTAATATTATTTCAATTATGTAAATAACTAAAATACCTGAAGATAGAGCAATGCTGACACTTTACATGTTCTTCCGCTGGCCTCTTTCTGCGATCATCCCGTCTCGGGGTTGTTCTTGTACTGCCCTGATCAGTCTGCCACATTGCAATAAAATTATAAATGTAAAAACTTGAAAACAATATCTAACTTGAAAACATAAAATGAAAACTGAAATAATTTCTAATAAGACACCGAAAGACAGAGTTAGAGTTTCAAATATGCCTTGCATTGAATTCAATCCTGGAAACATGTCATTGCACATTAAGGCACCCAAACAAGAGACGAGTTGACAATGAAGACCTTATTGAATATATTGTTGGAGCAACTTCTAGTAAACTTGTTTTGAAGACCTTAAGGACATTTTTGGAGCAACATTGTTGAAGCTGATGGTATAGCATTGTTGGAGACAATCTTGAAGGGCCTTGAAGTGAAGTTTTTGGAGCAACTATTGAAAAATCCTTAGAGCATTTAAGTAAGGCATTTTCTATCTTCCATCACCTTTTTCCTTTCAATATCCTTTAAACGATTTTGCTAATATTTAATGTTTGAAATCACATTATAATTGCTTGATTATATGTGTTTGGGGACTTTCCCTTTGAAATTACCCAAAAATACCCTGGCAATTTTATCTTCAGGATGCATGTTTGACCCTATTGTTCAATATTTGGATTGATAGTAGTAAACATAGAGAGTTAGGGGGCTCTTGACTTGGTTTGGTTGGGCCATTAGATCCCTAACATCTACTAGGGAGAACCCCCCTTGAGTTGGAGGAGAGATAGCCCAAAGTGAAAAGAGGTTGGTGAGGTGACAATGGGGCTATTGAATTACACATGGTATCACACTTTAGCTTTAGGACTTTATCTTGAGAAGTGCGAGATTTTGCTATATAAATTCTCAAATTGTTTACAACACTATTGTTAAGAACTAATAAGAAGTGATGTTGAGGGGTTTTGGGGTATAAGAAACAATACCATTTAAAATCTAGGGTTCTCAGTCCTTGGCATTTCTTCACCTGGGCCTAGGGGAACACAAGAATAATTTCACACTAAACCATGCAAACTTAAAAGTAACTTGACAGATCCATAAAGTAATAATAATTATAATTCCTAATTTCCTATTACACGATATGATGCAAATTATTCAAACATGAAGCAATGAAGACATGCAATGTCTGAATTTCAAGATTGATGAACCAATACAAGAAGTTAGAAACTACAACTTTGATTCAATACTCGGTGTCCTAACTCCAGGAAGGAATCTAGTTTGTAGTACAAAACATGCATCGTGTATTATCAATTCTTAATTGACAACAACTAAAGGTCATCTACCTCATCAGTTCCTTCCCATTTTGTGTTTTTATGTTATATTCCTTATAAAAGTGTCAAATTTCTCTCAAAGTAAGCAACCACTGAATAAAATAAAAAATACTTTAGATATGATTGAGAAATGGTCATTTATTTCTTGAAAGGATCTTCACAATTTCTTTGGTTGTTTTTCATCTCAAGAAACAAGAAATGACCTAAGAAACTATCGTGATGTAATATAAGAAACAACACGGTGCAATGGCCATTTTCAAAGCCAAATGATGTCCATCGAGGACATGGCCTTTATTTGGTTCCTGTTTCATAGGAGTTTCGGGTAGAAATGGAACTTTGTTGTACCATTTCCAGTAGTAAAAAGGGAAACCTTCTTTTTCCATGGGAAATAATTTACCTTTCCTTTTTCAAGATAATCTAAATCACAAAAAATATGAACTATACTGCACACATTCTTGGATAATGTGAAAGTGGAAAAGGAATACCCTACACAAGTGATGCACACATGTACATTTGAACAATAATATATTTTTCTAGTTGAAATGCAATGCTTGTTTTCATTTAAATGTAGGGTTTCTAAAGTAGGGAGAAATAATGGCTGCCAAATTAATGAGTGTTTCTTTGGGAAAAATTTAGATCTTGTATTGGGTGATGAAGATAATAGAGGGTATTGAATCTTGATTCTTGACATTGTGTTTAACTTGAATAACTCAAATGATTATAAATATTAGTGGAGGAGTTCTTTTTTTCAAGTATATCACTCAAAACTCTTATGTCAAAGCATTGTATGATGGCTAGCATTTGCTTGTTTCCCTTTCTTCAATTCAATGTAAAAATTATATTAATATATTGGAGCACGAATGATAACTACAATTGTTTTCTCTGCAGTATATCCAGCCCCAAGATTATGAAATTTTTTCTCAAGTGGAGCTATTGGTTATTGATGAAGCAGCTGCAATTCCATTGCCTGTTGTAAAGGCCCTGCTCGGGCCATATTTAGTGTTTATGTGCTCTACTGTAAATGGGTAATAATTATAAATGAGCCAACCACAATCACAGATTTTGTAACCATTCGGTTTCCATGGATAGTGATGATGATATTAACCCTATATATCAGTGACCTATATCTATATGAGAATGATCTCAGCATTGACCTTGATATGGTTGTATGGATGTGACCTTTGGTATGTCATCAGAAAATCCCCAAATCTGGAGAACTAAAGCTCATCACTTTCGATCTGGAGTACTACCCTTGTGATAAAGTTGATGACTTTTGATCTCCCATTCTCTACCACTTTTCACTTCACCTTCAATATAGATCAGACCAAGGGAAATTCGTTATTGGGTGTTGAGATGGATGAGTTTGTCGAACTAAAATCCATAGCTTAAACTTCATGAAACTAGTGGAGTCAAATTCATGCATGCACAAACACATCTTACACATCCTCTTTGAAACTCATCCAGAAGAACATTGGAAGACATCTAGAGAGAACCCTATAGCCTAACACAATCCAATGGAATTGACCAAAAAAACCCAAATAGAGTCAACCCTACTATAGGAGGAAGGGCCTGCAGTAAGAACTTACCATTTTGCAAGAGTTGAGGGAGAATGCTGTTTTGCAAGAGCTGAGGGCGAATGTTGAGGGCGAATGATGTTCTGCAAGAGATGAGGGCGAATGCTATTCTGCAAGAGCTGAGGGTGAATGATGTTCTGCAAGAGCTGAGGGCGAATGCTATTCTGCAAGAGCTGAGGGTGAATGCTGTTCTGCAAGAGCTGAGGGAAAATGTTGTTCTGCAAGAGCTGATGGCGAACGCTGAGGGCGAATGTTGTTCTGAAAGAGCTGAGGGTGAATTCTGAGGAAGAATTCTATTCTGCAAGAGCTGAGGGCGAACGCTGAGGGCGAATTCAGGGTGAATGTTGTTCTGCAAGAGCTGAGGGCGAATGCTGTTCTGCAAGAGCTGAGGGCGAATGCTGAGGGCGAATGCTGTTCTGCAAGAGCTGAGGGCAAATGCTGAGAGCGAATTTTGTTCTGCAAGAGCTGAGAGTGAATGCGCACATGATATCAGACATTAATGTAGATTTTAATAAAATCATTTTTATATAGCGCGCATATAAGTGTCATAGTTTTTAATAAAATCATTTTTATGTAGCGCGTATATAAGTTTCATAGTTTTTAATAAAATCATTTTTATGTAGCACGCATATAAGTGTCATTATACTGATGGCGGCCAAAGCGTCGCTATTGCGACAGCTGCCTCCAAACGTCACAATTGCGACAGTGTCGCAATTGCGATGTTTGGAGGCAGTCGTCGCAATAGCGATGCTTTGGGGCATAGTGTCGCAATTACGATGTCTTCCTCCAAATGTCGCAATTGCGACACTTTGTCTAAGTGTCGGTATTGCGACACTTTTCTCTAAACGTTGGTATAGTGATGGTTTCGGGCGGGATTGAAAAAATTTGGGGAAATTTCCGACATTTGGTCAAAAGCGTCGGAACCAAGTGTCGGAATTTCCCCCAAATGTACTAGTGTATATTGAAAGTGGAGCCAAAAGGAGAATTCTAGCTGGAACATAAGTGCATTTTGAAAAGAAAAACGCCCATGCTCTGAAATCAACCAAATGAGCAGGTTAAAGCTACATAGGAGATGTCGGATCAGATGTGGTCCATGTATCCTTCCTTATTCCCTATTTGAGTGAATGTTTAGGTATATGTTGGTATGATGTTTTGGTATATGTAAATATGTGTATGGATGTAAATACCTCCATGAGCTATGCTATAAATCTCCAATAAGCGGTACCGGTGTCATGTCATTATGACGTTATATTTGTTATGTTGTCATGTTGGTTTGCTTCTCAGCAGGTTAATCATTGTAAATATCGTAACGAGCTAAGTTATAAAGCTCCATGATCAGTATGTTGTGCTTACAACATTCCTGTTGGTTGTAGGTGTCGTTGACCACCGAGGACGATGTTCCCCCAATGGGAAGGGTTTTATAGCAACCCTAGTGAAAAATCAATGTAATAAAAGTTAATAAAGGAAAAATAATAACCAAGGTCATGGGACACGTATTCCAAGCTGAATGATGCCAGGTGAAACATCCTAGTATGGGTGTACATTTGGTTTATTATGGCTATGGAAATTGGCAAAGGAAATTGCTAAGGCTTTGGAAAGGAAAAGTGGCATTTATCGGCATTTATTTCTGGAAATAATGGAAAATAGGATAAAAGGGAGGTGAAAGGTCATAGGTTGCATGTGAGGAGGAAAATGAAGGAAAATAATGGAAAATGAAGAAAATAGAGGCCTCATTAATAAAAAGGCTTCTAAGCATCAGTTCATGGCTTGTGTTCAGTGTATTTTTGGAGCTCTCTCTCTCTCTCTCTCTCTCTCTCTCTCTCATACTATATGATACTTAGAGTTTTCTTGGATCACTCTTGGAGAGCAACATACTTGGATATTTGGAGCAAGAAGGCAAAGGAAGAGCGAGAAAGTGCAAGAGGACATCGAGATCAATAGCTACACCGAGTTTTTATTGCAGAAATCGAGTTGCATGTATCTTTTCCTCACTAGTTTTGGCATGCAGGGTGTATGCAAGTGGTTTCTTGGTCATGATCTGTCATTGGCATGGAGGATTTCCTGGATTGACAGTGGATTTTCCTAGACTTCCCATTTCCTGGTTAGCCATGGTGTTGTGGGTTCAATTTCATTGTTTGTTTCCTAGTTGGTTCTTATGTTCCTTTAGATGTGGATTGAGTTATCAATTCCTGGAAGCCTTGTAACCACTTGGGTTGAATTACTAGTCTTGGAAGCCTTATTTGAACAAACAATCTGGAAGCCCTAGGTGGGTTGAGATACTACTCCTGGAAGCACTGGTTGGAAAAATTCTTTAGAAGCCCTGCATAAGTTGTGGGTTGAGTTACTAATTCTGGAAGCCATGATTAGAACAAACGCTCTAGAGACCTGGACAACATGGATATAGACCAATTTGGTTATGATTTTGATGTCTGACCGTGAGGTGGAATCACTAGTTGAGGGTTGAGGTGGTTTGGCCTCTGGAAGCCCTGGTTTGGTTTTGATGGATTTGGTTTATGAGATCCCACATTCATTCTTGGAATATGGAACAGGGGTGACTGGTTGAAGAGAGATTTGGCTCAGCCATCTCTATGGTCGGGTGGAATGTGGAAGTCCCAGACTTGGTTGCATATTTCTTACAGGAAATAAGAGCTCTTTTCCTCTTGCATTGATGGGTAAATATGCTTGTTATTAAGTGGCTTATATGGTTGTTATGTGCTTGTCATTTTTGTTAATTATATGATGGTTATGACTCATTTTTATGATGGTGATGAAGTATGGCTCTCATCATGTTTTGATTCGTAATTGAATGAACAATGCATCTATGCCTAAATAGATGATAATGCAGTTAATGTGAAGAGGCAAAAATGCTTCTTAACGATTCTCAGACAAGTATGAGACCCCTATGTTCATATATGTTATTTTAAGATTACATAATTGTGATATCTTTGATGAAATGTCTATCATGGTTAGTAGGAGTCTAGTCAAGTCCTTGTTCAAATGTTTGCTTATGCATCATTGTTTCGCTTTCATATTTTATTTCTGAACTTGTCATTGAGTTATGGGCAATGACCTGGTCTCTGGGCTTGAAAAAGTTATCAGAATCTGGATCAGAGGCAAAAATTAGCTCAAAATGAATGTGCTCAGAATTGCACCAAACCAGATTCAAAACAATCGACCCATCGCAAGGAATTCAACGCAACTTGTTTCGTTTAAAACCAAGTTCGAATGAAGGAGTTATGGTATGTTGATCATCTTTCATAATAGGCAAAAAAATTTAAAATTATTGCAAAATAGGTACATCCGATGACATGGCAGTCCAGTCAGCATGCAGAGAACCTTCTTCAGTTTTTACCCCAATGAGACCGTGACAAGTGTCACTGTTGGATTCGCCAATTTGATTTGTGAAGGTAAAAATTACCCAATGTCCTCCAAAGTTGAATGTGGGTTCATTAATTTTATGTGCTGGAAATTATTTTTAATATATTAAAATTAGTTTAATATATTACCAATATAAATATATATGGTTTTTTTTTAATCATATATATATATATATATATATATTAAATTACAAATCTTAATATTATTAAATATTCCATATAACAAATTAAACCCCAAAGTTTAATTCATATGGCAAAGTCAAATACACGTTGGCATTTCAAAAACCATATAATGGCATATTATTTTAATGGTTTGCAAATGTCATTATGGTGGAGTATTAAATTAATTAACATATGGTGGCATATGTATTAAAATGATGGTGTATGGCATATTAAGTTGGAGGAGCATATTTACATATGTAAATATTGCAAAGTATGGAGCGCAATTTTAAATATGTGGATTACAAATTTCGGACAGCAAGGTTTGGTTTGTTAAAAACCGTTGCAAAAACATCCAAAGTTTAATTCATATGGCAAAGTCAAATACACGTTGGCATTTCAAAAACCATATAATGGCATATTATTTTAATGGTTTGCAAATATCATTATGGTGGAGTATTAACTTAGTTAACATGTGGTGGCATATGTATTAAATGATGGTGTATGGCATATTAATTTGGAGGAGCTTATTTACATTTGTAAATATTGCAAAGTATGGAGCGTAATTTTAAATATGCGGTTTGGATTGTTAAAAACCGTTGCAAAAACATACATGGGCAGAGGTCGGAGTTTGACCCCATGACATCCCCAACCATTACCGCACTGCACAAATAGTGCTACGGCCTTGAATCTTGAAATATTGATGCACAATATTGTATTTGAAGCTTAATGCACTGTGACGGAGGAGAGGAGCAGGCTAGTCCTCCTCTTCATAGAACCACGTCTAATGTGACCCAGTTTTAAGAGCCCAACACTAAGTGCAGATTAGTGAAGTTAAGCATGTTTATCTACTAATTAACTTTCAGTTAGCAGTTGGCGGGTTTTTAGCAGATTCCCCAAATTTAGTAGAACCTCCAGATTTGGTGGAGCTTAACTCGCAGTTAGCCAGATTTAGTGGCAGTTTACTAGGCTTGAAGTAAATGAGGCCTATCTTGAGAAATATTCCACCAAATTTGGCTCAAGAAAAGTCATTTTTAGCATTTTGGCATGCTGGGAATCCATTGAAATAGGTTTCAGAGGCAGAGGAGCAATTCTTGATGGTGTTTTTCCCACTTGAAGATAAAATATGCCTAGGGCCAAGAGGAGAGGAGGCCATGCCTAGAGGACCTGTAGACCAGTTGAAGAACCAGAAGAGGCTACTCAGGGATTTATGGATGCTCTGAATCCATTGGTAACTTATGTTTTCTGTTTAGAGTACATCTTCAAGTTCAAATTGCAGGTTGAACCAGGAGGGTGTATGGATCATTCAGATATTGAGTCAATTCTTGGAGGACTTTGAGATGGAGATGATCTTGCAGGGATCTTTCAGCCTCAATATGTTTGTAGCAGCAGCCTTTGCAACAGTGTTGTAGCATTTTTCTCATCTTTTCTCTTTATGTGTTTTAGAGAAAAAAATTGTTGATGTGCTTACAGTTATTGAAGTACAAATTTGATGCTCTTTCATATTTGAGTAAGGGATCTTGGTAAGACGCCCATGTGTTGCTGACAGTAAGTATATGGTAAAGGGACTTTGTAGGAGTTGTTTCTTTTTAGGAGAAACTTACAATTTCATATCAACACATTGATGTACTCATCATTTTGAAATTGGAGCATAATAATAATGAATCATGCCTTAGAGTTGATTCAAGGAGATGTAGCCCAGGTGGGGCGAACTCCTTCATCAAATGGCTTGTGTTTTGTTGTATGATGTATTTTCCTTTAATGTGTTAATGGTTTCATGTCTATAACCTACTCATGGAATTACATATTGAAAGACACATAAAATAAATCCTTGTGATAATCTAAAAGCTCAGTGAAATTCCTATGCACATAAGAAACACATTTTTAATACTGATGAGGGAGCTTGTATAGCATTAACAAGTTTTCCCAATTTCAGATCAAGTTGGTATCGGAGCGACAGGTTCATTGTTGCTTGTGTTGCTTTATGCAAAGAGGGTTGTTTGTTGTAAGGTGAAAATTATTTCCAGTTTGAAGCTTCGGAGAGGAGAAGAAAAGCTTGTTGGTATAGCTTCCCAAATAGGAACAAGGAGAAGGAGGGTAGGGTTGCCATAAGTCCCACCTCACGTTTCACCTTCAAAAAGTATTGAGGCTTCAAAGAGCATATCTCAAGGAGAAAAGCCTACAAGTCTCACAAGGGAAGAAGGTAAAAAGAATGGTGTTTCACCACCATCTTCACCACAAACTTATTTGTTTTCTACAAATTTGATGCAATTTGCTGATGTAGAAAATCCTTCCAAGATGGAAGATGGACATATTTATGCCATTTGTCCACATGATGTGGAAGAGGTTCAATCGGAACCTTATGTTGAGGAGCTGAAAGAAGAAGACAAAAGAGTCCAAGAGAATACTTTGAGAATCTGGAAGGAGTATGAAACCATCTTTGTGTCTCAATCAAGATATGAGAAAAATGGTGAGCATGCATATGCTTCTTATTTATATGCACATATTGATGAAAATTATTTTGCGGCCTTTGAAAGACACATCAAAGGTATTGGGTCCAAGATCTTAGAAAAGATGGGATACCAAGAAGGGTTAGGACTTGGTGTAAATCAACAAGGCATCAAGAACCCAATAGAGGCAAAAGAAAGGCCTAAGCATGAAGGCTTGCGGTATGTTGCACAAGAAGAATGGTCTTCTGATGACATCGATTGGGTATCATGTACCTACTATCACAAAAGAGGACATGAAGAAGCAAGGTGTTGGACTTTGCATCCAGAGCTTGTATCTATTTGGTTCTTTGGATAGACACCACTAAAATGGTTTGTTCATTTACATTGTATGTTGCATGTTTGCACCAAGAAGGTGTTTGAAAGTGGATTATGTTGAGACTCACTTTATTGCAGCAAATTTGTTTATTTCCACTCTTTCAGTACATGTACATGAATGTGGTTCTTGTACTATGATTGTACTTATGTGAGGGAGTTAAGGAATATATACATGCATGAGAGATGTGTGTATGAACAATGGAATTTTGATGATTTCATTGTGCTTGAGCATGCATGAGTAATTGATTGTGTTGGTGATTTCTTTGTTTAACATGTATGTCGTCAAATTGAGAGTGTTGATCATTTGCACATGCATGAGTTTCGACATGTTTTGGTCGATTGTGTGTTGCATGCATGCCATATCGACTTGGAAGAGTTGATTTTGTCTCCAAAGATGAAAAGGAGATGTTGACGAAGTGTTTTCATGAGATGTGAAATTCTTTTTGTTTTGGGAAAATAATCGTCATATTGTATGCATGCTCATGCTTGACTTAAGAGTCAATCTTTTGAAGATGCATGTTTTTTTGACTTATGTTTGGTTGATGTGTTTTGACACGATGTGACAGTACATGGTGATGTTCACATGATGTGAAATTAGTTTTTGTGAAGGAGAAAGAGGATATGTCATCAAGTTGTTTCTTGCATGATGTCTGTTTGTGACAAGATGTCAAAGAAAAGTTTGCAGCCATTGTAGACCATTTTATGTGTTGACTCCAAGAAGAGAAGGAGATGGAAAATGCATTCTTCCATATGTGGAATTTGGAATCGCGGAGGTAAAATAATGGTCATTTCTTTTCTTGTTTTTACTTATGTTGGAAACTATTTTTTGTAGTTCAATCATTATGGAAAGGAGAAACAAGATTCTCAGTGGGAAGGCACCGAAGAATCGATTTGGTACAACAAAAGTGTTATATCAGCAAGCAGCCAACAAGTGTTGGATTGGGTCAGCGACAAAAGGAGAACAAGTGGTTGAAGAGCCAAGCCATTTGTAAGGCAAGGCAAGGCATGTCAGTGGATAAGCAGTTTTCATAACAATTTCTCCAAGTAGAATCAAGATGATAGAACTTGGGAAACAAAAGAGTGTTCAACACTCATGAGATAACTGGCTTTTGTGGGTCCAAAATCATGTCAGTGGGAAGGAGTGATCAGAATCTAGATCAGAGGCAAAAATTAGATAAAAATGAAAGTGCTCAATTGCACCAAACTAGATTCAAAACGAACGACCTGTCACAAGGAATCTAATGCAACTCATTTCATTGAAAACCGATTTTGGATGAATGATTTATGGCTTGCTGATCACAATTCAGAACATGCAAAAAAAATAAAAATTATTGCAGAACAGGTACATATGATGACATAGTAGTCCAGTCAGCATGTAGAGAATCTTATTTAGTTTTTAGCCCAATGGGACTGTGACAAGTGTCATTATTGGATTCGCCAGTTTGGTTTGTGAAGGTAAAAATTTCCCAATATCCTCCAAAGTTGAAGATGGGTTCATTAATTTTATGTGTTGGAAATTATTTTTAATGTATATATATATTAATTAAATTACAAATCTTAATATTATTAAATATTCCACATAGCAAATCAAAACCCCAAAGTTTAATTCATATGGCAGAGTCAAATACACGTTGGCATTTCAAAAACCATATAATGGCATATTATTTTAATCGTTTGCAAATATTATTATGGTGGAGTATTAACTTAATTAACATATGGTGGCATATGTATTAAATGATGGTGTATTGCATATTAAGTTTGAGGAACGTATTTACATATGTAAATATTGCAAAGTATGGAGCATATTTTTAAATATGTGGATTACAAAGTTTGGATAGCAAGGTTTGGTTTGTTAAAAACTGTTGCAAAAACATATATGGGCGAAGATTGGGGTTTGACCCTGTGACTTCCACCCAACCATTACCACACTACACCAACGAGCTATGACTTTGATTCTTAAAAATATTGGCACGCGATATTTTATTTGAAGCTTAACGTAGTGTCCGACGGAGGAGAGGAGCAGGCTAGCCCTCCTCCTCACAGAACCATGTCCCATGTGTCCCAGTTTTAAGAGCCCATCACTAAGTGTGAATTAGTGAAGTTAAGCATGTTTATCCACTAATTAATCTGCAATTAGCAGTTTGCATATTTTTAGCAGATTCCCCAAATTTAGCAGAACTTCCAGATTTGGTGGAGCTTAATTGGCAGTTAGCTAGATTTAGTGGCAGTTTACTAGGCTTGAAGTAAATGAAGCCTATCTTGAGCAATATTCGACCAAATTGGACTCAGTAAAAGTCATTATTAGCATTATGGCATATTGGGAATCCATTGGAACAGGTTTCAGAGGCAGAGGAGAAATTCTTGATAGTGTTTTTCCCACTTGAAGATAAAAGATGCCTAGGGCCACCACGAGAGAAGACCATACCTAGAGGACCTGTAGACCAATTGAAGAACCATAAGAGGCTACTCAGGGATTTATTGGTGCTTTGAATCCATTGGTAACTTATTTTTTCTATTTAGAGTACATATTCAATTTAAAATTGCAGGTTGAACCAGGAGGGTGTATTAATCATTCAGATATTGAGACAATTCTTGGAGGACTTTGAGATGGAGATGATCTTGCATGGATCTTCCATCCTCCATATGTTTGCAGCAACAACCTTTGCTGCAATGTTGAAGCATTTTTCTCATCTTTTCTCTTTATGTGTTTTAGAGAAAAAGATTGTTGATGTACTTACAGTTATTGAAGTACAAATTTGATGCTCTTTCATATTTGAGTAAGGGATCTTGGTAATATGCCCATGTGTTGTTCACAGTAAGTGTATGGTAAAGGGAATTTGCAGGAGTTGTTTACTTTTAGGAGAAATTTTCCATTTCAGATCGGCAAATTGATGTACTCATCATTTTGAAATTGGAGCATAATAACAATGAATCGTGCCTTAGAGCTGATTCAAAGAGATGTAGCCTAGGCGGGGTGAACTCCTTCATTAAATGGCTTGTGTTTTGTTGTATGATATATTTTCCTTTCATGTGCTAATGGTTTCATGTCTATAACATACTCATGGAATTACATATTGAAATACACATAAAATAAATCCTTGTGATAATCTAAAAGCTCAGTGAAATTCATCTGCACATAAGAAACGCATTTTTAATACTGATGAGGGAGCTTGCATAGCATTAAAAAGTTTTCCCAATTTTAGATCAAAAATTGGCTCAAATATCGGGGATGCTGGCACAAGTTTGTGGAAAAAATTCCCTGGACACACATGCCTATGTTGTGGGAGCGTCAAGAGCCTCCCAGACACACCCATGCCTATACTGTGGGAGCGTTCGGGGGTTAAATAGTCTAAAATCTCAGTGGGACCTAGGGGATGGATACCTAAGTGGTTGGATTGGATTTTGGGAATTATTTTGTTTGTGTGGAAGGTATGTTTGATGTGTTTCCATCGATTCCACTTCCTTAAGGTCACCTAGGAGGTTGAATCAAATCATAGTAACTCTTCGTCACATGTTTATCCTGGTTGGTTGATTACTTGGGTAGATGTGGGAGGAGGGTGTTACAAGTGGTATTTGAATAATAACACATGGCCTAGTGATCCTTGAACTAGACTATGGATTGTGGTAAATCCACTGGCCTAGCAACCCCTAAATTGGATTCTGGTTTATGGTAAATATATATATTGTGAGCCTCAGTGGGCCTAGGAACCCTTGCCCAGTGAATGACGAGAATGACGAGATATAAATTAAAGCCTAGTGGTGTGGGGTACATTCATGTTTGGAATATGGTACAGGGGTGGTTGGCTAAAGAGATATTTGGTTCAATCAATCTATGGCCAAGTGGAATGTGGAAGTACTGAACCTGGTTGGCCTATTCATTCATTAATAAGAGTTTCTTCTCCTTGGTATTTTATGTGTAAATGTATTGGCTCATATATATCATTTATCGTTGTTCCATCCTTGTTATTTTTGTTATCTATATGTTGGTTATGAGTATGTTTTAAGGCATTTATGATGTATGGATCTCATCATGTTTTGATTCATAAATAAACGTACAATGAATATATGACCTAATAGATGGTAATGCAATGAATGTGATAAGGAATTAATGCTTCCTTACAAATATCAAATAAGTATGAGACCCTTATGCTCAAATATGTTGTTATGACCTATAGATTACATATTTGTGACATGTTTGACAGAATGTTTATCATGGTTAGGCTTGGTTTGGTCAAGTACTTGATCAAGTTTTGTTTTAGAGGCTTTTTCTTGGTGTCATTTATTCTCTTGGAAAGTATCATCAAGTTCCGGATAGTGGTTTGAGGACTATCCATGAAAAAGTGGCTTAAATCTCGTAGTCTCTAGCACATAATTGGCTAAAAAAGACTGCAATATCTCCCTTGTGGGCATTGTGGGAGCGACTGAAGGGCTTCAGTCGCATGCATGCCTTGTCATGGGATCGATTAGGGGTGTAATTCATTGAAAGGCTAGGTTAACTTAGGGGTTGGAAACCTGAAGTGGCGGATTAGCTCTTGGGGTTCCTATAGCACCTAAGGGAGGTCTTTGAAGTGTTGGTTTGTCAGTTCCACTTTCTTAACTTCACTTAGGGAGTTGAATCATATCATAGTAAATATTCGTCACATGTTTACCCTAGTGGACCGGTTAGATTGGGTAAATGTGGGAGGAGGGTGTTATAGAGAGGGAAAATGTGGGTAAATGTGGGTAAATGTGGGTAAATGAGTAAATGGGTAAATGTGTTCACTAGACATCTACTTCTTATGGATTTCTTGTCTTCTTTTCCATGCTTGATTGAGTCAAATTCTATTTTCTTCTTATATTTGTCCCTTATTACCGCCTATGTTGTTTTCTTTGTTAAAGTGCATCTTTTGTTGCATGCCCTATTATCTTTGCTTCCCTGTCTCCCCTATGACATTGTTCTTGAATTTCAACACATATCACCCTTTCTCTGTCACCACGGCCATCTTGTTTGAAACTTTGTAGTGTAGGTCTTAACCTTGTACAAATAATACCTACAAACACATTCTTAAAAAAAGAGAAAAAAAGAAAACAACTAGATATATATATATATACACACACACACACAATGGCAATCACAAAAAATATACATAGATATTTTTCTACTGGAACCCAAAACTGGGAAAACCATATTTATTTTTCATTATTATTTTCATTTCAATTTTATAATACATTATATGCATACCAAAGCATTCATAAACCCCCATTCCATTAACCCTGGATTACAATATAATCATAGTTCCTTTAACTAGATCTACAAAAACATGGGCAAAACCACCCAAAGAATCTAACGCAAGCCCAACATATAGAAAATTGTGCACTCAAAACCCTAACCAAATTTTAGAGCATATGGAATTCATAAAATAAATTTTATCTCTTTGATAAATATCTTCTACATAAAATAATAAGTCACTTGGATCTTGGATTGCAGTGAATATTAAATCCTAAAATGGAGAGGCAAATTAGGAAAAATATTAACAAAATGACATTAACATGATGAGGGAAATTACTTGGACCATTGAATTTTATATTCTTCAACTCCTTGAACTCAAATTTATTTGCAATGATATGAACTTATGCAGGAACGCAATAGAATACATATATAAACATAAACACAGAAGTGCACCAAAAATAAAAATTCATTTCATTAATATCAAGGAACTGAAATATGCTTACATACATAATGGAAATAAACAAACTCGGGCGATGGTAGCTTATCTCTGGGAAAA
Organism: Pinus albicaulis; assembly: GCA_034641835.2. Classification (NCBI taxonomy): domain Eukaryota; kingdom Viridiplantae; phylum Streptophyta; class Pinopsida; order Pinales; family Pinaceae; genus Pinus; species Pinus albicaulis. Next base: position 1,511,131,173 of record CM076570.1, on the reverse strand, counting down.
GATGTGGCAGCTACATGCCTCTGAAATGTGTTACAATGAGGCTCAAGGGCCTTTTTATTATTGAACAACAAGGAAAAACCCTAAAAAGAAAAACCCTAACCCCAAGAGATGGAACGCCAAGATTTTGTGGGTCTCGTTTGGGTTTGTTGGGAATTCAACTTCCCGAGGTCATAACTTTTTCATATTATCCTCGTTTGGCGTGTACGATACCTTGTCTGAAATATCTCTCTAACTACTAAAAGATTTTTCCCAGGCCCTTTTCCATGGCTATGGGTTTGCTACGTACCTAAAAAAAACGTCATTTAGGGGATCAAAACTGCTCCGGATGTTTAGGACCCAAAAAACTGCTAAAAATATTAGATGCTACTATAAATAAGGAAACTGATGAAACCAACTAAGGGTCTAGGTGGAATAGGCAGGTGGCCGCCAGTATCCACTTGGATCAATCCTCCCCCCTTAGGAATCAATGGTCCCCATTGTGTGAAAATCCTCCATGAGGTGAGTGAATTTTTGTTGAACTAGGTCCCTAGTGAACCACTTGGCCTGCTTTGACAACTCGATATAGCTAGATCCTCTATTGGCAGGTGTTATTGATCTATATGTCCATGATCTAATCATGTGTGGCTTGTTTGATGTAGTCTGGATTTATCTTTGTGGGTATGAGGTGTTCTGCAAAGTTATATGTGTCTAGTAATGGTGGAAAGTATGGTCGAAGGCGATTCACATTGAATAATGGGTACAGACCAAGGAATGGTGGAATGTTGAGCTCGAAGGAATTTTCTCCTACATCCTTGGTGATGGTGTATGGCCCATATTGGAGTGGGAGAAGCTTGTGGTGTGGTCAAGTGAGGTGCTCCTTTTGCAAATGTAGCAAAACTTTGTTGCCCACCTGGAACTTGTGTGGCACCCGATGTTGATCATGTTGCTGCTTGTAGTTAGCATTGGCTATGTCCAATATGTCACGGACCTCCTGGCGAATGTGTTGAATTCACTCAATGAAGTTGTTTTCCCTGTCAGCTTCAGATTGGAAATGAGCTGAATCTTCCTGAGTAGTTGGAAATGGTATGGCCGCATCAATGGGGCATAGTGCCTGGAATCCCAATCCCACCTAAAAGGGGTTGTGGCTAGTTGAGTTATGGAGAGCTTGGTTGTAGTTGTGTTGTACATAGGTGTAATGTTCCAAAATGGAAATCAGTAGATTTTTCTCCACTGAAGTGTTCCTTTTTCGGAATATGAACAAAGCTATTTCAGATATGGACTGAGTGGGCGTTTACCGAATATTTCACCTCTAAAAACAGGATGAGATTCGGAGGCTAGCTGGTCCCTTCTCAGGCTCTGTCTATAGCTATGTAAATATTCCTCCTTGGGAAAACTCAGGAAGCAAGAAGAGAAAACGCATTTCCAGCCATGCATGCAATAAAATACTGAAATGAATTCTTGGATCCCATAGATACAGCAATAAAAAATCTAAATTCAAGAATAGAGCTGAAACAAATCAAGCTAGGTGGGCTAAACAAGCCTCCCACACTAGTGTAGTCAAAACTAGTGAAAAACCCCAAGACTGCAAAATGCCGGAGTAGCTGCTCAAGGGACTGCATAGTCTATGAGTGGGTTTACACATAAAATGATTAGAGAAAAATAGATCTACTCATATATTAATCAGAAATTCTCAAGGAATGAGATCTAGTCTTCTTATACAAAAAGCAAGACAACCTGGCAAGGGTTTCTTGTCAAACACTCTAAATACATAATGTAATATTCAGAAATATCTGAATACTCGTTGCAACATGAAGCATGAGAGTGTAAGAGGCTGATATAAATCTGATCTGATGTAGATCCTTCAAATTCTCCCTCCCATGAGAGAATGAACCTCTCAATCACAAGGAAAAACCACAAAGAAGCCACCAAACCCTGCAATGAAATCTGCCTCCCAAAATAACGTAGTTCCCAGCTACAACTGCGTTGGAAACTCTGAGAAGTGAGTGTTCTGATACCACTAATCTGAAATCTGCTCCAAGACCCTCCAAACAAATCTCTGGATGAAAGGAAATCTCCCTCCAACAAAGATTAGCTCAGAAGGTGGGATATCAATCCCTTCCACTGCTACACCCAGCTACACTGCACAATATCTGTTGCAGAGACTGTGCTAATGAAGCTGGCTGAAGCTTGGCCTAAAACCTGATGTGGAATGATGAATTCAAGCTCTCCCAATGAGGCTCCTCAAAGGAACAGGTGGGATTCCCACTCCGGAACACCCAAGTGCTAAACAGCACTATTACTCTGCTAAACAGCAAGAGTGAGCAAATGTCTAGAGAGACATGAATAATGATCTAAAGCATGAAAAACAATGCTCCCATCCTCTTCCTCATATAGAATATGAGTTTGTTTCTCCTTGGGCCCACCCAAATAGGTCTCCTCATTCAAAAGATGCACTTCCCTCCAAAATTGCGTTATTCTTCCTAGGGTTTCTTCTCCTCCAAGACTGCGCAGTTGACCAAGTCAAAGTAGCTGCATTTTATCCTTGTTCACACATGGAGGTGTTTTATTAAGCTTGAAATAATGTCTCCTTTCACACTTGGAGTGTTTTTATCCTTCTTAGGAGACTTATGGGCTTTTCTACCCATTTATTTGCCGACTATAGCTGCTGCTAACTCTAATGTTCCATTTAGCTCGGAAGCTAAAAATTTGGAACATTACAATAGGGAAGACTTTCATCCCATGAATGAGGATTCTTTGAGTTATACATGCGTAGAATGTGCATGATCATCCTATTGACGACCTATGTTTGGCCATCAGTTTGGGGGTGGAAATCCATGGACTTAGTGAGCTTAGCATTCAAAATCGACCAGAGACTTGACCAAAATGTACTTAGGAACCTGTTGTCCCGATCTGAGATAATGGACCGTGGGATCCCAAAGTGAAACCACACTCGTTCAAAGAATATTTTAGTAGTGGCTTCTACTATGATACTCTTCTTGCAACCCCCCAAAATGGCCATCTTAGAGAATCTATCGATGGCAACGAAAACACAATCGTTGTCATGCTTAGTAGAAGGAAGGCCTGACATGTAATCCATGGAGATGGATTCCCAATGGCAACTAGGAGTAGGAAGAGGAGTATAGGCCTTGCTTCTTAATGACCAGTTTGGAAATGGTGCACGAAGTACAGGATCTAATGTACTTCCAAACATTTTTTCAAAGGTTTGTCCAATAAAAATACCTCTGCAGTACTTACATTATTTTCTCTTCCCCGAAATTTCCAATGACCTGGCTGTATTGCGCTTCCCAAATTATATTTGCATGCTCGCTTGAAGGAATACAGAGATGTCCCGAGTGGCATAACAGTGCATCTTGGAGGTGATAATTTGGAACTTTCTTTCCTTTCAAGAGTGTCTGGTATGTGTTTTTAAATTATGGATCACTCTTGTAAAGAGTCAGCCACCCTGAAGTCTCATTCCCGCAAGAGTCAATCACAGTGGTCAGCGCCATGACCAGTGGTCGACTGAGGCAGTGTGCAACTTTTTTGGTGTTTCCCTTCTCATAATTAATGTTCACATGGAACTGTTGTAGGTATGTGTACCATTTATGATGGAAAATGTTTTTCAACTTCCCTTGTGTCTATATGAACTACAGGGGTTAGTGGTCTATGTGGATGATCATTTCCTTCCCCATAATGTAATGCTTCCATTTTCGGCAGGCCTACACAATGGAATACATCTATTTTCCATAGGTGGGATAATTTCAGACTGTTTTTGAAAGTGTCTCACTGTGATATGCCACTAGATGCCCATGTTGAGTATGAACTGCACTAATAGCATAGTCGGAGGCATCAGTCTTGATCTCAAATGGTTGTTGTAGTTCTGGTAATGTGAGCACTAGTGCAGATTAGAGTCGATACTTCAACTCAGTGAACGCCTTCTGTTGGGATTCATACCAAAATAATTTTTCTTTCGCCCCTCCCTTGGTGACTTGAATCAAAGGCAAAGTGATATGAGAGAAGCTCAAAATGAACCTGTGGTAGAAGTTGGCATGACCCAAAAATTTGTGGAGCTCTATTAGAGTGGATAGGGTCAGCCAATCCCAAATGACATGTATCTTGGTTGGGTCCTCATGCACACCTCACTCATCGATGATGTACCCAGATATTGAAACTGGGTCAAGCCAAAGGTGCATTTCTCCAAAATGGAAGACAACTTATATTTCCATGGTGTTTGGAGGACCTGTCAAATGTGGTGGGGGTGCTCTTCCCAAATCTAGATGAAGATTAGGATGTCATCCAAATACACTACCACAAATTCCCCTACAACCTTCATTCAAAAATGCATGACCAGCCATTCAAAAATGCCCTCCTTGGATTTGAAGGCAGTCTTCCACACATTGGAGGGTTCGATTGTTACCTGGTGATAACCAAACTTCATGTCAATCTTGCTAAAATATTTGGCCCCCTTGATTTGGTCCAGCAGGTCACCCATCCGTGGAATCAGATACCTGTTCCAGAAATAGATCTTGTTCAGTGCCCGATAGTCAATACAGAGTATCTAGGTCATGTCCTTCTTCTGTACCAACATGATCAAGCTCCGACAGGGCCATGAACTTGGCCTAATTTTCCCTTTCTAAAGTAGCTCCTTAATCTTCCTCTTGATATCATCATTCTCCAAAACAGAACGTCGATAGATCATCCCATTCTGTAGCGGCATGCCTGGGGTCAAATCGATGGAATGCTTGACTTGACAGTGTAGAGGTACCCCTACGGGACAGGTTAAAATTTCATTATCCTCCTCCACGACCTTCTCCATTTGTTGTTGTTGTGCGAAGGAGCCTTGTCTGGAGACCGTGGCCAAAATCTTATTCTGGCCCTGAGACAAAATCATAAGGAAAACAAATTTATCGGTATGGGAGATGATATTACTGCACTTCTTCACAATGATCAGAGAGATGGCAATAGTGTTGAGATTCAACAAGATGATGAGCTTAGTGAAAAGATTCGCCTTCACTAAGTGGGCCTGTAGGCTATTTTTGGTGCAAGCCTATTTTTAGACTATGTCTATTTTTAGACATGATGATCATATTTCATAAGTTGCAGGATGCTATTTGTGGATGGTTGGTCAAGTTGGAAAAATAGATCAAATTCTATTTTTATAATATTGGGCGAAGTCTATTTATAGATCGTCAATCTAAAAATAGATGCATGTCGATTATTATTAGCTCTTAATAATAATCAGACTCTAAAAAACAACTTATTATCTTGGAGCACTTCAGTTCAGTGCACAGATGTGGCACAACAGCTGACAGAAGGAATTACGGTATTCCTGAGGGTTTATTGGAGCTAATGCATGGAGGACTCAGTTAGAACTCAAGTGGCAGAGTTATGACATAGTTGGAAGAAGTAGTTATGAAGTTGTATTCAGTTTAACTCAGTTAGACTCAGTTGTGCTAGTTGTATCTAGTCTAAATGACTAATACACTAGTGAGAGTGGAGTGAATTAATTAGTTAATTAATTCACAAATAATAAATCATTAATCAACTGAAGAATACATTAGTTAACTACAGTGCATGGCAGTTTCAGTGGAGACCAGTGGAGAGATAGGTGAAAGGGCAAGATAGACTATCTGTTGTGACTATAGTGATGCATTGATTGCATCCAACACTCAATGGAGATGCCAATGAGGATTGCGCAGTCAAGGATGGAGTAATTCGAATTCATTCAGAGCTATTCTTCAGCAGAGATTGCGCAGTGGAGGCAGGCTAGTAGGTGGCATAGATCGGTGCATGGATTTGCAATATTGGGCCTAATTAGTGTATGACGATTGTACTGTACTAAGGGCTTGTGATAAGCTTTGTATGTTTGTATGAGATTTTCATATGATCTCCTTGTTACATAATATATAGTTGGGGTTTTCAGCTTCAGGCTTTCCCGGTTAAAAATTGTGTTATGTGCGATTGATAATTTTTGTTTATGCTTCACATGTGTGTGTAATTAATTTTTTCCGCAAAAGATTAACAAGTGGAATAGATTCAGTATCTTGCATAAAGTTAAATAGTGTGAGATCAGGTGGATCTTGGACATATGCATGCTTAGTGCATATAATTTCTACATGGTATCAAATCATTGTTGATTGAATATTGCAATTGTGAAGTGAGTTTGTGCTGGTGGACAATTCGAATTTGCTACAAAAGATTCTTGGTGCAGAAATCGAGTATACATTGAAATGTCTTTCAACGAGTTGAGCTTGGAGTATGCCCTTGATGGGAGCTCGAATTCCATAACCTGGAAGGACAGGATGGAGGCAGTGCTAGAGGATAATGGGCTGAAGGAGTTCATCGATAGCGATGTTCCTAAGCCGGGATCTAGCGATGCTGCATTACTTGATGCATGGAAAAAGAAGACAGCAAAGACGAGGAGAATTTTGTTGGAAGGTGTGAAGGAACATATTGTGTCCAGCCTTCATGGAAAATCCACTCCATTCTTAATGTGGAAGGCTTTGACATACTTGTTCCAAAGCAGAAGTGACCAGAGGAAGTTGGCACTTAAAGACAAGCTCAGAAAAATAAAAATGGAGAAAGGCGACATTATTCCAAAATAACTCACGAAATTTGTCCACTGCAAGGATGAGCTGGGAAGTGTGGGGGTTACTATTGATGAAGAAGACTTGGTGAGCTTGGCTCTCTTTAGGCTTCCAAAGAGTTGGCATAGCTACGAAGACTCTGTCAATGGACGGGAGAAGCTACCAGGATGGGAGTGACTTTGGTCGGATCTTGTGCAGGAGGAGATAAGGCGGGGTACCAAGGATGGATCTTCATCGAAGAATGAAGATGAATATAATTTTTCTTTGGATGCGAAAGCAAGGAAAGGGAAGGGGAAGAAAAATCCTTCTAAATCTGGTGCGAAAGGCAAGAAGCAAGACTTGTCCAAAGTGAAGTGTTTTCACTGTCACAAGCATGGACATTTCGCCACTAACTATCCACAGAAGAAGAAGAATAAGAAGGTTGCTGGATCTGCAGCTGGAGAGGCCTTAGCCTCGCAATTTGAGTTGGATTTTTCTTTGATCACATGCTTGGTGTCAAGCTGCATGGGATCGGTGTGGTATCTTGACATTGCTGCGTCTTTCCATATGACTGGATATAAAGAGTTGTTTAGTGACTTGGAGGAGAAGGACCTCCAGATGCATATAGAGATAGACGATGATGGTCGGTACAGTGCAACTAGCATTAGGACCATTACCTTTGAGAGGGAGTCCGGTAATCTGTTCTTGTTGAAGAATGTCATGCATGTTCCAGGTCTGAAGAAGAACTTGGTCTCAGTCGCAATGCTGGAAGACAAGGGTTATGATGTTGTTTTCAGTGAGGGAAAAGCCTTCCTTCGACATAAAACAATGGGTCAAACCAAGAAGATAGGGGTTCGAATTAAGAATCTCTACAAGCTAGAGGTAGATGGTTGCGCTGCAATGGTGGGCAAAGCAGAAGAAGTGGTGAGCTGGGATGAGGGTGAGTTATGGCACAGGAGATTGGGCCATATTCACCATGGTACTTTGAATATTTTGCAGCAAATTTCTACTAGACTTCCCAAGGATACTCTTGCGCAGTCAGATTAGTGCAAAGGATGTACAATGGGTAAGTTTGTGAAGACCACCTTTCATGAGAAGTAGAACCGTGCTTCAGTGATCCTGGAGAGAATTCACACAGACATGTGTGGACCATTCTCGGTTGCTTATACAACAAAGCACAGGTATTATGTGATATTTGTTGATGATTATTCTCGTAGATGTTGGATATTCTTCATGCAGAAGAAGAGTGAAACGTTCTCAAAGTTCTATGAGTTCAAGGCAGTGGTGGAGAAGGATTCGGGGAAGCAGGTGAAAGCTCTACGGAGCGATAATGGTGGTGAATACATCTCGGGCGAATTCAAACACTTCTGTAGGAAAGAAGGAATTTGAAGAGAACTCATAGTGCCTCATAACCCACAGCAGAATGGGGTCGCAGAGAGAAAGAACAGAACAATCATGGGTGTTGCACGAGCGATGCTGCATGATCAGGGCCTACCGATGCACTTGTGGGTGGAAGCATGCAACACTGCAATTTATGTGAAAAACCATTTTCCTCATAGAGTAATTGGCATGAGTACACCTGAGGAAGATTTTAATGGTAAGAAGCTTGATATTTCTCATTTGAAGATTTCTGGCTCACCTGTTTACATTCATGTGACAAAGGATGCCAGGAAGAAGCTGGAGCAGACTGCAGAAGTTGGGATATTTGTGGGGTACACAGAAACACCCCACAACTATCATGTGTATTTTCCAAACAGTCGGATGACTGTTATGCGATGGGATATAAAATTCAATGAGGTGAAAGCCATGAAGTTGTCGCTTGAGAGGGAGCTACACTTGCATGTGGAAGAGGAAATTCTTGTTCCCAAAGATGAGCCTCTGGATGTGGATCAACCACAGGAGGAGATTCATGGAGTGGAAGAGTCCACTCATGCAGAACCAAACATCAGACAAGGTAGGAAGCATCCCACAGAAGTTGAGAGACTGAAGGTGGATGCGGCACAGAATGTAGGAGTCCCTACATCACAATGCAGACAGAGACAGTCACCTGACCGATATACTGGATACATGGCTCTTATGAGCAAGTGTATTGTGATAGATCCATATTCTTTTGAAGAAGCAGCGCAGGAGCCCACATGGGTAGATTCCATGGTAGAGGAGTATGACTCCATTGTCAGAAACAGTGCTTGGGAGATTATTCCAAGGCCGGTGGGAAAATCAGTTGTAGGATCAAGATGGATCTACAAGGTAAAGCAAGATGCTGATGGGAGCGTCGAGAAGTATAAGGCAAGATTTGTTGCCCAGGGCTTCTCACATATTGAGGGGATTGACTATGAAGAAACCTTTGCACCTGTCGCACAGTATTATTCCATATGGACCATCCCTGCTCTCTCAGCGCAGATGGGTTGGCACATTCATCAGATGGATGTGAAGACTACGTTCCTTAATGGGATCATTGAGGAAGAGGTGTACATTGAGCAGCCTGAAGGATTTGAGATCTTCAGCAGCAAGTCGCATGTGTGCAGGCTCAAAAGAGCGTTGTATGGGTTGAAACAAGCACCCCGTGCTTGGTACACTCAGATCGAAAGCTATTTCACTGGACTTGGCTTCACCAAGAGTGAGGCAGATGCAAAGCTGTACCAGATTGTGGTTGAGGGTAAGCTTTTAATCATTGTACTTTATGTTGATGATTTGATACTAACAGGTGATGAGCAGTTGATACACTCATGCAAGGCTGATCTTGCAAAGGAGTGTGAGATGAAGGATTTAGGCCTCCTTCATTATTTCCTTGGATTGGAAATATGGCAGCGGGAAAGTGAATTGTTTGTGTCTTAAGGAAATTATGCTCGGGAGATACTGGAGAAGTTTCACATGCAAGGCTGCAAGCCTATCAACACTCCTCTTCCAGGAAATTGGAAGAAAGAGGATGCTACATCGGCATAGGTAGTGGATGCCACTGTTTATTGACAGTTGGTGGGTTCGCTCATGTATTTAGTCAATACAAGACCAGACATATGCTATGCGGTGAACCATCTTTCACAAGCGACGGTTAATCCTACCAAGCTCTTTTTGAAGGCAGGCAAGCATGTCCTGAGATATCTCAGTGGCACATATGAGTATGGTTTATGGTACAGACAGACGGATGAGGTGAAGTTGCATGGCTTCACGGATGCAGATTGGGCAAGAAGCCCAACAGGCAGAAAGAGCGCATCAGGAGGGATTTTCAGTATCGGATCTACAATAGTTTCTTGGTATAGCAGGAAAAAAAGATCTGTGGCACTCAGTTCAGTGGAAGCATAATACATGGTAGCAAGTTTAGCTGCATGTGAGGCTATCTGGATGAGGAATATTCTGGTTGGTTTGTTCGGTGCACATTTAGATTCCACGGTGATTCATTGTGATAATCAGAGTTGCATTAAACTCTCGATTAATCCTGTGTTTCATGATAGATCTAAACATATTGATATTCGGTATCATCATATCAGATATTGTGTGTAGTAGAAGATCATGTTGCTTCAGTACATTCCTACGAAGGATCAAGATACAAATATTCTGACGAAGGCGCTCACCAGGAGAAAATTCGAATACCATAGAGGCAAGATCGGGGTGAAGGATAATCCCTATCTTGTTGAGAGGGAGTGTTGAGATTCAACAAGATGATGAGCTTAGTGAAAAGAGTCGCCTTCACTAAGTGGGCCCGCAGGCTATTTTTGGCGCAAGTCTATTTTTAGATTATGTCTATTTTTAGACATGATTATCATATTTCAGAAGTTGCAGGATGTTATTTGTGGATTGTTGGTCAAGTTGGAAAAATAAATGAAATTATATTTTTAGAATATTGGGTGAAGTCTATTTATAGATCATCAATCTAAAAATAGATGCCTGTTGATTATTATTAGCTCTTAATAATAATCAGATTCTAAACAACAACTTATTCTCTTGGAGCACTTTAGTTCAGTGCACAGATGTGTTACAACAGCTGACAGAAGGAATTACGCTATTCCTGAGGGTTTACTGGAGCTAATGCATGGAGGACTTAGTTAGAACTCAAGTAGCAGAGTTATGACATAGTTGGAAGAAGCAATTATGGAGTTGTATTTAGTTTAACTCAGTTAGACTCAGTTGAGCTAGTTGTATCTTGTCTAACTGATTGATACACTAGTGAGAGTGGAGTGAATTAATTAGTTAATTAATTCACAAATAATAACTCATTAATCAACTGAAGAATACATCAGTTAACTATAGTGCATGGCAGTTTCAATGGAGACCAGTAGAGAGATAGGTGAAAGGGAAAGATAGACTATCTATTGTGACTATAGTGATGCATTGATTTCATCCAACACTCAGTGTAGGGAGGCGACACTGCTAGTTGATGCAGGGATCTCATCCTTCGTGAAGCCACCTGATGGTGTATGACTGCGGGTGTGTTGTGGTCGGTAGGCTTAGCCACTTCAGAACCTATGCTTAAATGAGGTTATTTTAGCTTCCATTGTCACCAATGAACTGTAGCGGAGAACCCTTCACCCACATTTGTGAGTGGAAGAGGTGCTCCCCCTCCTTTGGATCTTCGGGCTCATCCTTCTGGATCTTTGTGGTGGCAACGGTGGCACTCGACTCTGCATCAATAATTTGTTTCCCTTTTTCATTCCCCTTATCAGGTTTTCGCTCAGAATCGAAGCATGCATCTGATTCAGAAGCCTTCAGCTCGGCCACCATTGACTGCTTGGCTTGGCACTCACTTATGTTGTGAGTGGAGATCTTACATAACTCACACCACTTTCATGTGTCCTTCTTTGTCTTCATGGTGTTGTTATTTGCTTTCGGATTCGATGGGTTGTCCTGGGTTGCCTTGCCTTGCACTTGTCCTTTTTTCTGGGGCTTAGGGGCGCCTTTCTCTTGCTTCGGATTCGCAGATCCAAAGTCCCGCTTCTTATTTTTAAACTTTTGCTCAATCTTGGCAGCATATCGATAAGTGGCAATGAGCAAGGAGATGTCCAGGAACTCCATTTTTTCCTGGATGTGCTTATGCAAACAGTCGCGGTACTTGAGTACTAAATTTTTCTCGGAATCCTTGATGCCCAACTTCGTACGAAGGGCATGAAACCATTTTTTAACTCTAGCACATATTGGTCCCTTCCCTGCCACAGTGTGGTCCACTTTATGTATTTGTCTTCATAGCTACCAACAGGGTAATATTGTTTTTTGATGGCATCTCGGAAAGAATTCCAAGTGTGTGTGACTAAGAATAGTGAGTGTTCCCCCTCGTCCTTTTGTTCACAGTAAGATTCCCACCAGTCCTTAACATGGGGGGCGGGTTTCAGGAGTGAAAAAGTAATATTTTCCTGGTTGGAAATATCATGAACTGAAAAATATCCCTCCAACATATTTAACCATTTATCTATAGAATCCGCATCTATTTGGCCTTAAAATATGGGAATGTCAATGTTAATTTGTCCCTTAAAAGGCGTAGTGCCTCTAAAGTGGTTTTCAGATGAAGATGCATCGCCTGTGGGTAGTTTTCGAAGGATCTGGGAAAACTTATCCATCATCGTGTTCCTCTATTTTGTTGAGATTCAACAAGATGATGAGCCTAGTGAAAATTAGGCACCTTCACTAGGTGGGGCCCACAGGCTATTTTTAGGTGTATGTCTATTTTTAGAATGGTGAGCATATTCTGAAATTAGCAGGATGCTGATTCTCGATGGTTGAGAAAATTCTATCTTTGGATGAATTTCTATTTTTAGAAGATGGGCGAAGTCTATTTATAGATCGCTAATCTAAAAATAGAATGCATGTCGATTATTATTAGCCCTTAATAATAATCAAACAATAAATAGTAACTTATTCTCTTGGAGCACTTTATTTCAGTGAACAGATGTGGCACATCAGTGGGCTGAAGGAATTACGCAATTCCTAGGGTGATTGGTGACTCATACATGGAGGACTTCATTATAATTGATAGTGGCAAGTTGTAATAGAGTTGGAAGAGTAGTTATGTGAGTTGTTATTTAGTTTAACTCAGTTAAGTGAGTTAAACTCAGTTGTGCTATTTGTAACTAAAGATACACTAGTGCAAGATGAGTGAATTAATTATTTAATTAATTCACAAGTCGTTTCTTACTTGCATCTGAAAAAATACAGCAGTTAACTACTTGCATGTCAGATCCAGTGGATACCCAGTGGAGAGATAGGTGAAAGGGTGAGATGGACTATCAGTTGTCACTATAGTGATGCATTCAATGCATCTACACAGACATTAGAGATTCCAATGAGGATTGCACAGTGCAATCAAGGCAAGATCAAATTCATTCAGGGATCTTCTTCAACAGGGATTGCACAGTGGAGGCAGGCTGTCAGGAGGCAAGAAATTGGTGCATATATATGCAAATTTCTGCATTATAGTGTGCGACGATTGTATATTGTACTGAGAGCTTATGAGCTGAGCTTTGAATGAGATTGTTACATGTTCCATTGATATATATATATAATATATGATAGTTGGGGTTTTTAGCTTTAAGCATTCCCGGTAAAACATATTGTTATGTGCGATTTACTTTGCTTCATATGTGTTTTGAAATTGGCGATTTAATTTCTACAAAGAATTAAGTGGAAGGATTCTGTATTTAACATAAAATTAGTTTGTAGATCAGGAGAATCCAAAAATACATTATTGTGTTTATAAATTTCTACATGGTATCAGAGCAGTGTTGATCACTGGATATTGCAATATTGAAGCGGTGCTGAGTTTTGTGCTGGTGGACAATTCAAATTTGCTACAACAATTTCTTGGTGCGATAGTTGAGTAAAAATTGAAATGGCTTTCAATGGGTTGCGGTTGGAGTATGCACTTGAGGGCAGCTCTAACTACATAACCTGGAAGGAGAGGATGGAGGCAGTGCTTGAAGATAATGGCCTGAAGGAGTTCATAGATAGCGATGTTCCTAAGCCCAACTCCATGTGTGTGGGAGACTTGAATGGTAAAGAATCTGATCTTATGGAGCATGTTTATTTTTCTGATTTGACATTTTCTCTTACCATATGTATGCAGGCCATGGCTCATACAAGGAGTGATATTACATGTAGATCTCATGGCATTCGTGAGGCCAATGAAAATTCTAAATCTGGTCACTCCTTTGAGGTGCAAAGGGAGATTCTTTTTCATGATGGGTGCTTCCCAAAGGCACCTAACTTGAATATCACTTTCAGCCATGTCAAAGTGACTCATGCAGCAAAGGTGTGGTGGGAGTACCACTTACCACACTCAGATCTACTAAAGAAAAGGAGTGCATTGCATTGGTATCTTATGTGGGATTGTGACCCACCTCCTCAAGTGCAAATTTTCAGTTTGCATATATGTAATTTTGCTTCCATACATAGATGATATATTGGTATTGTTTATGGGTTTGTATGGGCAAAGGGTGGGAAGTGTATATGTACCACATGGGATGGAACTTCAACTTTTATTTCATGATACATGTTTTAGATGTAACATTGCTTCACCCATGTTTATTTATGTTGAGTTTTACACTCCTGAAGGGATGGACTATGCCCCTATTATGTTAGCATTGGAGGAGAAATTCTTGATGTATTGGCTTAATGAGCACTTGGCCCATGATGAAAAATTGATCCTTGATGGTGCCATCGATGGAGAAGGAGAAGAACAACAGCTCTTACCCTATCAGTTACTTGAGGACAAGCAACATTTTGGAGGGGAGGACTGTAATGTTCCCAGTTGGCCTTAGCTAAGAGGGACATTCAATTTTGTTTTAATTTTTGTTGCATGAATGAATGAATAAAGGAGGACATGTAAAAATCCTAAAAATTCTGAATAAATCAATGCCCATGTGAACAAAGACAAATCAGGCCATGTAAATAATCACTTGCAGGTGTGAAAGAGGTTTGAGTTAAAGACTGGGTCAACCTTGACCAAATCAACAGCGCTGTCTACATTGCATCTCCAAAGGGACAACACAGTTCTAGAAGGAAGCCTCTCATGTGAAAAGGGCTAACTAATCAAGGTGGTTTAGGGTTTTCAAAATCTTTCTCATCTTATAAAAGGAAAAGGAGGGCAGGAAGAGAAGGTTGTTGATTGATCATATTTCTGAGTATTGTCTGCTTAGAAAAATACCATTCTCTACTGTTTAGTGGAGGATTGTATTTGGAATTCCTATGCAGGGATTTCGCCTCTTCCTTTGAGGATTATTGGAGGAGTGTTTGCTGAATTGAATCACTATCAGGCTTGAGGCCAAGCTCTACTTTCATTAGTAGTGCTGATCCATTGAGGTTTTTGCTGCTTCTGCAAGCTGCAGTAAGTCGGAGTCTAGATCTGCAGAGATCTAGTGTATTTTTGGGAGCCTCTTCTCATGGAGTGTGTTCTTTAACCTCTTGGAAGAGTGTCTCTTCTCTTTGTACTTCAGATCTGAAATTTTACAGTGGTTATCTATGAAATTTGAGCTACAACGCTGTTTTTATGAGTAGACTGCGTTATTTTTGTATAAGGTTCTTCATGGTGTTTTGCTTATAGTTTAGATCAGAGATCTCTGGTGCTGGGATTTTCCTTCCACTTGGTGATCCATGGATTAGCTTGCTGATCCATGTTCTATTTAGATCTGATCCATTGTAATGAAATTTTGTATTCAGAAATTTACTGCAACAGTTTACAGATCTGCAACTTGTTTCTCAGATCTACTCTTGTTTATGCATGCTTTTGCCAAAATTCCAAAGGGATCTTGAAGGGAAAACTATCTAGTTTCTAGATCTGAAATAGATCTGATGTTTTGTCCATATATATGCCCTAGATATGATTTTTAACTTCCAGTTGCTGAAGCTCCTTAAAAATAATGCTGTTGAGGCATTTCTGCAAATGTACATGTGTTATAGCTCTCTTTTCTGAAGATTCTTGCTGTATTTTCTCATGCATTCTACTGTATAATGAAAGCGCTTCATCATAATGCTGATTTTCTGCTGTATTACTGAAATATAAATCTCCTTACTGATCTCCACTAACTATCTGATAAAACTGCACAATTCCTGAAGCAGTGTTTGCATTTGGCTGCAGCCTTCCTCTTTGGGTGCTTTTTAGCTAGTCTAGTTTTTGGGAGATCTGTTTAATGTATCTAAACTGATTTTTTTAGATGAAATTCCATATATAAGTCCCATAAAACATAAATAAGAGGAAACAAGCCCTGATCTACGTTTTTGTTGCACATTTTTTTCTTATACAACGTTTTTCTTCAACAAATTTTTGATATTCCTGAAAAAGGGATATTACAGTGGTATCGGAGCTCCTTTCTTGGCACATCCTATGATTGCCTTGGAGCACCAGTCATGTTGCATTATGAATAATATGATCCTATTACTAAGAGGGAGAGGAGGTACCAGAATAGAAGTCATAAAAAGTATGACTACACTACTGATGACCCTGACAAGGGTCAAGACAAGGGGAAAGCCCCTGAAACTGTGAATGATAAGGAAGCAGAGGAGTTTGAAAAAAATATTTTGGAGACCATGCAAGATATTTCCAATAATATCAAAGAGATGAGGTTGGACAAAATGATGGAATCTTTTGGGAGATTTCATCAAGGGGAAAGTTCTGACATGTCTCACTATGGGACTGGTCAACCTGTGAGCCTGCCACAAGCTCCACAAGCCTCACAACGCTCTACTATGCCTGCCTTCTTGGCTATAGAGAATGAAGGACCACAAGAGAAAACCTCCCTTGAAGGTTACTTTTTGGAGTATGACTCTCAGAGTCAGAGATTCAAGGATAACTTGAGTTTCCAAGACTTTTTCCATCTCAAGGACCGGAGGAGATCATGGCAGTAGTATAGAGATGGTGGTTTCATTCATGGGAGACACCAAAATATGGGCAGATTATTTTTGCCCAAATTTTATGGATCATCCTCTTTTTGTGCCAAGGCATGGGTGGAAAAGCTAGATATCTATTTCCAGCTGAACAAAGTCCCTGAAGTTGAAGCCATCAAGATTGCAGCGCTGCACTTTGAAGGTGAAGCACACAATTGGTGGTTCCATGGATTGTATACATTGGGACACATAAATTTCACTACCTATGCTGAGTTAACTAGGAGACTGGTCAAGAGGTTTGATAGGAAGGATCCTGAAGCACCCTTCATAAGCCTTGCAGAACTGAAGCAGGCAGGAGATGCAGAGACTTATATCTCTG
The DNA here is from genome assembly GCA_034641835.2 of Pinus albicaulis. Lineage (NCBI taxonomy): Eukaryota > Viridiplantae > Streptophyta > Pinopsida > Pinales > Pinaceae > Pinus > Pinus albicaulis. The sequence continues at coordinate 1,511,114,445 of CM076570.1, read as the reverse complement.
AGTTTCTGAGATTATCAGTCATGGTTCCTAATATATTTGTAGCAAGGAGAGTCTACATGTTCATTGATGGCCTGGAGTAACCTTTGCATGGGTTGGTTAAGTCTACTAAACCCATCACCTTGCATGATGCCATTGAGAGAGCTAGAGATCTCCAAGATGCCTTGCCAAAAGCAAAGGCAACTTTCCAAAGCAAAGCCCTTCACTTTTCTAAGGGGAAATAAGGGAAATTTGCTCCTCCCAAGGAGATCTCACTGAAGAAACCTCTTGACATTGATCTCCGGAGGGAGTTGAGGAAAAATCAATTGTGTTTCACTTGCCAAGAGCCATGGGTATCGGGACATAGATGTGCTGCGAGAAGGGCACACTATATAGAAGTATTCTCAGATTTTGAGGAGGAATATGGAAATGATGGACCTAGGAGGGGTCATAGCGCTGGTGATGATGAGGAGGAAGATCAAACACCATCCAGAGCTGAAGAGGGAGCCTTTGCTCCAACAAGTGGGACTCTTGCCTCTTTGAGAGGAGTGCCTAAGTACTTGACCCTAAGAGTAAAAGGCTCAGTCATGAACCAGAGATTGTCTATTATGATTAACAGTGGGGCAACCCAAAACTTTATTGATGCTCACCTTGTGCAAAGGAGAGGAATCCCCACTGATACTTTTGATGAGTTTTCTATTTTGGTCCCAGGAGATAGAACCATGCAATGCATGCAATATGTTCCATCACTTTATTTCACTATGGGATCCTACACTTTGGTGGATCACTTCTTTGTAGTTGACATACCAGACACCAATATCATCTTGGGTGTCCAGTGGTTGATCACCTTGGGGAAGGTTACCACTGATTGGAAAGCCTTGCAAATGGAGTGGGTGGACTTGAAGAGTGGGAAACCACATATAATTCAAGGCATGTACACTTATCCTTCACCTAATGTTTCCAGACAAACAACAGAGATGGATTTGCACAGTGGAAGCAAGGATCTCACAGTTCCTTCTCTCATGTTTATGAGAATGCTGCAAGAGACATTCTTACCTCATGTCAAGCCATTTGGAATGTCATTAGATTCTAATCTTGTGGGGAAAGCCTCACAAATTGCTGCTCCAAATATAGATCCAACAAGGATTGGAGAGCAAGCTACAACGCTGTGGGAGGAAGGAAAGGGGAGGATCAACCTTCCAACAAACAATTTCGGCATGTGTAATGTCAAAGAATCAATCAGCAAAAAGGCAAGCACCACCATAGATGTATCAGCAGTTCTATCATTGTTGAGTTGTGTGGATCCATATTGGAGATCTCAACTCCTTGTGGAGTACTCCAAAGATCTTCACACCGGGATGATATTAGATGGCATGAAGCAAGTGGGAGGCTATTTGGCCCATGAAGGGGTCATCTATCATCTTGGTAGAGTATTCTTGTCTCAAGCCTCCAAGCTTAAGCAAGAGATACTACAAAGAGCACACAAAGAGTTCCTTTCTAGCTATATGCAGTTAGCAAAGATCTACACCCTAATCATGAGGAGTTTTGATTGGGAGGGTATGAAGGAGGAACTACATCAACACTATTATTGGGAGGAACTACATCAGCACTTACAAGAGTTCAATAGTTATGAGGAATTGGGACAGCCAAAGGACTCTATGCAGGAGTCATTTTAGCCATCTCTTCCTTCTCTTGAAAGAGGATAAATTCCCATGCCCAACTCCATGTGTGTGGGATGCTTGAATGGTAAAGAATCTGATCTTATGGAGCATGTTTATTTTTCTGATTTGACATTTTCTCTTACCATATGTATGAAGGCCATGGATCTTACAAGGAGTGATATTACATGTAGATCTCATGGCATTGGTGAGGCCAATAAAAATTCTAAATCTGGTCACTCCCTTGAGGTGCAAAGGGAGATTATTTTTCTTGATGGGTGCTTCCCAAAGGCACCTAACTTGAATATCACTTTCAGCCATGTCAAAGTGACTCATGCAGAAAAGGTGTGGTGGGAGTACCACTTACCACACTCAGATCTACTAAAGACAAGGAGTGCATTGTGTTGGTATCTTATGTGGGATTGTGACCCACCTCCTCAAGTGCAAATTTCGGTTTGCATATATGTAATTTTGCTTCCATACATAGATGATATATTGGTATTTCTTATGGGTTTGTATGGGAAAAGGGTGGGAAGTGTATATGTACCACATGGGATGGAACTTCAGTTTGTACTTCATGAAACATGTTTTAGATGTAACATTGCTTCACCCATGTTTATTTCTGTTGAGTTTTACAATCCTGAAGGGATGGACTATGCCCCTATTATGTTAGCATTGGAGGAGAAATTTTTTATGTATTGGCTTAATGAGCACTTGGCCCATGATGAAAAATTGATCCTTGATGGTGCCATCAATGGAGAAGGAGAAGAACTACAGCTCTTACCCTATCAGTTGCTTGAGGACAAGCAACATTTTGGAGGGGAGGACTGTAATGTTCCCAGTTGGCCTTAGCTAAGAGGAACATTCAATTTTTTTTTAATTTCTGTTGCATGAATAAATGAATAAAGGAGGACATATAAAACTCCTAAAAAGTCTAAATAAATCAATTCCCATGTGAACAAAGACAAATCAGGGCCATGTAAATAATCACTTGCAGGTGTGAAAGAGGTTTGAGCTAAAGACTGGGTCAACCTTGACCAAATCAACAACGCTATCTAGGTTCATTGCATCTCCAAAAGGGACATTGCAGTTCTAGAAGGAAGCCTCTCATGTGAAAAGGGATAACTCATAAAGGTGGTTTAGGGTTTGCAAAATCTTTCTCATCTTATAAAAGGAAAAGGAGGGCAGCAAGAGAAGGTTGTTGATTGATCATATTTCTGAGTATTTGTCTACTTAGACAAATACCATTCTCTGTTGTTTAGTGGAGGATTGTATTTGGAATTCCTATGCAGGGATTTCGCCTCTTCCTTTGAGGATTATTGGAGGAGTGTTTGCTGAATTGAACCACTATCAGGCTTGAGGCCAAGCTCTACTTTCATTAGTAGCGCTGATCCATTGAGGGTTTTGCTACTTCTGCAAGCTGCAGTAAGTCGGAGTCTAGATCTGCAGAGATCTAGTGTATTTTTGGGAGCCTCTTCTCATGGAGTGTGTTCTTTAACCTCTTGGAAGAGTGTCTCTTCTCTTTGTACTTCAGATCTTCAATTTTACAGTAGTTATCTATGACATTTGAGCTACAACGCTATTTTTATGATTAGATTGCATTATTTCTGTATAAGGTTCTTCATGGTGTTTTGCTTATATTTTAGATCACAGATCTCTGGTGCTGGGATTTGCCTTCCACTTGGTGATCCATGGATTAGCTTGTTGATCCATGTTCTGTTTAGATCTAATCCATTATAATGAAATGTTGTATTCAGAAATTTACTACAACATTTTACAGATCTGCAACTTATTTCTCAGATCTACTCTTGTTTTTGCATGCTTTTGCCAAGATTCCAAAGGGGTCTTGAAGGGAAAACTATCTAGTTTCTAGATCTGAAATAGATCTCATGTTTTGTACACATATCTGCCCTAGATCTGAGTTGTAACTTCCAGCTGCTGAAGCTCCTAAAAAATAATGTTGTTGAGCCATTTCTGTAAATGTACATGTGTTATAGCTCTCTTTTCTAAAGATTCTTGCAGTATTGTCTCATGCATTCTACCGTATAGTGAAAGAGATTCATCATAATGCTGATTTGCTGTTGTATTACTGAAATATAAACCTCCTTGCTAATCTCCACTAAATATCTGATAAAACTGCGCAATTCCTGAAGAAATGTTTGCATTTGGCTGCAGCCTTCCTCTTTGGGTGCTTTTTAGCTAGTCTATTTTTTGCGAGATCTGTTTAATGTATCTAAACTAATTTTTTTTAGATTAAATTCCACATATAAGTCCCATACAGAATAAATAAGAGGAACCAAGTCCTGATCTGCGTTTCTGTTGCACAGTTTTTCTTATAAAACGTTTTTCTTGAGCACATTGTTGATATTCCTGAAAAAGGGATATTACATTGATGATGACTTGGTGAGCTTGGATCTCCTTGGGCTTCCTAAGAGTTGGCATAGTTATCAAGACTCTGTCAATGGGCGGGAGAAATTTTTGTATTGGGAGCGACTTTGGTCAGATCTAGTGCAGGAGGAGATAAGGCAAAGTACCAAGGATGGATCTTCATCAAAATATGATGATTAAGAGGATTGTGCTTTGGCTGCCAAAGCAAGGAAAGGGAAGGGGAATAAATCCCATCCAAAATCCAAGGCTAAAGGAAAGAAGCTGGATTTGTCCAAGGTGAAGTGTTTTCACTGTCACGAACATGGGCATCTCACCACTAACTGTCGATAGAAAAAGAAGAACAAGAAGGTTAGTGGAGCTGCAGCTAGTGAGGCCCTTGCCTCACAATTTGAACTTGATTTCTCTTTTATCGCATGCTTGGTTTCAAGCACAATGGGATCAGTGTGGTATCTTCATAGTGGTGCTTCCTTCCACATGACAGGAGATAAGGAGTTGTTTAGTGACTTGGAGGAGAAAGATCTCCAAATGCATATAGAGATGGGCGACGATGGTAGATACAGTACGACCGGCATTGGAACCATTACCTTTGAGAGGGATTTAGGTAAACCATTTCTATTGAAATATGTTATGCATGTTCCATTTTTGAAGAAGAACTTGGTCTCAGTCGCGATGTTGGAGGAGAGAGGTTATGACGTTGTTTTCAGCGAGGGAAAAGCTTTCCTGCGACATAAAAAAATGGGTCAAACCAAGAGTATAGGGATTTGAGTCAAGAATATCTACAAGCTATAGGTAGATGGCTTCACTACAATGGTGGGCAAGGAAGAAGAAGTGGTGAGCGGGGATGAGGGTGAATTATGACACAGGAGATTGGGCCATCTTCACCATGGTGCCCTGAAGATTTTGCAGTAGATTTATACTGGACCTCCCAAGGGTACACTTGCATAGTTAGATCAGTGCAAGGGATGTACTATGGATAAGTTTGTGGATACCACCTTTCATGAAAAGGAGAACCGTGCCTCGGTGATCCTGGAGAGAATTCACACAGACGTGTGTGGACCATTCTTGGTTGCTTCAAAAGAAAAACACATGTATTATGTTATTTTTGTTGATGACTATTCTCATAGATGCTGGATATTATTCATGCAGAAGAAGGATCAAACATTCTCAAAGTTCTGTGAGTTTAAAGCATTGGTGGAGAAGGAGTCGGGGAAGCAATTGAAGGCTCTGCGGAGCAATAATGGTGGTGAATATATCTCGAACGAACTCAAAGACTTATGTAGCAAAGAAGGAATTCAGAGAGAACTCATAATGCCTCATAACCCACAGCATAATGGGGTTGCGGAGAAGAAGAACAGAATGATCATGGGTGCTTCACTAGCTATGATGCATGACCAGGGCCTACCAATGCACTTGTGGGTAGAAGCATGCAACACTTTGGTTTATGTTCAAAACCATTTTCCTCATAGAGTACTTGGCATGAGTACACCTGAAGAAGCTTTTACTGGTAAGAAGCCGAATGTTTCTCATTTAAATATTTTGTCCTCATTTGTTTATGTTCATGTGACCAAGAACGCCAGGAAGAAGCTAGAGCCAACTGTAGAAGTTGGGATATTTGTGGGGTACACATAAGCACCCCATAATTATCGTGTGTATTTTCCAAATAGTCGGATGACTGTGGTGCGACGGGATATAAAATTCAATGAGGAGAAAGCCATGAATTTGTTGCTTGAGAGGGAGCTACACTTGCATGCAGAGGAGGAACTTCTTGTTCCCAAAGATAAGCCTCAAGATGTGGATTAGCCACAGGAGGAGGATCATGGAGTGGAGGAGTCCACTCACGCAGAGCCAAACATTAGAACTGGCAGAACGTGTACCACAGAAGCTGAGAGGTTGAAGCTTGATACGGTAGAGAATGTAGGAGTCCGTACTTCACAGTGCAGACAGATACAGTCACCTGAACGATATACTGGATACATGGCTCTCATGAGCAAGTGTATCGTGACAGAGCCATCTTCCTTTGAGGAAGCAGTGCAGGAGCCCACATGGGTAGATGCCATGGTGGACGAGTATGACTCCATTGTCAGAAACAGAGCTTGGGATATTTTTTCAAGGCTTGTTAGTAAATCAGTGGTAGGTTCAAGATGGATATACAAGGTAAAGAAAGTTGTTGATTGGAGCGTCGAGAAGTATAAGGTAATATTTGTTTCCCGGGGCTTCTAACAAATTGAGGGGATTGATTATGAAGAAAACTTTGCACCTGTCACGCAGTATTATTCCATAAGGACCATCCTTGCTCTCTCAGCACAAATGGGTTTGCACACTCATCATATGGATGTGAAGACTGCGTTGCTTATTTGGATCATTGAGGAAGAAGTGTACATTGAGAAGCTTGAAGGATTTGAGATCTTCAGCAGTGAGTCACATGTGTGCAGACTCAAAAGAGCATTGTACAGGCTGAAGCAAGCACCTCATGCTTGGTACACTCAGATCAACAGCTATTTCACTGGACTTGGCTTCACCAAGAGTGAGGTAGATGCAAACCTATACCAAATTGTGGTGGAGAGTAAGCTTTTAATCATTGTTCTTTATGTTGATGATTTAATATTGACAAGTGATGAGCAGCTGATACACTCATGCAAGGAGGACCTTGCAAAGGAGTTCGAGATGAAGGATATGGATCTCCTTCATTATTTCCTTGGAGTGGAAATATGGCAGCGAAAATGTGAAATGTTTGTGTCTCAAGGCAAGTATGCTCAGGAGATACTCGATAAGTTTCACATGGAGGACTGCAAATCCATGGATACTCCTCTTCTAGGAAATTAGAGGAAAGAGGATGCTACATCGGCAAAGATAGTGGTGTTGGCAATTTGATGCAGAGTGTTGTCCTTGATGGCAACCTACTTGATAAAGTTGATGGAAACCTACTTAATGAAGTTGTCCTTGATGGAAACTGACTTGTCCTATTTGTTAATGATGTAAATCTGATGTATCTACAGAGAAGTTCAGATGTAATGAAGAAAGGAATTCCTGTAAGGGCCAGAGAAATGATGAAAATGGTATGTCACAAATCATACGCGGATTTGTAAAGGCGAAGTAGCGTATGTATGCGGAAAAGTACGTACCAAGTAGCGTATGCCTATTTGCGCTCTAAATTTATAAAACCAGGGGAATTTACCATGGTATTGGCACACAGTATTGAGCGCTGGACTATCTATTTGATCCTGTCCAGGAATACCATCAGCGGTTGAGTGGTTTTGACTCATGGTATTGACAAAGGCTAAATCTATATAAGGAGAAGAAGATCATAGTGCAAGTGTGCATAAGTCTAGGTTTTAATGTATACTTCTCTCTGAAGTATATCTACATGGAATGGGTAACAGTTTATTGATTGATCTGAATTAATAATGCACCTATGAAGAAAAAGATGAAGAGGGATCTCTAGATCTGAAATGACTATATATTTTCTAGATCTGTTTATGGAATGTTTAGATCTATAATCTGGCGAATCTTTGTTGAAGTAAAGGGTGAGATCTGAGTTATCTGTTCTGAAGAGATGCATAGTTCTGAAAATTTACAGATCTATACGCAGGTTCATGGAAGAGAAAGCGCGTATATACACGGGTTTTTCTCAGCAAAAGCATGTATGGAATGTGAGGATAGTCCTGAAATATGTGCAGATGTATACACAGGTTTGTCTTTGTGAAATCGTGTATATACGCAGGTTCAATGAAGTAAAAGTACGTATGGAATCTAGGGTTTTGCTGAAGTATGTGGAATGAAATGTCTGATCTGTTCTACTGTTTTACTGCTATCTGTCAATGATGTATTCATACAGATCTAGTTTGTTTGAATATGCTGCTGATTATGTTGATTAAAGATCAAGTTGTTGGTTGATTGGTTGATGATTCAATGAATGAATTGATGGGGTTATAAGTTTTAGTTTGATGTATGTTGAGCTTAAATGTGTGAAGTGGGTCCAGTCTGAAAATACGATGAAAAGTGGCCTACAAGGTATGTTGTGTGGAAGTTGTTGGATCCAGTATGAAAATTGATGAAACATGGTCTGCAGTGGTGCTGAGGGTCGAAGCCTTTAGTGAGGGGGTTGTAGCTCCCTTCCAGTGGTGGCTGGTAAACAAGAGCAGGGGGTTGTAGCTCCCTTCCAGGAGAGGCTGGTAAATGAGAGCAGGGGGTTGTAGCTCCCTTCCAGGAGAGGCTGGTAAACGAGAGAAGGTTGTAGCCTTCTGCAGGTGGGTGTCTGCGTGCTGGTATGAGTCTGTGCCAGTACATGGATGTAAGAATTTTTCTTTATAATAAATATTGAAGACAGAGATGACGACAGCGGTGGTTTTCTCCAGAATTGGGTTTCCACCTTAAATCCTGGTGTTCATGTGTGTTGCTTATGTGTGATGATTTATTATGTTCTTACTGCACATGTTTACTGCTTATGAATGAATGATGCAATGATCTAAGAAAAGAATTATCTGCATAATGAGATCTCTGGGAATACGCAAGTTTTATTAAGGATATCCGCGTGTATACATGAGTTGGGTCCAGTAAAGTAGCGTATGGGTTTTAGAATAAGAAAAAGTAAAAAGTTATCAATTAGCCCTAAATACTGATTCACCCCCCCCCCCCTCTCAGTATTTTTCCCAACAATTGGTATCAGAGCAGGTCCTTCTGCAGAAGCTTGATCGCTTGAAGGAGATCCGTCGCAATGGGAATTCATGAAGGAGTATTTTCTCTAAGGCCACCTCTATTCAATGGAAGTAATCTGTTATTCTGGAAGATATGAACAAAAGCATATTTTCAAAGTCTTGGTGCAGAAGTATAGGCAATCGTGGAAGAAGGTTATCAGTATCCGGCAATTATTCCTACTGATGCAGCACAAAGGAAGAAATATGAAATCAATGCCAAAGCAGTCAATGTTTTATTAGGAAGCATGTCTGAATCTGAATTTGTTAAAGTGATGCAGCTAAATTTAGCAAAAGAAATATGGGACAAAATCATTCAAAGTTATGAAGGAGATACAAAGGTAAAAAGTGCAAAACTCCAAACTCTCAGAATTGAATATGAAAATTTAAGGATGTATAGTGATGAGAGTATTGCCAGTTTCTTTTTACGTCTAGATGATATTGTAAATCATATGAGAAATTTGGGTGAAACCATAACCGATACTACTCTGGTGGAAAAAGTCTTAAGATCTTTGACTTCAAAATTTGAGTCAAAAGTATCAACTATTGAAGAAAGGGAAGATCTGCAAACTCTTACTATTGTTCAACTACATGGTATTCTAACTAATTTTGAAATGAGAAAAGAAGGTCCCTCTCAAATCAGAGAAGTTGCCTTCAAGGCATGTGCAAAAGGAAAAGAAAAGGAAGTTGTCAAGGAATCAAGTTATATATCAGAAGAAGAAGAAGCAAATTTTGTGAGAAGACTCCAACTAGGTACTGGAAGATTCAGAGGTAATCTTCCCTTCAAGTGTTTTTCTTGTGGAAGAGTTGGTCATTATGCTACTAAATGTCCTTATGAATAAAATCATGATAAAGGGAAACAATTTGAAAAGGGAAAGAGTTATTATACAAATAAAGATAATGATGAAATGTCAAATGAGGATGAATAAGATTCTGACCAAGATCTGCAAGTGCTCATGGCAAGGAAGCAAAAGAAGAAGGCTACTCAAAGAAAGGAGATACCTCAGAAAACATGTGCAGCAGAAAATGAAGAAGATGAAACAGGTATTGATTGTTTTTCTTGTGATTCACTTTCTTGTGCATGCAATGATGAAGATATTGAAAGTAACAATATGGGTCTAGAAGAAAATATCAAGATCAATGATGAAGATCAAGTTAAAAGGAAGGAATCTATCTACAAAGATTTGATCTCTAGAATGAATGAACAGATAAACAAGTATCAAAGGTTGTATGATTATACAACCAATCACAGTGAAGGACTTAAAGCAGAAATCATCTCTCTCAAAACAGATCTGGAAAAATCAAATAAGAAGAATGAAGAACTTTTACAAACTTTTGAAGAACAAGAAAATGGGTTGAAAGAAGAGATTTTAAAATTGAATGATCAAGTAGAAGAAGGAAGAAGGGTCGAAGATAGTATGAAGAATCAATGCCAAAGATTGGAGGTTGAGGTAAATATTTTGAAAGGTAAATTAGAAGAAAAAGATAAACTCTTGAGGTTTCAAGATAGTACTAAGATTCTAGACAATATTCTTAGTAGTCAAAGGTCTCCTTCTGTTAAATTTGGTCTTGTTTTTCATGAAAATGTTAAAGGAGAATCTAGTTCACAAGGAAGTGCTAAAGATTTAAAGGATATCCATGCAAAATCTGAAGTGTTGAAAGAAACAGAAGGTCAACCGACAATCATGAACTCTCAAAAGAAATCATTCCCTCCTTTGATCAATAATGTTGAATGATTTAAATGTCATAATTATGGGCATGTTGCAGCCAATTGCAGAAGTAGATTGTTTCAGTCACAAACAAACAGATTCTACACAGAAAGGTACTCAGGTTTCTTTAAGGGATATTGTTTTTCATGCAGCAAGTTTGGTCATAAAGCAGCTGATTACAATAGAAGAAAGAATAGAAAAACACATTATGATCCCTATGCTTACTTTTCTGGTCACACAAGATGTTATGCTTGTAACAAGTATGGACATGTAGAAAAAGAGTGCAGGATGAATATATCTGAGAAATTGGATAATTTCCAGCACACAATAAGAAATTTCAAGCAAAGCTGGAAAAGGAAGGAGGACAGGTCAAAAACGTAGGGGATAATAATCCCACTGTAGTCTTCTGCTTCTAAAGCTTACTTCTCATAATGACTACAGGAGTGATGTGAGATACATTATAGGGATTAGTAATGTATCATCACAGGGGGAGCAATAGATAATGATTCCCATGGTTGGTTTGGTAATTCTGGTTGTGTTTATTTCTAACAATGTATCTGATGTGAAGAAGACGGGTACAAGTGGTATAAGTTCAGGGGGAGATGGAGTTGTGAATTTTTATGTACTTCACTTCCTATACGCGGGTTTCATGAACTAAAGTCGCGTATACACACGAGTTCCAATGGAGACAGAGGCGTATGTTTTTCAGTTAAGAAAAACAGTGAGATGGCTCAATAACAGGAGCACAGTTTCAGGGGGAGCATTAGCCTTGCTGAGAGTAATGCATTGTTGGCATTATGATGGTTCTGAAATATGATCTCTCTCTTGAGGTATTTTTGGTATTGGTTATAAAAAGTCATTTGATGAAAAGGTTATCTTAAGACCTATGATGTAAATTGTTATATTCAGTCATGTAAGGACTTCTTCAAATTTGTAAACCCACTTGGTTGGGTAGTTGAGTCAAAATGTCTAAACCCATTTGATTGGGTACTTGAGTCACATATGTAAATCCATTTGGTTGGATCATTGATGTAAGTATGAGTCCTTGGTGATAGGAAAATTCATAGATTTATGTACTTCATTGAAAAATATGTTTGAAGATTCAGCATGAGCTCAGGGGGAGCAAGCATGGTAACTTCAGTGCACATCACATCTACAGAGCTCTTCTTTCTACAAGAGAAGAAAAACATTGTTTGGTTTTGATCCGCCCTTTGCCCTTGATGTCAAAGGGGGAGAGTATCATGGTGTTTGAATAATGGTTATAATCAATGTATCTATCTGTAGTAAAGATCAAACACCATCATAGTTGCCATCAAGTCCAAAGGGGGAGATTGTTGGCAATATGATGCAGAGTGTTGTCCTTGATGGCAACCTACTTGATAAAGTTGATGGCAACCTACTCGATGAAGTTGTCCTTGATGGAAACTGACTTGTCCTATTTGTTAATGATGTAAATCTGATGTATCTACAGAGCAGTTCAGATGTAATGGAAAAAGGAATTCCTGTAAGGGCCAGAGCAATGATGAAAATGGTATGTCACAAAGCATACGCGGGTTTGTAAAGGCGAAGTAGCGCATGTGCACGGAAAAGTACGTGCCAAGTAGTGTATGCCCATTTGCGCTCTAAATTGATAAAACTAGGGTAATTTACCATGGTATTGGCACACAGTATTTAGCGCTGGACTATCTGTTTGATCCCGTCTAGGAATACCATCAGCGGTTGAGTGGTTTTGACTCATGGTATTGACAAAGGTTAAATCTATATAAGGATAAGAAGATCATAGTGCAAGATGGGGCATAAGTCTAGGTTTTAATGAATACTTCTCTCTGAAGTATATCTGCATGGAATGGGTAATAGTTTATTGATTGATCTGAATTAATAATGAACCTATGAAGAAAAAGATGAAGAGGGATCTCTAGATCTAAAATGACTATATATTTTATAGATCTGTTTATAGAATGTTTAGATCTGTAATCTGGTGAATCTTTGCTGAAGTAAAGGGTGAGATCTGAGTTATCTGTTCTGAAGAGATGCATAGTTCTGAAAAGTTACAGATCTATATGCAGGTTCGTGGAAGAGAAAGCGCGTATATATTCGGGTTGTTCTCAGCAAAAGCACGTATGGAATGTGAGGATAGTCCTGAAATATGTGCAGAAGTATACACAGGTTTGTCTTTGTGAAAGCGCGTATATACGCAGGTTCAATGAAGTAAAAGCATGTATGGAATCTAGGGTTTTGCTGAAGTATGTGGAACGAAATGTCTGATCTGTTCTGTTGTTTTACTGCTATCTGTCAATGATGTATTCATACAGATCTGGGTTGTTTGAATATGCTGTTGATTATGTTGATTAAATATCAAGTTGTTGGTTGATTGGTTGATGATTCAATGAATGAATTGATGGGGTTATAAGTTTCAGTTTGATGTATGTTGAGCTTAAATGTGTGAAGTGGGTCCAGTCTGAAAATCTGATGAAAAGTGGCCTACAAGGTATGTTGTGTGGAAGCTGTTGGATCCAGTATGAAAATTGATGAAACGTGGTCCGCAGTGGTGCTGAGGGTTGAAGCCTTCAGTGAGGAGGTTGTAGCTCCCTTCCAGTGGTGGCTGGTAAACGAGAGCAGGGTGTTGTAGCTCCCTTCCAGGAGAGGCTGGTAAACGAGAGAAGGTTGTAGCCTTCTGTAGGTGGGTGCCTGCGTGCTGGTACGAGTCTGCGCCAATACATGGTTGTAAGAAGCTTTCTTTATAATAAATATTGAAGACAGAGATGACGAAAACGGTGGTTTTCTCCCGAATTGGGTTTCCACCTTAAATCCTGGTGTTGATGTGTGTTGCTTATGTGTGATAATTTATTCTTTTCTTACTGCACAGGTTTACTGCTTATGAATTAATGATGCAATGATCTAAGCAAAGAATTATCTACATAATGAGATCTCTCGTAATACGCAAGTTTTATTAAGGATATCCGCGTGTATATGCGAGTTGGGTCCAGTAAATTAGTGTATGGGTTTTAGAATAAGAAAATGTAAAAAGTTATCAGTCAGCCCTAAATATTGATTCACCCCCCCCCCCCTCTCAGTATTTTTCCCAACAAGTGGATGATACTATCTATCGACAGTTGATGGGTTTGCTCATGTATTTAGTTAATACAAGACCGGACATATTCTATGTGGTGAACCAGCTTAGTCAAGCGATGGTTAAGCCTACCAAGATCTTTCGAAAGGTGGGCAAGCATGTCCTGAGATATCTCAGGGGCACATCTGAGTATGGCTTATGATACAGACAGACGGATGAGGTGAAGTTGTATGGCTTCACGGATGCAGATTGGGCAGGCAGCTCAACATACAGAAAGAGCACATCAGGAGGGGTTTTTAGTATCGGATCTACAGTTGTTTCTTAGTATAGTAGGAAACAGAGATCTGTGGCACTCAATTCAACGGAAGCAGAATACATGGCAGCAAGTCAAGCTGCATGTGAGGCTATCTGGATGAGGAAGATGCTAGTCGATTTGTTCGGTTCTCATTTAGATCCTACAATGATTCATATTGATAATCAGATTTGCATTAAACTCTCGATTAATCCTGTGTTTCATGATAGATCTAAGCATATAGATATCCAGTATCATCATATCAGAGATTGTGTGCAGCAGGAGATCATGTTGCTTCACTACATTCCTATGGAAGATCAGGATGCAGATATTCTGATGGAGGCGCTCACCAGGAGAAAATTTGAATACCATAGAGAGAGGATCGGGGTGAAGGATAATCCCTATCTTGTTGAGAGGGAGTGTTGAGATTCAACAAGATGATGTGCCTAGTGAAAATTAAGCACCTTCACTAGGTGGGGCCCGCAGGCTATTTTTAGGTGTATGTATATTTTTAGAATCGTGAGAATATTCTAAAATTAGCAGGATGCTTATTCTAGATAGTTGAGAAAATTATATTTTTGGATGAATTTCTATTTTTATAAGATGGGCGAAGTCTATTTATAGATCGCTAATCTAAAAATAGAATGCATGTCGATTATTATTAGCCCCTAATAATAATCAGACAATAAATAGTAACTTATTCTCTTGGAGCACTTTATTTTAGTGAACAGATGTGGCACATCAGTGGGTTGAAGGAATTACACAATTCTTAGGGTGGTTGGTGACTCATGCATGGAGGACTTCGTTATAACTGATAGTGACAAGTTGTAATAGAGTTGGATGAGTAGTTATGTGAGTTGTTATTTTGTTTAACTCAGTTAAGTGAATTAAACTCAGTTGTGCTAGTTGTAACTAAAGATACACTAGTGAAATATGAGTGAATTAATTATTTAATTAATTCAAAAGTAGTGTCTTACTTGCAACTAAACAAATACAGCAGTTAACTACTTGCATGTTAGATCCAGTGGAGACCCAATGGAGAGATAGGTGAAAGGGTGAGATGGACTATCATTTTTCACTACAGTGATGCATTCAATGCATCTACACAAACATTGGAGATGCCAATGAGGATTGTGTAGTGCAAGCAAGGCAAGATCGAATTCATTCAGGGATCTTCTTCAGCAAGGATTGCGCAATGGAGGCAGGCTATCAGAAGGCAAGAAATTGGTGCATAGATATGCAAATTTGCGCATGACAATGTGTGACGATTGTATATTGTACTTAGAGCTCTATGAGCTGAGCTTTGTATGAGATTTTTACAAGTTCCATTTATATAAATAATATATGATAGTTGGGGTTTTTAGCTTTAAGCTTTCCCGGTAAAACATATTTTTATGTGTGATTGATTTTGCTTCATATGTGTTTTGCAATTGGAAATTTAATTTCCGCAAAGAATTAAGTGGAAGGATTATGTATTTAACATCAGATTAATTTTTTAGATCAGGAGAATCTGGAAATACATTACTGTGTTTATAAATTTCTACATATTTCTCAAGAACCTTCTCGAGAAATATTTTGAAAGGATCTCCTTGTTATGCAGAATTATGATCTACGGATAAACCAAATTCCCTAAGTTTTGTGCTAGGCACTTAGAACAACAGATTAAATACTTTGCTATCACTTTCTCTAAGAATAAATAGACATACAGAAAGATGGAAGAACCTACTTGTGATCTAAGCGCTTAATATTCTCCTTCTGTTGCTTTTACTATAGCCTCCAATCCAACTTAGATCGGCAGATTGATTCCTGTAAGTATAAACATAGAACAACAAACAGATTGAAATATACATATGCCTAGTTATCTTAATCACTTAAATCGATTAAATATGAAACATATATATCATTCAAGATTCCATTGCGGGAGGAATAGAAACATAAACAGATACATATATGGGAAAATGAACAACAATCTTTATTAAAGAATAGAAGGGGGGGGTTACAACCAATGATCGATTTGATGTCACCAGCTCGAACTTCATCCTAGCCTCATCACATTCAACATCTCACCAGTAGCATACCACTTCTTTCACCCTCTCAATTGAGAATCCAATATCATTTCTTTACCAAAATTCTTCCCTCCCTAGCAATAGGATCCATGCTCAATTTATAGGGAAACTAAAGGTAGTTTCTCAATGAATGACTTTATAATAATAGGCAAGACATGTTTCCAATTTCATAGGTGTTAGATGGACACTTGGATTTGAAGTTTGACACATATGGACTCTTCTAGAAGGCACTGGCCATGTGGAGATTCTGAAACAATGATAATTTCGCTCCCATTTGACCAACGCACCCTTGAATGTTGAGAAGTGCATTGCAGTGCACTCTTGAATGGAGGGAGATGCATATGCAATGCAGTTAGTCTCTTGAGAGGCAGTGTTGGTGAGCTTATAAGTGATATAACATATACTTCAAACCTTGGAAATTTCACAATAGAAGCCATGAATGATTTGTTCTTCTCTTAAGGCATATTGCAACTGAAATGATAGGGGATGATAGACCATATTTCATTGGTCCTGGGAATGATGTCCAGTTTGACCAGGTCATGGGGGATGATGCCCAAATTGACCTATAATAGCTGGCCCCTAAAGCATGAAATCAGAATAATAACAATATTTTGAATGAGATGCTTTACGACATGATGAGTTGGAACTGAAGCAGAGTGGCGACCTGCATCAATCTTACAATACATTACATCATGATATTTTCATCTTGATCACGAATTGTTGAGAGAGGCATTCCCATGCTCAGCACATAAACTATCTAATAACATATACATAGTGCAAAAAGTCATCTACATTGGAATGTTGCCCATTACAGACATGCCTATAGATATAGTCCCATGTTCAGATGATGATCTGTATGTAAGGTCACTGTACATATGATGCGTACAAAAATCCTGAAATCACAGCCCAGATGGCTGAAACTAGATCCAAGGTTTTCTTATTTCGTTCACTCGATCGTTCAGGTAAAAATATACCCATGTCAAAATATTATTTGTAGTCGAACATGGCAAGGCATCGTTTGATTACCAGTCAATGATGTGAGCTGTTAACAAACGCGACAGAACCACCATTGATGTTAATGGCTCTCAATGTGTTGTAATACATTTCATAAGGCATGAATAGATGATTTGATGTCGAACGCCAAACAAAATCTTTCGATCAAAAGTCCAGAAGCGAGGATCTTGTCGATGTTGTAACAAGCCTCATGGTACTAGAAGATGATTTTTTTAAGTAAACTTCCTCGATGATGGTTTGATGTTGACAGGAAGCCACTTTATCACAAAACGGGATTTACTGATTACGAAGACAAAATGTGACTTGATATAGCAATGTTCAGGGATAATTTTCATGAGAATGAAGGTTTATGAGTATTTCAGAAGGATGAGTATTCACTGGATGACTTCTCTTGAACATATTGGCGACACTGAGATGAGTTGGCAGCATTGCTCCAAAACCAAAGTGAAGGTATGATGAACCATAGGTATGAATGAACCGTCAAGAAGATTACCCAACCCAAACAGTCACGACAATGGAGTGAAGTGTCATGTTCAAAAGTGACATGCTACCGTAAAAGTGTTTTTCATTTTCCCAAAAATTTCCCTGGTCATTTGTCGACCAGTACCTCTTTATTTTTAAACAAGCATTAGGAGGATAACATATTACTTCCAATAGCTTACTATTTTTAGCAGGTTTTCGGGTCCTGCACACCTAGAGCCATTTCGAGGCATTAATGATCTAGGTGTATATTGGTGGCCACCCATCTATTCCATTTGAACCCCTGCCATCAGTTCTTTTCATTTTTAAGTTTCGGCAAAACTTACTATTTTTAGTAGTTTTTCGGGTCTTGAACTTCCAGAGTTGTTTTGAGGCCCTAAACAATGTTTTTTGGGAAAACCAGGAGCAACATGGCTCCATGGACTGATGTTTCTCACACCAAAAGTTACAGTCCTCAGATAGATCTTTCTAACAAGCTATTGAGTGCATCAAACAAAGATCAAATGCCAAGGTTACGTCCCTGAGAAGCTGAAACACCAATTTACCCAAATGGGGCCCACAGTTTTGGCGCTTCATCTCCTAGGGTTAGGTTTTTAGACGTTTCAAGTTTTACATTGTTTATCAACAATAAATAGGCCTTCGAGACTCATTGTAACATAGTTCAGGGGCTTGTATCCATCACATCTCTTCTTAGGGATACGCTACCGGTACCCTAGCTCATCTATTTCCATTATGTCTATAATAGGCCTTCGAGCCTCAATGTAACACAGTTCAGAGGCCTGCGCCTACCACATCTCTTCTATGAGATAAGATACCGGTGCCTTAGCTAGTTTCCATTTAGTTTGTAAGCCTATTTCAGTCATCTGATTTAAATAAAATGAAGTATTTTTTCTGCTGCATCTCTATGTTTATGTCTATTTCAGTATTTTATTGCGTTCCTGCATAAATCTGGATCATTATCGGAGTCTGAAAAGAGCTAAAAGAAGACTCTAGGGATTCCTTTTTTGCTATTATCGAAGCTCGAAAAAGAGATAAAAGTGCGCTTCAAGTCCTTTTTCATTTTTATCAAAGCTCGAAAAATAAGGATAAAAGTATGCTTTGTGCTCAAATCATTCTCAAAATAAATGTGCACGACTAATCTACTATACCAGTTGTAAACTTGTTCATAACAACATCAAATGGATTAAAAATACTTATTTCATGATAAAAATTGAATAAAACAATAGTCACAGTAATAAATATGATTTGCAAATAATCAAATGACTAATTAAAATAGTTTTACTATTCATTTTTACCATTTGAAAGTTACCATTTTCATTTTGGATCTCTGAACCTGGTTTTCCCCCGAACTTCAGCTGTTGATTGTGATTGATTCTGTGGACGGTTTTCCTCGCCATTTGATCTAGGTTGGTGTCATAAACCTCATCTTTCCTTCAATAGTCTTTTTGTTTCATTTCATTGCAATTTTTTTGGGATTTGGGCCCCTTAGGTGAAATCTATTTTCAAAAGAGGGAAACACACCCTTGGATGTCGAAACCTACATTGGAATAAACCTGAAATGAAGGCTAGGGGCATATCTAATGCACTGCCTCTTGTCCAAGGCCGCATTAGGTGCAATTCACATTTTTTATTCTTACAATGTGCCTAAGTTTTGCCTAGTTTTTTGCATGAAAAGGGTCCTAATGAGTCTTATGGTTGTATTTCAGGGATTCAACAGACCAAAATGACAATTAATTGGAGGGAAAGAGAGCATGAAGAACAAAACTTGATTGCCCTTAATGATCTGGGTACTGTAAGAGCCCTTAGAGATTGTGGGTAATTAAAGTACTTCCGTCTATAAGGTATGAGGCAACAGATGGAACTATTGGAGTTCCTTGTTCGTGCATGGGATCCGAAAATTGAGGCATTTCATATTGGGAACAAAGTGGTCTCAATTTTAGTGGAGGATATCTATTTTTTGACAGAATTGTAAAGGAGAGGCCTACCCATTTATCTCTCAGGGTCTGCTCTCGGAGGAGAGACGGTGAAAGACTATATATTGCAGTATTTCAATCCAGGGGCAGAGCCTAGAAAATATGAGAAAATAAACATGCATGATGTTCGTGAATTTCCATTGAGAACCATATTATTCATAATCACAAAGCTTGCTGGTACCGCTACACTCCATGTAGCAAACGTATCTTATATGTGTAGTATGTGCTAGAGTGCGGGGAACCAACATTTTTCAACTGGGTTGAAGCCGTACTTTCTCGAATGAAAGAAAAAAAGAGTAAGGAAAAGGGAGGAATGAAGAAAAATTTCAACTATGGTTCGATCCTCATTTATTTTTCCTTAGAGAGGATTCCACTGATTCAGCCTCAACATGTGACCCTGGGTATATCTAACCCTAGAGATCCAACGATGCAGAGATGGGTAGAACTGATGGCTAGACATGCTGGTCAATCGTCCATCGTGTTCTCAACTAAATTCTTTGTCTGGTTCAGGCAACAAATTATTGCCACCGATGACTATGCATATGCAGGCGTTGACTTCTGAGGAGATCCAAATTTAGCTTTACCAGAAGGCGCTCACTGGGGTGAAATTGGTAAGAATGTTTTGACCATGTTTTTTTTATTTTTCTAAGGTTTATACATGTTTCTGTATTTTAATGTTTTCCCAAGACTAAACTAAAGTTTTAATGTAATGCAGATGTGGGTCGATTTAACCAGTGGGAGAGCCCAAGCATGGAGCAGAAGTGCCAGCAGAGGGTGTTGTCGGGAGAGCAGCCCTTCAGGATTTAGATATGGTTTAGACTCTTGCTGAGCTTCAACAGCACGTACAGGGGTTGACCTTCAGGATTCTGGATTTTTGGATTGAAGAGTTACCCATGTGACTACAGCGCCACACTATTGGCGTTCCTAATCATTGGATGTGGTTACTGTGTAGGATAGCTAGATCAGTATCATGTTATCATGAGCACCACTAGTTTACTTTTGACATGTTGCATACATTTTGAGGTCAGATCACCAATGTGTCTTGGGCACAGATTTTGTATAAACCTATAACTATCTATGTATTTGTTTTTAGTGTTTTCCTATGTTTAGTGGGCAATCCTATTCAATTATGTGAATGTATCTTTACATGTGTTGCAAATGTTTGTTTATAACATAATTTGCTAAAGAATCAGTCAATGTGTTCAAATTTCTGGAAATGTGTTGATATTGAATAAAATCAAAATGTATTTCCAAAATTTGAACTCTTAGGAACATAAGATGCAGTGTTGGATTTCTAACAGTATAAACACTAGTAAGTTGTGATACCACAAGTTGTGAGTCTAACCTTATGATGATGCAGTTAATACCAAATGAAATGGCATCAAAGATAAGTTTGATCAATGCGCTATACTCAGTAATATTGTAAGTAGATCGATCGATACAAATCCCTTGAAAACTCACTAACTTGCCATTTGGAGTGAAAATTTCCCACGCTGCAGAGGATAGATTCTGCGTACTACGACTAGCACCATCAGCATACCCAATAAATGGTTCCAAATATTCAGACATCTGCGATGAAATGTAAAGCAGATTAATAACTTCAAGAAAACTCTATTAAACAAACTAAGATAGTAAATGCAAATCAACAACATATATATACATTATAATACAAAAAATTACTACGCTCATGATTAAGCATAGTAATGTTTCAAATACAACCCATTTTGGGGTTGTGCCAATGGAATTCCATCATAATCTACCAACTCGTAGCCACCCTTAGCAAGAAATATTTTGAAAATATAGGGGCCTGTTGAAGCCCCGAAAATCGGGTCTACAACAAGGGGGATACCCACCCGGTCCGGACCTTGGTTAGCAGCTCCTTTTTCGTTTGGTGTAGTGGGTCCGATTGAGGATAATGGGACCAGTTTCCCAATATGTGTGTGTGTGTTTGAGATTTTATATTTCTTTTCTAAAATTCCTAAGTAAAATGCTTTTAATCTAGTTCTAATCTATTCATATGCAAACTGTATTCTGAGAAATATCTAACTCTAAAACTAACCCGGGATGTAAATATTTCTATTTATGCGATCTAAAATGATTTCAGATAACAATCGATAATAAATATCATTCAATTATTATTAGAAAAGAATTCAATAAGGATAAACCATTTCATATAAAAAGTTAGATGAAACAGTTGTGAAAAACATATCGCATAATAAGCTATTCATACATCAAGCACAAATAAATAGTTATCACCGTACAAAAGTGCCAAATGATAACTCAAGCATTCAAGCATCAATATATAAATAACTGAACATAAATATCACTTTTAACACAGAAACAGAAACAATTAAGAGATAAAAGTACCATTTATAACTGGTTTTACTCATGAGCTAGAAGCAATAATGATTTATCTCTTCCTAATCCAACATCCATTAAGAGTACAGAAATGCAACATCAGTAACAGATATTAGACACAGATATCAATAAATCTCATTCCATTCATTCATCAAAACCTCCTCTGAGGGTGCAGAAGTGCATGTTCTGAGGATAATTTTTTTGACAAATTTCAGGACCCTTCTCTAAATGCATGAGAATGGTTTAAATACTACTAACAAAATCTAATTATAGTTTATTACAAAAATCTAGGATTCAGTTTAAATGACCGTCCTTTTTCTAGGAAAAAATAAAGTAAAACTGAAACTAAATCTAATATTAAAAACTATCAACTAAGTACTTATGAATTTGATCTATGAATTTGCAAGCATCCAGCATTGTTTTGAGAAGAGGTGGCTGGCCGAATTCAGATTTCAACTGTCCTGAAAAGATAGAATCGGCAAGTGTAGGCACAATCTTCTCAGCAGAATTAATGATGCAATTAAGAGTGCTGCATTGATTGTGTGGTTTTACTATATATGTCCAGTAAGAATCCCAATTTAATCTTGTCAATCATTGAATTGATTTTGCTTTTTCTTCCGCCTTTTGTTTCCATTATGTTTGCAATTGTTGTGCCTGTGGAAGATATCCTAGAATAGTTTCTGAAATCAAATTAGCCTTGTGAAAATTCTCATTTACACAATCAGTAATATTGCCTACTGCTGTATCTGACTCCTCTGCCTCTTTTTCTGCTTCTCTGATATGTGCATCCCAATTATTGAAAAGTATTTCTTTATGACTGTTATTGATAATTGGTGGACCAGCTCTTTTTCCTTCCTCTGTCTTTTGCCATGCCAAATAATTAGTGACTCTTTCATTATTTAAATCATAATCATGTTGTAATTCTATGACATGATTAGTGATTTTATCACTTTCTAGACAAAAAGAGTTCCATTGCAAGATTTTCTGGCATAATACATCTTGTTGTTGCAGTAGTTGGTTGTTTAAAGAAATAGATTCTAAAATAAACTCTGGGAGTTTGGGATCATCTTTGTGCTCTTCTCAGATAATCTGTATTTGTTTCTCTTTATCGGCCAAACTTTTTGATATCCGATTTGCATCTCTTGAAGCTCTTGATGTAACTTCTCAAGTTTTACCTGTGCTTCACTGCTAGCATGAGCTTGTTGCAATTGTTGTTGCAGAACTTGTATCTGATATTATTTTTCATTTAATAATAGTCGTACCTCAGATGCTTTGTCAATAGTTGCGGAGGCATAAGCTCCTGTAATCTGAGATAACTTTGTAAGATTCTCAGTAGGATCTGTAGTAGGATATTTCCATAAGACATCTAATTGTTCTGCATTAGTAGAGATTGCGCTCTCTAAATTTCTCGTTTTCCTTTGCTTCCTCACTACTGCTTTATACTACAGGCTGTAGAATACATCCAGAGGAGGAATGTCCTCTATATTAAGTACAATTTCAGAGGAGGGAGTGATAGGTATATGCTCAGTTTCTGTGACATTGCCACTTATTCCTGTGCTTAAAACTTTTGTTGTCTGTACAGGGGTTTGTGTATTCTGTCCTTCAACATTAAGCAATTCATTAAACAAATCCCATTCTTTATCTAATTGAATGCTGGTGGATGGTTGCTGTACAGTGGGAGGTGGAAGATTCAACTGTGGAGTGGTTGAAGTCTGTAGTTGTGAAATCTCTTTTGACTGAGCTGTATCTTTCACTGAGCCTTCATCTTTATCAGATTTTTTAGAAAGTTCAGAAGTTTCTTTGTCAGACTTTGATTTATACTTGTCAGTATCTGAGCTACTATTGAGACTGACACTAGGAGTTGGTTCCCTTGCGGGTTCCAAGCGTAAATTATCCAAAGGGATAGTAGTCAATCTTCTTTCTCTGTAGATTTTAAATTCCTGAAATTCTTTTGGGGGAAGTTGTGTTTGAGCTAAATGTAAAACTTCTTTAAATGAACATTTCTCTTGAAACATATCATCAAAAAGATCTTCTTCTCCAAAAAATACTCTCACTTTGATTGCAGTGGTGAAATCCTTGACAATACCATATGGATCGAATAGCCTTCTTGAAAACTTGAACAGTTGTAAGCATGTAATATTGCTTACCTCTTTGAATGCATGACCAACATCAAACAATGAAAATTCTCCACAGGCTACGGGAAATTGTGGCTAGATGGCCTTCTTCTTATCCTTTAATTCCTTTGTTAAACCTCCTTCACCACATGTTTGGTATGTAATTTCCCGAGCTATAAGTTTATCCGGAACATACAAGGGTAAAACATGAGGAGAAGCAGAGCTTCCAAAAACCCTTACATAGGTAAACAAATCTTCTCCAAACCATCGTGCGACAAGGAAAATGTCGACTTCTGCTTCTGGAGAAAACCTTGGAGCATCCTTATTATACAATATTCTGTACAGCGGCAACATTATGCCATGGCAAATCTTGTAAAAATGAGGAACAAATTTTGATTCCCACAGTTCTTTTTGATACACATGAATAGGCAAAGGATCATGAATTTTCCATTGCCAACCCATTAAAGGGAATTTAGAAACAAAGCAGATAGAATCCATAACATAGGCAGACAGATAAAAAGGAGGATAAATCCTATGAGAGACAGTCCATTTAGAGCGGTAATTGAAAATAGCAGTGGCTAAATTATCAGACAGTATTTTGGCCCAGTCTACAATGGTAGCGTTAACAACAGCATTTAATAATGCAAGCCATTCAGGCAAGACCTTATTTATGTCAGGCTTTCCAAAAAGCCTACATAACATAGCAGCAGAAAAACAATAGGGAGAGGTGAGTGAACCAGTACTGTACATACCGTGTTTTTCTTTCTTCAATGGTTCATCTCTTTTGGTCCATTCCTTTGTGCATTCCGCCAAATTTGTATTTTCCCTGGAAAATTTCTCTATAAATCGTTTGTTGTAAGTCGCCTGAGGCTCTAACAAGTGATACATAAGCCTCAAATCTTCTGTAGTGAATGACCCGATGAGCTCTTGATCTGGAGTTCTAAATTGCCTGTCTGAAATATCGGTGTTATCCAGCACCCATTTTACCATATCTGTATACGGAAGAATTCTCGGTCTTGCTGCTATCCGGTGCAAAAATGAACAAGCCAATTCTGTAAGAGATGCTTCAGATGAATTACTTGAACCTGCAGTAGCCGCGACTTCCATTACCCTGGGATTTTCTTCTTCGAGCAGATTATGCATTCCCTCCGAGGTGGTGATACCGGCATCCTTGCTGCAAGTAGTATCTGCATACAGGGAAGCCATCTCTTTGTTTTCAGAACTTGGAGTTTTCTCTTTCTTTCCCATAATACTCTATGAATGCTTTGTATAGTCTTTTGCTCCTTCGCGCATGCGGTTTTACAAATTAAGTGAGAGTAATGACATGAGAAAGGTGACAGGATAGTTTTAAATGTTGAAGGCAGATGAAATCTATTATTTTAACATGAAACAACCTTTCAATCAAAACAAAATCCTTTTTATCGATAATTGACAATCCATTCATTAATTCAATCATTAAAGTGCATAACGGAGATTGATTTATGAAAATATTTTCTTTGGACAATGAGATTTTAAGAATCTGCGACATTGCGATCTGCGATTTTCTGTGCAATATCGTAATATCACAATATCACAGATCGCAGTTTTCTCAAATCGAAGTTATCGTAATATCGCAATTATCGCAAATCGCAATATTCAAGAATCGCAGTTTCATAGCATCGCGAAATCGCAATATCGCAAAATATAATATATGAAAAGTATTTGTTAAACATCTTTTCTGTGATATGCGGTTTGCGATCAATATTTTAATGCATAGTTGTTTTGAGATTACGCTATCGCAATTTAAAAGATTCTGTCTTTACAAAGGATGTCTACTTATTGCGATGGATGAGATATTTTCTTCAAAGAAAAGATTTTATTCTAATTTATCATAAACTTAAGTGTATTTAATGATTTCCTAAGAAATTTCCATAAGTTATGATAGTAAGTTTTATTTGAGAAAGGAAACAAGCACTAATTAATTTTTTGGATTTTTTGACTAAGGGTCCCCTCATATTTAGTATTATTACTAATACTTAAATAAAAAAGGGGGGTTGTTGCTGGCCACAACAATTGGCGATTCACTTGGAAGAACCAGTTATCTTTGCTTTTCTTTTGAATTTTCTAAACTTTTCAAAATAGAAAATTTTCCAGAAAATCAAACTTTATTATGAAAAGACAAAGTACATTATGCTTTAATCTATAAATTATATTTCATTTCTTCTATATTCAACTTTGATTATTCACTTCTTCGAGCCAGTCCTTGTATTTACATCAGTTCATTACTTAGTTCATAAAGATAAAAACAAAGGCTTCTCTGTAAATCAACTTAAAATATACTCATTTGTCGTAGGTAGATCCACTGCTGCCAGCAAGCGTTTATAGCCTCGACGGGGTTACCTGTTACCCAGCAATGATCTTGTATCCTACTTAGAGAAATATACAATTTTCAAAGAGAAATCCACATTCACACTTATTGCTTTTATTTTTCTTTTTCTTCTTAAAGAACAATGTCTTGGTTTGGTAGCCAATTTATGACAGTGCCATTCACTTGATTTATAACTTTGCTGAACAAGCTGGCTCGTGATGAGACCCCTTGCCTTTTGATTTATAACAATCTTGAGTCATTGCCCTGTTGTGGTATGCAGTATTGGCAAAGTCAGCAAGCTATAATATCTATGATCATGATAAGTCGGCTCGTGATGAGACCTCATACTCTTTAAGTTAAGTGTATCATTGGATAATTCCCTGAACGTTGTAATTTCCTAAGTGGGAAGGAAATCATTGTTTCCTTAAGATAGCTCTGGACGACAATGGTAGTGTTTTTTGGAAAGAATTTTTCTACAGAGAAACTTTGTTTTGTTATTGATACCTTTCATTGAACTGATATGCAACAATCTTTCACTAAAAGTTTCCTTTTATCAAAGTTTTCAAAGTTAAAACCAGTATCATTTCTAGGCTAAAGTTTTTAACTGTATCTTTGAATAACAATGATCAATATTCTAAAAAAAATTCTATTTGTAAAAGTGAAGAAACAACATCTAAAAAAGAGAATTTGTATCTTTTTTGTGAATTCCAAATGTAACCATTAACAACTCGTTTTATTTATGACGATAAAGGAAACTAATATACAAAATAGAAGAATGATCTCCTATGGAAAATATTTTTTGAGAATTTGTCCATTAACAGGCAAAGACTCTCTTTTGTCTGTTAAATCCTGTAACATAAAAGTAGATGGACCTATGATTTCTGCAATTTGGAAAGGACCAAGCCACATCCGTTGAAATTTTGTGTGTTTTCCTTTTTCCTCATGAGCCTTTTCCCATTTTAAAACAAGATCTCCAACCTGAAAGTCTTTTCTGGTTATCATGTTTGAATCAAAGGAAGCTTTTATTAATTCTTGATGATGAGCATGAGTTATTTTGGCTTTTTCTCGTTGTTCTTCTAACTTAATTATTTCCATCTATCTTAGTTGTATGGAAGAAGTTGGTGCTTCATCAATATATTGAACTAACGCTAAAGAAGGAATTGCTATATGAGTTGGAAGAACTACTTCTTTCCCATAAACTAAATTAAAGGGAGAAGTACCAATAGAAGCCTTATGTGTTATTCGATCTGCCCATAAAGCATATGTTAAAGACTTATGCCAATTTTTATGATTTTGATCAATGGTTCGCTTAATGATTCTAATTAAGTTTTTATTTGTGGATTCAGCTAATCCGTTTCCCTGTGGATAATAATTGGCAGAGTATTTAAGTTTAAAACCTCTTTTCAGTGCAAATTCAGTCATAGCATTACCAGAAAAATACGATGCATTATCAAACATTAAAGCAGAAGGTAAATCAAACATGGTAATTATGAACTGATCTATGAATTCGATGATATGTTTAGCATTAGCAATATTGAGAGGGACTGCTTCTACCCATTTCGTAAAATAATCAATTGCTGTAATAATATACCTATGTTGCTTAGAAGAGTGAGGAACGATCTCACCTATTATGTCCAATCCCCATTGATCAAAAGGTTGTTCAATGTTCATAGGTTTTAATGGCAATGATGGTTTCTTTTGTCTTCCAGCTGCAGCTTGACAAATTTGACATTTTCTTACATAGCTATGTGAATCTTTGAATAATGTAGGCCAGTAATAGCCTGCACGAAGAATTTTGTGTGCAGTAGCATCTCCAGCATAATGTCCACCTGCTGGCCCATCGTGAAGTTCCTGTAAGACTTTTTCAGCTTCAGATTTCTCCAGACATCTAAGAAGAACAAAATCATAATTCATTATAAAAAGAACATCGTTTACAAGCTGATATTGTTTAGTCTTCAACCTTAGATCTATTTTCTTGGTGTGATCGAGAGTTGGAGGAGCATATCCATTCTTTAGATAAAAAATGATATCAGCATATAATGATTCAACATCGTTTAGGCTTACCTCATATGTTTGTATCTCTTCAGATGATTTTTCAGAAATCTGTGATGCTCCAGCTAGTATTTTGCAAAAGCCTTGACCTCTTACAATATTTGCTGGTTTGATCTCAACATCATATTCTTGTAAGGCAGTAATCCAATTAGCTCTTTTCTCACCCACATCTTTTTGGACTAAAATATTTCTTACCGCTGGAAACAGTACTATGATTTTTGTATGGGTTTTAAGTAAAAAAGGTCTGAAATAATTGATTGCTTTGAAAACAGCATAAGCTTGTTTCTCCACATCTGAGTAATTCAACTCAGCTCCCTGTAAATTTGAACTGAAGAAAGCAATTGGGGCTTCTGCTTTGTCTTGATTTGCTTGAGTAAGTATTGCAGCGTAAGATTTATCAGAGGCAAATGTATATAAAATAAAAGGATCGGAAAAATTTGGAGTTGCTAAAGATGGAGCACTAATGATTTCTTGTTTGATCATATTGAATGCCTCATATTCATCTTGGCTCCATTTGAAGTTTGAATTCTTTTTTATCATCACTTGTAAAGGAGATACTATTCTTGAAAAATCTGGTTAAAATCTCTTTACAAAAGTAATTTGGCCAAGGAAAGATTGCATAGCTTTCTTATTGTGAGGTAAAGATATTTCAGAAATCTCCTTGATTCTATTAGGATCAATATGAATTCTAGATTTTGACACTATGAATCCAAGAAGTTTTCCTTCACTTAATGCAAAACAGGATTTTTTCGGATTAAGTGAAATTCCATACCTTTGACAACGTTGGAAGATCTGCTTCAAATATTTAAGATGATTGCTTCGTTTTTTGGAATATACAGTTATATCATCCAAATAGATTACCACTGATTTGTTAACTAATCCCTTGAAAGCGATGTCCATGGCTCTTTGAAATGTGGCACCAGCATTGATCAGGCCAAAAGGCATCTTTTGATATGCATAAGTGCCCCATTTGGTTCTAAATGTAGTTTTCAACTGATCATCAGGATTATGGACTAACACTTGATTGTAGCTAGAGAAACCATCTAAGAAAGACATTAATTCTGATCCTGCAA
Source organism: Pinus albicaulis (assembly GCA_034641835.2). NCBI lineage: Eukaryota > Viridiplantae > Streptophyta > Pinopsida > Pinales > Pinaceae > Pinus > Pinus albicaulis. The sequence goes on along the minus strand of CM076570.1, from coordinate 1,511,085,184 downwards.
CTGCCTGTAATATTTGCTCCATTGGAGGTAAAGGAAAATTATCTTTTTGGCAAGCTTTATTAAGATTTCGAAAGTCAATGAAAATTCTAATATCTTCGTTCTTCTTTCTAACAGGAACCATATTGGAAACCCATTTATAATGTCGAACAAGAAAAATAATTTTGGCTTTCAATAACTTATTGAGTTCAAATTTGATCTGATTTTCTAGATTGGGATGGATTTTTCTCAGCTTTTGTTGAACAGGTTTTTCATCATTTATCATTGGAATGGTATGTTGGATAATAGAAGTGTCATAAGTTTTGAGTTCATCGTAGTTCCAAGAAAAGACACTTTTATATTGTTTCAAAAGAAGAACATATGCTAATTTTTCTTCAGGAGCTAGACCAAGGCCTAGGTTGATATTCTGTGGTTTGGTATCAGTTCCTAGATTCACTAATTCAGAATTCAAAGTTGAACTTTGTAATTTTGAATTGGTAGATCTTTTAAATCGGTCTTTCAAATCATAAAGGTCTTCTAACTTGACTATTGACTTTGGAATATCTTTATTAGTGCTATCATGTTGTAATTGTTTGTCATGTTGGTCTTCATCAATTATCTGATTGGTATAAGATCCTTCAGATGTGAGGAAGCTTACAATATCAGGATCATCATTGAAAATTCTCCAATTGGTAACGTTATCATGAATCGAAGGTCTAAAGATTAATTCAATTGAAAATCAATCAGGACTAAAGTCTTCTGCAGGAATAAGCTTAGAGGCTACATTGGCTAAGAGGTCTGCACTAGCATTCTGGATTCTAGGAATTGGTGAAATATTAAATGCTATAAAATGTTCAGTAAGATCTTGAACTAAAGATTGATAATGCTTTAAATGACCTGATAAACAATGTATAGTATTGCGTACCTGTTTGATTACAATTTCTGAATCTCCGAAAACTTGTAGATATTTGATATCTAATCCGATTGCTTTATATAATCCTTGGATTAAAGCCTCGTATTCTGTGGTGTTATTAGTGCATTCAAACTCAAGTCTACAAGTTAGCATAATTTTGTTTCCCTCTGGACTAACTAACACACATCCTGCTCCTACTCCATTAGACTTAGAACCATCAAAAAATAATTTCCAAAATAAAGATTTATTTACAGGAGTATCTACAACATTAATACATTTAGAACTATATGTCTGAGAAAAAATTTCTATTTGAGATAAAACAAAATGTTCTAAATAAGGTGAAGTATGAGCATTGAAATTTCCTAAGAAAGAATCAACTGAGTAATTGCCAATGATATTACTGTTGTATGCAACTGGTTCATTCTCTCCTTCCAATTTTGTTACTATGTATTTCTGATGCTTTTCTCGTTCAACTTTTATCTGATTTGGTTTACCATTGTAAGGAAGCCACATGTGCGACCAATCGGTTGCAAAGTATCCATGAAGTTTTTCTGACCAATCTCTGCTAAGAATTAAGCCATAAAATTCTGGAATATCTGCAACTAAAATATCAATGACTTGACATACCTTTGGATTTGATGACAGCAGTATGGTAACCTGGTTTAACTTTCCAATCACTTCAACCTGCGATCGATCCAATTGCACTATGCGTACAGTAGATTTTTGTGGTTGAATGTTTAATTTTGCACATACTGATTTTGGTAAAATATTAGATGAAGCTCTAGAATCCACTAAACAGTTATGCAAATTTTTATTGAAAACTTCATAAGTAAGAAGAAATGGAGGAGTATGAGATCTCGATCTTCCTCCAATTAAAGCGATATTTTCAAGATCAACTTTACTAATCGAATTAGTTGGAGGTCTTCCCATCTCATTGGAAGCTTGAGAAATTACAGGATCGGGCGAAGGTTTTTCTGGTATAGCATGTAATTCTTTCAAAAGTACCTTTTGTTGGTGCTTTAACTTACTTAATTCATACAAAGTGATTTTAGCCCTAGTCTTCTTCATATCTTCTATAATGTTTGATGCAGGCAGGGCCTGCAATGCCCAAAATCTTCATTTAACCATGCATACAAGAATGCATCTCAACTATCCCCCCAATAAAAATCTCAATAGCTGGCAAATTCCATAAATATTCGAACTTAATCTTTATAATTTGCCCCAAACCCAAAGGATTTAATAAATCACTCTCGCTCCATTATTATGTGTGCCTTATATTTATTCCCTTATTCTTGCAAACATTATCACTCAAATTAACATTTGGTCCACATAAAATTACATTCCATCAATCTTTGAATTGCTCATATTGTGATAGATCTGACTACAGTAAATACAATTGCGCATACCATGAGTACCTACGTAACTCAAATGCAACTTCTCTTTTCCCAACACTCTCTCTTCCGGGATACTTTCGCTTCTACAGTCGATATATCAGTGTTGATACTTTGGATTTACTGTTGTAACGGGTCAATGTACTTCTATTCAAAAGTCGACTTTGATTTAACCTTAGTCGATGTTTCCAACATTCACATATAGTTTTTAATGCCGGATTCCCAAATACAAATTCCATAAACAAATGCGCTCCTGTGTTAAACTTGAATCTGACAATCACCATATATCGATCTCATTATAATTTCATACAAACACTATCATACCTCTGTCCTACTCTCTAGATCGCGTCTTCTAGCACATCCACGATACCAAACAGATATTTGATATATGTTTGACTCCAAAAGTTTTGAACTTCTGAAATGTCTGAATGCACAGTAATTACAGCGCTATGCTGTTCCACCTTTTAAATCGATCCATTCGCTGTCAGCTACAACGCCCTCATAATATTGATGTCAATAACTTCTGCATCAGTCTTCAATTAACACAGCCTCATACATCTTCAACGTATTCATTTAATTTAGTAAACGATGTTGGCTCATACCTTCAGTTTAAATCCACGTTGTAGCTTCTCATATATGCCGCACCCAACACTATTACTCTGCAATGATATTTAAACAAATTTCTTTGTTTTTAATTGAACTGCGCCAATAATAAATTACCCATGCTGGAAATTGACTTCCCAAAGGTCGATATTAAAATACCGCTTATGATTCAGCCCTCCTCACGCTGATCTTCTCTCAGTCACACAGTACCAATAGAATTCAAACTTCACTTCTACGCAGAGAACGTAATCTCCAATTCGTGCTAGATAGGGCCATTTAACAATAAAACAATTGCTTTCAATTCTATCACTCCGACAAACGAAGGTTTATCCTGCGATTCATTCATTACTTGCTGTTGAACACACTCAGAATTACTCAAACCTGACAGAATTTTACCTATGGAGTTTCACACAAATCTGTAGATTCAAAACATATTAAAATACTCCTTTAATGCAGAGTTTTAACGCCCTTGATTCAGGCTCGATTCAACACCCTCTTATACTCAAACAATTTTGCATTATAGTTTGACAATATCCACATCGATTATTCAAATCGATCTGCCAGTGCTTAAAAAGTACAATTCATTCAATTGTTTTGTTTGAATTCATAAACATATCCAATACAAGTGCATATTAATCAACTCGCAGTTTCAGAATTTTAAAAGAAACAAATGTATAATCCCAATCAACCAATATATACAATCTGAAACACACAAAATTACTTACAACTCTCGTCTCGGCCAGGTATTCGAAATTGATGGCCCTCTATAAACTGCCCGAGGGCTTCCAAGGAGAACCCTTGCTCACTTCTCACACTCACTCACAATCTCTCCATGCCTTTGAGGCTTTGTTGAATTTATACAATTTTTAAAATGATCTAATTAAATTCTCAATCCCCTTAATATCTCAATACCACTAAAATATCTCAACAAATCCTATCATCTAGAATCTTATCCCTTTATATCCTTAACTACCCAAATTCTCTCATATCCTTTTATTAATAAAAGGATATTTACAAAATCCTCATTTTCTTCTATTTTATTTAAAATAACAAATTAATTAAATAAAATATTAAAAATTGTCACACCCCCTTTTCTAACATATTTACAAGTAAAAAATACCCTTGATGCTCCTGCATCAGACTCCCCATGTAAGAAAATTCATGACCACCTGGTCATAAGTCTGGATAATTATTTCCTCCTGGATCCCAAATTTTATTTTGTAATCTTTCCTTACTTGTCAATTGCTTTACTGCTGTTGTTATCTGCTGTTGTCCTCTAGGTTTCCATATTTTGTGTTGTAGTGCTCCACTTGCTCTGCCTTCCAAGTCTGCTACTATCTTCCTCTTTTTGTCTTTCCTTTTCTTTCTTGCTGCTGTCTTTCTCTGGGATGTTTTTATCATTAACCTCCTTATCAACTCAATTTCTCTGTCCAGTATATCCTCTGTTTGCTGATTGTTTCCATCTCTTGATTGTTGAACTCTCATTCTTGCTTGTTCTTCACTTGTTTTGATCACTTCCTTTTCACCCTTACTGTTGTTTTTCACCTTTTCTGCTGCTGCTATATTGTCTTTTAGAACAATTTCTTGCCTCTGTTTTCTGCATCTGTCAACTTCTTCTTGATTATCATTTATGACAACTGCTTTGTCATCCTTCTTCAGCAATCTATCCTTAACATCCTTCAGTAGATGTTCTTTCTCTTCTTCTTCCATTTGGCTATCCACCTATTTTCCCTTTAGCAACACTTCAGTATGTTGCGTTGATTTCTCTTCTTCTGTCAGCATATCAGTATGCTGATCCAAACTCAAAGAACTCTTGAGACTGTCAGCTAGTCTCTCTTTCTCATCAGCTATTTCAATGATGTCTTCCAGCATTTGTCCACTGTAGTGAACTGGTTCTTTCCCAGCCTCTTTATCATATTCTGCTTCAAAACTTTCATCTTCTGGAAGGTACTCTTTCACATATTTGACAACTTCAAAAGACTGCCTATCTTCTTCCAAACCTGCAATCACACACAAATCATTAGTTTTAAAATCACAAGACCTTACGGTCTTATTTGATGCTTTAGTCATCAAGTCTTCGGGCTGCTTCGAATCATTCATATCATTCAACTCCTCTAGCTCTTCATCACTTTCAAAAAGCAATGGTCCACTCTCTGGGTAACATATCGAAACTTCAACATCTTCTTCAGCATCTTCATTTTGTTGTAGCTCAACTCTTTCGAGCTTCTCTACCCTCTGTCTGGCATCTATAACCTGTTCAAGTTCCCTTAGTTCCTTTATCAACTGCATATTCACCTGATGATTCCTCTTCTCTTGTAGCCTCTGCCACTTTACCTTCTTTCTCATGACATAACCATGCTTCTGGTCTACCTCATTTCTTTGCAACATCTCCATTAACACCTCAAGCTGAACTACTATCTCAGCATTCTCCCTCTCATATTCCTCTTTGCTTAACTGTCTCTGTATGCCAATTGCCTTGGCATCCTTCTCCTTTTGTCCTCTGCTGTGGTTTATTTTAGAACCTCTGTTACGACTATCACTAGTCATCATCCTTTCCATCTCTATGAGTTTCTCACTCACTTTACTATGAGTTGCACTAAAGCCTCTTCAGCAGCAAGACCTGTCCTGCCGCCACTTACCTCACCAAGCTCTCCTCACTCAGTATTTTGGCAAGCAATTGGTTCTCTATCTACGGAACCTCCTTTGAGCACTTCTCTTTTCTCTTCCTGGGCTTCAACTCATCTACCTGTTCACAACTGTCCTCCTTATCCAATCTCTATTGGAATTCCTCAAGGTTCTGCCACATCTATGTTTTCACTTAGAAACTTTCACCAGCTTCCTTTATCTGTTAGTAATTCTAACCACACTGTCTTTTGGGAGTTACAATAATACTTCAATGCAAAGACTACAATATTCTATTCTTCAATAAAACCATATCATCTTACCTCCAAGATCTCGTCTGATCTTGTCCTTCCATTCACCTGCACTTCAATTACCTTCAGAATCTCACCACTCCTGTAATTCTGTTTCAACAAATCTTTATGCTTCCTCTGCACAATTTCTCAATATTCAACTACTGTCAATCAGATTTTAAAATATGATCCTCTCTTCCAATCTTTTGGCTTTATCTAGCAAACTTCAACTGTCAGCAATAATTCCTTCTTTGCTGAATTTCTTCATTGCTGCAACCATCAATCCTCATTCCATTTCTTTGTCAGTAAAACTCAAATCAAAATTAACCAAACACAATACCTGCACGATCCAAGTGAATTTCCATTCCCCAACATCGCTGTGGATTCTTTCTGTCTCTGCAATCTCTGCTTAATTCTGCTTTACCTGCCTCTAAGAACTTAATTGTTCTTCTCCATTCTCCCAGCTGTACTCGTTGTTATTTATAGACCGCGATTAGAATCCCATCTTTACCTGCATACACATCTCTCCACACATGATTTGATATAAATTCAAATTCAGTCTTCAACACTTTTCAAGAAACCTTCATACAGAGCCAAGCTCTGATACCAAAAATGACGCAGGCAGGGCGTGCAATGCCCAGGATCTTCAAATAACCATGCATACAAGAATGCATCTCAACTATTCCCCCAATAAAAATCTCAATAGCTGGAAAATTCCATAAATATTCAACTTAATCTTTATAATTTTCCCCAAACCCAAAGGATTTAATAAATCACTCTCGCTCCATTATTATGTGTGCCTTATCTTTATTCCCTTATTCTCGCAAACATTATCACTCAAATTAACATTTGGTCCACATAAAATTACATTCCATCAATCTTTGAATTGCTCATATTGTGATAGAACTGACTACAGTAAATACAATTGCGCATACCATGAGTACCTACGCAAGCTCAAATGCAACTTCTCTTTTCCCAACGCTCTCTCTTCCGGGATACTTTCGCTTCTGCAGTCGATATATCAGTGTTGATACTTTGGATTTACTGTTGTAACGGGTCAATGTACTTCTATTCAAAAGTCAACTTTGATTTAACCTTAGTCGATGTTTCCAACATTCACATATAGTTTTTAATGCCCGATTCCCAAATACAAATTCCATAAACAAATGCGCTCATGTATTAAACTTGAATCTGACAATCACCATATATCGATCTCATTATAATTTCATACAAACACTATCATACCTCTGTCCTGCTCTCTGGATCGCGTCTTCTAGCACATCCACGATACCAAACAGATATTTGATATATGTTTGACTCCAAAAGTTTTGAACTTCTGAAATGTCTGAATGCACAGTAATTACAGCGCTATGTTGTTCCACCTTTTAAATCAATCCATTCGCTGTCAGCTACAACGCCCTCATAACATTGATGTCAATAACTTCTGCATCAGTCTTCAATTAACACAGCCTCATACATCTTCAACGTATTCATTTAATTTAGTAAACGATGCTGGCTCATACCTTCAGTTTAACTCCACGCTGTAGCTTCTCATATATGCCACACCCAACACTATTACTCTGCAATGATATTTAAAAAATTCTTTGTTTTTAATTGAACTGCGCCAATAATAAATTACCCATGCTGGAAATTGACTTCCCAAAGGTCGATATTAAAATACCGCTTATGATTCAGCCCTCCTCACACTGATCTTCTCTCAGTCACACAGTACCAATAGAATTCAAACTTCACTTCTACGCAGAGAACGTAATCTCCAATTCATGCTGGACAGGGCCATTTAACAATAAAACAATTGCTTTCAATTCTATCACTCCGGCAAATGGAGGTTTATCCTGCGATTCATTCATTACTTGCTGTTGAACACACTCAGAATTACTCAAACCTGACAGAATTTTACCTATGGAGTTTCACACAAATCTGCAGATTCAAAATATATTAAAATACTCCTTTAATGCAGAGTTTTAACGCCCTTGATTCAGGCTCAATTCAACGCCCTCTTATACTCAAACAATTTTGCATTATAGTTTGACAATATCCACATCGATTATTCAAATCGATCTGCCAGTGCTTAAAAAGTACAATTCATTCAATTGTTTTGTTTGAATTCATAAAAATATCCAATACAAGTGCATATTAATCAACTCGCAGTTTCAGAATTTTACAAGAAACAAATGTATAATCCCAATCAACCAATATATACAATCTGAAACACACAAAATTACTTACAACTCTCGTCTCGGCCAGGTATTCGAAATTGATGGCCCTCTATAAACTGCCCGAGGGCTTCCAAGGAGAACCCTTGCTCACTTCTCACACTCACTCACAATCTCTCCATGCCTTTGAGGCTTTGCTGAATTTATACAATTTTTAAAATGATCTAATTAAATGCTCAATCCCCTTAATATCTCAATACCACTAAAATATCTCAACAAATCCTATCATCTAGAATCTTATCCCTTTATATCCTTAATTACCCAAATTCTCTCATATCCTTTTATTAATAAAAGGATACTTACAAAATCCTCATTTTCTTCTATTTTATTTAAAATAACAAATTAATTAAATAAAATATTAAAAATTGTCACACCCCCTTTTCTAACATATTTACAAGTAAAAAATACCCTTGATGCTCCTGCATCAATGTTATATTCCATTTCATCCGGAACAATCAGTGTTCTTGATGGAATTGGTGAATTTGTTTGAACTGGGCTAGTTTGAATTGCTTTAGATGTCGTTCTCTTGGATACAACTTTTTCCTTAGTCAATGGGCTTGCGCTTTTTGACTTAGGAGTAGTTTGAGGAGGATCAAGCTAATTTCTACTTCGAGTGCTAACCAAGGATGCTTCTTGATCTTCCTCATCTGGGAGGATGAAATCCCACATACCTTGGACTTCTACAACTTCTTCTTCATCAGTTGTTTCTTCAGTAGCAGTTTCTTCTTCTTCTTCTTCTGATTCAGCATTTGTAATAGCATTTGGTGGCTTTGGATCATTTGAAGGGTTTCTTCTAAAAGGCTTGAAATACTTTTTAGAAGATGTTTCTGCCACTTGTTTCTTAATGTCAACCATTTCGTTAGACATGGTTTTCAAAACTTTCTGCAATCCTTCTAAATCAAATGGATCTTTTGGTTGTTTTTTCTTGGGATCTTCTTTAAAAGTGACCTTCTTAGATTTTCATTCTTCTATTGCATTTTTCTTTTCTAAAGCAATAATTCGTTTCTCTACTGCTATTGCTTCCTTCATATTGTCTGCTAAAGTTGTTTTGTTAGCCCTATCAACAAAGATTGCTATGTTTGATGGTAAAGTAAAAATGTTCCATTCACTTCACACTTCTTCGCTAGGCTTGGAAGCAGTAGGAATTTTTTTTAACAATTTATTGAAACGTGAATTGAAATCCTTGACAAGTTCTTTTGAATCAGCTCTAAGATTAGATAAATCATTGATCAATGTTGCTATAGACCTGTCGTGTTCAAATTTAGTTAAAAATTGATCTTGAAAGATATCCCAAGAAGTGATAGATCCAGATGGTAACGAGAAATACCATGATCCAGCTGCTCCTTGTAGGGTATAAGGAAAAAGTCGGACAACAGCATCTTCATTAATAACTCCATTGAGGTTTATGGACAGCATAAAGTTATTGATATGTTCTTCTGCTAGCATGCCTGTTTCAGGATTAAAATTAGGCAGCCATTTTTCAGGATGGGCTGGTAATTGACTCAAGGGTGCAGGCATTAAGACCGCCCTTGGATTATTCCATGGCATTTGGGCCATCACTGAACTACTAATAGAGGAAAGTGCAGAAGATGATATTTGTGACTGAGAAGATGAAGATATTATGATTTGAGAAGGAGATGTGGAAGATTGAGTGGACTGATGGACAGTAATCTGGGGTGGAGGAGTGGGTGGTTGACTTCGCGATGAATAGTTTGAGATGGATGAAGAAAGAGTCTCACTATCAGACCCTTTAGGTGATTTCCTAGCTCTTTTTCTTGTAGGTAGAGGTAATTCAGTTGGCTGAATGCCAAGCTTTTCACTCTGTAATCTAGTAAGGGGATGAGCAGGATTATATTGCGAAGTCACACTGCCTTGAGATTTATCATACCTTTGAGGTGATATTGAAAATCGCTGAAGTTTATGAATCAAAGATTCAACTTCCGGAGGTTCAATAGCAGATTCGTCTGAAAATTCAGGGTTTGTAGCAGTGTCTGTTCTTCTTTCGACTTCTATTTCTAGATTTAAAATTTATGAGTGTGATGGATAAGTTGGGGAAGATGGTGAGGGTGATTTACTCTCATAATGGTATTTAGATTTAGATTCACTTTCCATTCATAGTTTGTGCCCTCCTTCTAGCGCCAAATATTTTGAAGCCCCGAAAATCGCGTCTACAACAAGGGGGATACCCACCCGGTCCGGACCTTGGTTAGCAGCTCCTTTTCCGTTTGGTGTAGTGGGTCCGACTAGGGATAATGGGACCAGTTTCCCAATATGTGTGTGTGTGTGTTTGAGATTTGATATTTCTTTACTAAAATTCATAAGTAAAATGCTTTTAATCTATTTCTAATCTATTCATATGCAAACTGTATTCTGAGAAATATCTAACTCTAAAACTAACCCGGGATGTAAATCTTTCTATTTATGCGATCTAAAATGATTTCAAATAAAAATTGATAATAAAGATCATTCAATTATTATTAGAAAAGAATTCAATAAGGATAAGCTATTCATACATCAAGCACAAATAAATAGTTATCACCGTACAAAAGTGCCAAATGATAACTCAAGCATTCAAGCATCAATATATAAATAACTGAACATAAATATCACTTCTAACACAGAAACAGAAACAGTTAAGAGATAAAAGTACCATTTATAACTGGTTTTACTCATGAGCTAGAAGCAATAATGATTTATCTCTTCCTAATCCAACATCCATTAAGAGTACAGAAATGCAACATCAATAACAGATATTAGACACAAATATCAATGAATCTTGTTCCATTCATTCATCAAAACCTCCTCTGAGGGTGCAGAAGTGCATGTTCTGAGGATAAGTTTTTAACAAATTTCAGGACCCTTCTCTAAATGCATGAGAAGGGTTTAAATATTACTAACAAAATCTAATTATAGTTTATTACAAAAATCTAGGATTCGGTTTAAATGAGCGTCCTTTTTCTAGGCAAAAATAAAGTAAAACTGAAACTAAATCTAAAATTAAAAACTATCAACTAAGTACTTATGAATTTGATCTCTAAATTTGCAAGCATCCAGCATTGTTTTGAGAAGAGGTGGTTGTCCGACTTCAGATTTCAACTGTCCTGAAAAGACAGAATCGACAAGTGTAGGTGCAATCTTCTCAGCAGAATTAATGATGCAATTAAGAGTGCTGCATTGACTGTGTGGTTTTACTAGATATGTCCAGTAAGAATCCCAATTTAATCTTGTCAATCCTTGATTGATTTTTCTTTTTCTTCCGCCTTTTGTTTCCATTCTGTTTGCAATTGTTGTGCCTGTGGAAGATATCCCGGAATAGTTTCTGAAATCAAATTTGCCTTGTGTAAATTCTCATTTACACAATCAGTAATATTGCCTGCTGCTGTAGCTGACTCCTGTGCCGCTTTTTCTGCTTCTCTGATCTGTGCATCCCAATTATTGAAAAGTATTTATTTATGACTGTTATTGATAATTGGTGCACCAGCACTTTTTCCTTCCTCTGTCTTTTTCCATGCCAAATAATTAGTGACTCTTTCATTAGTTAAATCATAATCATGTCGTAATTCTACGACATGATTAGTGATTTTATCACTTTATAGACAAAAAGAGTTCCATTGCGAGATTTTCCGGCATAATACATCTTGTTGTTGCAGTAGTTGGTTGTTTAAAGAAATAGATTCTGAAATAAACTCTGGGAGTTTGGGGTCATCTTTGTTCTCTTCTCGGATAATCTGTATTTGTTTCTCTTTATCGGCCAAACTTTTTGATATCCGATTTGCATCTCTTGAAGCTCTTGCTGTAACTTTTCAAGTTTTACCTGTGCTTCACTGCTAGCATGAGCTTGTTGCAATTGATGTTGCAGAACTTGTATCTGATCTTATTTTTAATTTAATAATAGCCGTACCTCAGATGCTTTGTCAATAGTTGTGGAGGCATAAGCTCCTGTAATCTGAGATAACTTCGTAAGATTCTCAGTAGGATCCGTAGTAGGATCTTTCCATAAGACATCTAATTGTTCTGCATTAGTAGAGATTGCGCTCTCTAACTTTCTCTTTTTCCTTTGCTTCCTCACTATTGCTTTATACTACGGGCTGTAGAATACATCCAGAGGAGTAATGTCCTCTATATTAAGTACAATTTCAGAGGAGGGAGTGATAGGTATATGCTCAGTTTCTGTGACATTGCCACTTATTCTCGTGCTTAAAACTTTTGTTGTCTGTACAGGGGTTTGTGTATTCTGTCCTTCAACATTAAGCAATTCATTAAACGATTCCCATTCTTTATCTAATTGAATGTTGGTGGATGGTTGCTGTACAGTGGGAGGTGGAAGATTCAACTGTGGAGTGGTTGAAGTCTGTAGTTGTGAAAGCTCTTTTGACTGAGCTGTATCTTTCACTGAGCCTTCATCTTTATCAGATTTTTGAGAACGTTCAGAAGTTTCTTTGTCAGACTTTGATTTAGACCTGTCAGTATCTGCGCTAATATTGATACTGACACTAGGAGTTGGTTCCCTTGCGGGTTCCAAGCGTAAATTATCCAAAGGGATAGTAGTCAATCTTCTTTCTCTGTAGATTTTAAATTCCTGAAATTCTTTTGGGGGAAGCTGTGGTTGAGCTAAATGTAAAACTTCTTTTAATGAACATTTCTCTTGAAACATATCATCAAAAAGATCTTCTTCTCCAAAAAATACTCTCACTTTGATTGCAGTGGTGAAATCCTTGACAATACCATATGGATCGAATAGCCTTCTTGAAAACTTGAACAGTTGTAAGCATGTAATATTGCTTACCTCTTTGAATGCATGACCAACATCAAACAATGAAAATTCTCCACAGGCTACGGGAAATTGTGGCCATATGGCCTTCTTCTTATCCTTTAATTCCTTTGTTAAACCTCCTTCACCACAGGTTTGGTATGCAATTTCCCAAGCTATAAGTTTATCCGGAACATACAAGGGTAAAACATGAGGAGAAGCAGAGCTTCCAAAAACCCTTACATAGGTAAACAACTCTTCTCCAAACCATCGTGCGACAGGGAAAATGTCGACTTCTGCTTCCGAAGAAAACCTTGGAGCATCCTTATTATACAATATTCTGTACAGCGGCAACATTATGCCATGGCAAATATTTTAAAAATGAGGAAAAAATTTTGATTCCCACAGTTCTTTGTGATACACATGAATAGGCAAAGGATCATGAATTGTCCATTACCAACCCATTAAAGGGAATTTAGAAACAAAGCAGATAAAATCCATAACATAGGCAGACAGATAAAAAGGAGGATAAATCCTCTGAGAGACGGTCTTTTAGACCGGTAATTGAAAATAGCAGTGGCTAAATTATTAGATAGTATTTTGGCCCAGTCTACAATGGTAGCGTTAACAGCAGCATTTAATAACGGAAGCCATTCAGGCAAGACCTTATTTATGTCAGGCTTTCCAAAAATCCTACATAACATAGCAGCATCAAAACAATAGGGAGAGGTGAGTGAACCATTACTGTACATACCATGTTTGTCTTTCTTCAATGGTTCATCTCTTTTGGTCCATTCCTTTGTGCATTCTGCCAAATTTTCATTTTCCCTGGAAAATTTCTCCATAAATTGTTTGTTGTAAGTCGCCTGAGGCTCCGGCAAGTGATACATAAGCCTCAAATATTCTGTAGTGAATGACCCGATGAGCTCTTGATCTGGAGTTATAAATTGCCTGTCTTAAATATCGGTGCTATCCAACACCCATTTTACCATATCTGTATACGGAAGAATTCTCGGTCCTGCTGCTATCCGGTGCAAAAATGAACAAGCCAATTCTGTAAGAGATGCTTCAGATGAATTACTTGAACCTGCAGTAGCCGCGACTTCCATTAACCTGGGATTTTCTTCTTCGAGCAGATTATGCATTCCCTCCCAGGTGGTGATACCGGCATCCTTGTTGCAAGCAGTATCTGCATACAGGGAAGCCATCTCTTTGTTTTCAGAACTTTGAGTTTTCTCTTTCTTTCCCATAATACTCTGTGAATGCTTTGTATAGTCTTCTGCTCCTTCGCGCCTGCGGTTTTACGAATTAAGTGAGAGTAATGACATGAGAAAGGTGACGGGATAGTTTTAAATGCTGAAGGCGGATGAAATCTATTATTTTAACATGAAACAACCTTTCAATCAAAACAAAATCCTTTTTATCGATAATTGACAATCCATTCATTAATTCAATCATTAAAGCACATAACGGATATTGATTTATTAAAAGATTTTCTTTGGACAACGAGCTTTTAAGAATCTGCGACATTGCGATCTGCGATTTTCTGTGCAATATCGCAATATCGCAATATCACAGATCGAATTTTTCTCAAATCGAAGTTATCGTAAGATCGCAATTATCGCAAATCGCAATATTCACGAATCGCAGTTTCATAGCATCGTGAAATCGCAATATCGCAATATCGCAAAATATAATATATGAAAAGTATTTGTTAAACATCTTTTATGTGATATGCGGTTTGCGATCAATATTTTAATGCATAGTTTTTTTGATATTGCGCTATCGCAATATTGCGAAATCGCAATTTAAAAGATTCTGTCTTTACAAAGGATGTCTACTTATTGCGATGGATGCGATATTTTCTTCAAAGAAAAGATTTTATTCTAATTTAACTTAAACTTAAGTGTATTTAATGATTTCCTAAGGAATTTCCATAAGTTATGATAGTAAGTTTTATTTGAGAAAGGAAACAAGCACTAATTAATTTTTTGGATTTTTTGACTAAGGGTCCCCTCATATTTAGTATTATTACTAATACTTAAATAAAAAAGGGGGGTTGTTGCTGGCCACAACAGGGCCATGCCATAATGGCTCAAATTTCCCTGTACCTATTACATCAACTTCTTGATCATAAATAAGGACAAAGTCACCCTTTGAGAAAATGCGAGGTTGGACATGCTTGTCATATTGTGCTTTTATATGTCTCTTATAAGCTTCGTTGGCCAATTGGGCTTCACGACATGTTTCATCAAGATGGATGAGGTTAAAAAGATGCGCTTCTTTAGCAGAGGTGTCAAGTAACAAGTTGATTGCGAGTTTTAACGATGGTATTTCACATTGGATTGGCAAGATAGCTTCCGGACCATACACTAATTGAAAGGGGATAAATCCGGTTGTGTTTCTCACTGAGGTCTAGTATGCCCACAAGGTCGTATATAGGATTAAATGCCAATCTCATTTATGAAATCCTATCTTTCATTGAAGCATTCGTTTAAGAATTTTTTTAATAGCCTCAAGTTGTCCATTTGATTATAGCCTGTGGGACCATAAACCATGAAATGACATGATTAAAGAAAAACAATGCAGTTGTTTGCCCTGTGTTGTTGAATGTAGGAATCACTTTAACAAACTTGGTAAAGTAGTCTACTATAACAAAATATAACCATGCCCCCCGGAAAAACGAGGGTTACAGGGCATGAAGTCAATGCCCCATTTTGAAAATGGTCCCACAGAGACAACATGATGCATTGGCGTCGGCGGTTTGCGGATTTTACGATCAAATATCTGGCATGCATGAAAACTTCTCACCACGAGGATGCAGTCGCGAAATATGGTAGGCCAAAAGTGTTAAACCATTTTTGGTCATCTAACCTGTTAGTATTACACCATGTAAGACCAATTTTACCCTAAGTAAAATTGCTTTCACTATGAAAAATAACTTACTAAACCACCTTTATTAAGTTGTTTATGGTCTAAACAGGAAACCCCATGAGGAAATATTAAATAAATATACATTTTTTTCTTTTCCTTAAGGAATAATTATTCAAACAGTATTTTAATTAATATTCCTAGTCATATTTAACCCAAAACAAGAAAATTAATTAGATAAATCAGTATTTATCTTATTATTTTCTAGGAATAATTATTTAAACCTTATTTAAATAATATTCCTTGTTAAAATTGACTAAATCATTCATAAATAATTAAATAAATCATTATTTATTTGATTATTACTCAACCACATCCTTAAAATAATAAATAAATCATTTATTTATTTATTATTTACAAATAAAGAGATTTGACCCAAGCCAAATTCTTTTTCCCTCCAACAAATATAATAAAATATTCCATAAAATTTGGATCTTGATTTGGTTAATAATATTTTTACTATGCACCAATATCTAGACTAACTCAATATTTTGTTATAAATAGAAGGGTTTTTCCATTCATTCACTACCTTTTGTTGCCTAAATATCACTCTTGATCTACACTTTTGGTCTGACTTTGATCCCCCATCATTGTCATATTTTGCTACCATTTTTCTTGTGAACTCCCTTTGAGTTCCATTTTTTGTCTGGGTTTTCTACATCATCAAGAGGGATTTTAGATCTAAAGTGCTGAGGACTTACAAGAACCCATCCCATTGAGGAGGATTGGTAACATCCTTCTATGTTCTCCTCCCAGGTGCCATAAATACAAAATTCTTTAAACATATTCTTGTCTTGTCTATTGGATGCATGGAGCAACTCTTGTTTTTATTTACTGCTTAATGTATTTTAATGCATAGATCTAGACTTTGCAGCATTTATCTTCGTCAACTAATTACAAATCTAAAGATATTGGCAGCCATATTTTTTGTTAGGGTTGTTTGTTATGCATGGCTAAAGTGAGCCTTTTTCGTACACTTGCGATTAAGATTCATACTAACAACGGGCGACTCCACATGGGTTTACGATTACGACCTCTGTCGTTTTTCAGATCCCTGCATGTCCAGCTACTTCAAACCCTAGGATTTCTCTTCATCTTCTTGTTTTTCTTTTATTGATGTTGTTTTTAACCTATAAAACCCTAAAACATTGAAAATTCTAACTTCCGTGTGTTTTCGGACCTATTGCGTAGGTGACAGGCATGAGCCGTAGCCGAGATGACACATTCTTCTGAAGCCCACTCCTAAGAGTGTCAGAAGTGCAGGTCACACTTTTTGGGCCAAAACCTGTGACCTAAACCTCTAGGGCACAGAAAACAGGGCAAAAGCTGCGACCTCTGCAGAAAACAGGTCAGAAACTGCGACCTGGAATTTTTGCAAGAGTTTTTCTAAAAAATTTCTGGGTTTGTATTAGCCTCTGTTCAAGGTTGTCCGACCTCTGTCTCCGCCTGTTTTAGACCTATAATTTTTCTTTTTTACTCATCTAAGTGGGAACCTAGCCCTCTAGCACTTCAGTACCCTCCACCTTTTGTGGAAGAGTTTTAGCTGCTGCAGGTTGTCTGAAATTTTCAGTGTGTTTAGCCACTTTTCAGATCTAATACCTTACCTTCATATCCACTTCAGATTGGTTATTTATCCATCCAAAACGCCTCTTCTCAGTTTTGTTTGGGTTTTCCTCTAAGGTCTTCTCCACTTCCCTCCAGGATATAGCCTTTCGCCACCTCATTTACAACAATTTTTCCTCTGATTTTTTGTTGTTTTTATGCACCTGTTTCCAGCAGATCTGACCTTTAGATCCCTGTCCCTCCCGAACTTAGATCTATTGGCTATTTTAGTGTGTTTTGACTAGATTTTTTCCCACCTACAGACTAGTTGTTGAGAGGCCCGCCTCCTTGGGTTTAAATTAATGCATAATTAGCTGTTTATTTTCTGTTATTTCAGTTTCATATACTGTTATCTGGACGTTTATTTACAGTTATACAACATGCTTTTTCTTTTTCTCTACAAACGTCTGGGTTTAAAAATTAGAATTTACACACTTATCACACACACCCTAAGTGAAGAAGAGCTTGGTTAACACCGCTAAGCAAATACTTTAAACCTTGTAATCAATTGATCATGCACCTCTTTGCCTTTGTTTCAATGTTGTAATCGGTTGATATTGCACCTCCTTGTCCTTGCTGGTCTCTCTTCCCTTTGTGCCGTGTTTGTGACGTCACGCCATCACCATTGCGCCTCCAAGGTGTTTATCCTGGAGACTTCTTAGCCTTCATCCTCTGTTTTCGGTTGGAATAATTACTCCTCCGCGTAGGATTCGAATTAGTCCTCCACCAAGTCCACACTTCGAATCTTCTTCTGGTTTATTGGGTTCCTCTTCTGGTTCCGCCCCTGGTTCTCCCCCTATCACCTTAACTATGTCTTGTTCAGGACCTAACGCTGGTGGTAGCCTCATCCCCACTTCTGGGAATACTACTAGTGGGACCGCAACAGGAACTACCCTGGCTGCTCCCTTGCTCCCCTATATGGCAGGCCTCAGTCTTCCCAATTTTAACCAGTTGATCAATGATCCTATACACCATGATGCTAGTTGTCATGCTATGCTAACCAAGCTCCCTTCCAACATTCCCAATTTTGGATGTCTTGCTGGACAAGATCCTACAAATCATGTTCGATCTTTCCACATGTGGTGTTCATCTAACTCCATTACCAATGACTCTCTCCGTCTTCAGTTGTTCCAACGTATGCTTACTGGCAAAGATTCTAAGTGGTATGTTGATCAGGCCTCATCCTCTCCTACCACCTTTGCGACTCTTGCCCGGGCTTTTATGTCTTATTTGCAGCTTCCCCTTCGTTATGACACTGGTATCAAACTTTTGACTTCTTTCCATCAATCGTCTGCGACCCGCCTATCCGATTATGTCCAGGAATGGCAGAGAAGAAAGAGCCTATGTTAAGCCCCTACCTTCGAAGACCATGTCTACATAGACTGGTTCCTTATATCTCTTTTTCCTGCTATAGGCAAAGATGTTGCATCGCATTTCCCTCAAACCGAAGAAGCCGCTCTCCAGATTGCATTAAAATATGACCTGATCTACGCTCAGTCGGGTTATGTTTATACCGTTCTACCTGATATTCCTAGACCCAGTGGTGCCAACACACCGGGGGTGTCTCATACCACCAACGGTATCATTGGAGCTCTCTCTCATCCATACGCTCAGCCTCCCATGGGCTATGGTTTCCCTTAGGAGGGGCCAGCAACTCCTGCACTTTTCCCCCTCCCGGTAGCATGTATCCAGGATACGGCATGCCTCCTCCTTTTGCACAACCTCCTGTTTACCACAATGTTACCCAACCTCCTTATTATCCGTATCCACATCCTAGTGCTCCAACTCCTCAAGCATTAGCACCCCCACCTCCCTTGCCTTCTCAACCCTCACAATAGCAGTCGTCGCCCCTTTAGGGGCAGGTGTATGCACCGCAGGGCACGACTAATCCCCCTCCTTCCAAAAAGAAGAGGAAAGGTACTCAAAATCAATCCTCCCCCGGTAATCCTGGACCTAATCCGCAAAATAATTCTCCTAACACTGCTAACCAACAACAGGGCACTCAGCCCAAGCAAGATAAGCTTGTTCGCACGAACAAGCCTTGTTCTTGTTGTGGTGTTAATGATCATTAGACACACGATTGTCCTCTTTTACCACAGATAAAGCAGATGTGGGAGTCTCATGCAACCTTGCAAGGACAACAAGCCTCCCCTTCCGTCCCTCCTAATCCTGCACCTAGTCAGCCGGCTGTGTTTACTAATCCTTTCCCTCAGCAAGAATTTGTGGCTACCCAACCACCTGAAGGTCAAGTGGCCACTCAACCTCCTCCATCTGGTACCTCCGATTACCAGATTCTCATGATGAACTCTGACCAACCTATAACCGTTGACCTCAATTTTCAGACTCGGTCTCATCAGTACAACAAGCCTCTCGCTATGTCTGTCCCCAAGCCACCTTCTTCAGATTCTACAGAGCCTCTTTCGACAACTAATGGTCCTTTTCAGATCCCTCAACCTAAGGCAAAGTTTTATACCAAGATCCCTAAGGGACCACTACGCCGAAATTCTGCTTCTGGAAAATCTACCCATTCATATAGTATAGTAGATGATTTGGTGCAATCTCCAATTGCCATATCAACGCTGGAACTCCTCTAGTCGTGCCCTTCACAATGAAAATCTCTACTATCTGCCATGGGCACTGTAGATCCTTCAGATGATCGCTAGATCATCTTCAATGTTGACTGGTTAGAATATCCTCCTCTTCTTGCTTCCGTCACCTTCCAAATCCTAGTCAAGATCCGTAATGCCAAAGTTTCCTGGTGTATCATTGATGAGGCGGCATCCACCTATGTGATGTTCGCTTCAGTTTGGAAGCAACTTAGATCACCTGAGTGGGCTCCTTCCATGATCACTCTTTGAGCGTGGGATGGCCATGCCTCCCAGCCCATTGGCCTATTCCGCAATTGTCCTATTACTGTTGCGGGCAAGACTATTTGCGTTGACGTAGAAGTCATTGATGCCCCCTTAGATTACAACATTCTATTGGGTCGTAGCTAAACCTATGTGATGTTTGTTGTCCCATCTGCAGTTCACCGCAAGATGTCCTTCCCTCATAACGAAAAGATAGTCACCATTGACCAGTTGACATATTATGAACCAAAGTCTCAGATCTCCCCTGATTCCATCATCTCTTCAGTGGCCAATAAGCAAACCATCGATCCCTTGACCAGTGTCTCACCCGGAGTCTACAAAGACTCCTCTTTGCTTGGTACATTCCTTGGTCTTCCTCCTCCTGTCTTTGATCCCCTCTCATCGAATGTTTGTATGATGCAATCGTCTCGGGCTTCCCTCAAGCAACCCGATTCGGCTAGTCAGTAGCCTTTCCATCCGTAGCCTACTCCTAGCCCTTCGATTCAGCCTTCTGGACCCCCTCCTCCTGGCCCTTCACCTACAGCTGGTATCCATGAGCCTCTCTACCCTCCTAGAATGGTTCCTCCAGGCCTTAACCATCTTGGAGCCATCCCTCATGGCCATTACCCCTCCGGTCAAATATAGTTCCTAGCTCCCCCTCCTGGAGTGTACTCGATACCTGTCATGGCCACCCTATCTGTTCCTAGCCTGGCCCTGGGGATCCCCATCTAGTCCTTGATCCCCCAGCCGCTACCTCGACTGGTCAACCCAAACCTTATCTTGCTTTGAATCTATTTTAACCGATCCCTATGCCTTCTCCCGCTGCTATAGTGCCTCAGCCACCTCAACAGGAACCTTCTCCTGTTGCGACAACTTCGGGTAAAAAGGGCAAAGCTCGCAAGAGGGCATCAAAAGACAAGGCTACCCTGACTGACCCTGCTCCTCCTCTACCTCCAAAGCCTTGTGATTTGTGTGATGTCATCGGCCATGCCACCCATACCTATCCTAAGTTGCATCGTATCAAGCCCATGGTTAATGTTGTGTTCCCTGAGTGTACAGTCTCTGAAGCCTCTGTTTCTTCCTCGACTGCAGCCAAGAACCCTAAGACTATTCACACCAACCAACCTTGTGCTTTGTGTGATCTCCATGGCCATTATTCCCACCATTGTCCCTGACTTATGCATTACCATGCCTCTTTAGAGGTAGTTCGGGAGTACGAGGTGGAACAGAACCAATCTGCCTCTCCCATCCTTGCGCAGTATCTTGCGGGCTAGCTTGAGGATTTACCCGCTCCCATTGACATTCCCCCTCCTGCTGTCGAGATGACGGAGCCTGTTGCCACCATCCTCTACCTGTAATCATCCATGAGACCCTCGGTGGAAGCTCCCTCTGAATCTTCCCCTTTTGTTTCGCTCAACCTCCCTTCAGTGATCACCCTGGGCTCAACATCAATGGATCCCCTATCCACTTGTTCTTCTGTCATCCCCCATGAAGATGCACATGTGAACCTCTCTTCTCATGATGATGATTCAGGTAGCTTCACCGTGTCATGTGGTCTCCCTTCCTCCAGTCACTGCATATTCTATTGTGATGATGCCATCATGGAAGCCTTGTCCACCCCTGACTTCATCTTTCCCACCCATAAGCAGGATGGAACCATCCATATCTATGGTGAATTTCACAGCCTGAGGACAAGCTACACCTCTAGTAACTCCCACACTCCACCTAACCATCGGCGTGTGAGTAGTAGACATCCTACTCAGATCACTCTGTCTTACAGTGTTTGTTTGATTTCTACTTTCCGCTCAGGATGCCAGCATTATTCATCATCCTCCCATTTGTTGTCTTGTGGCACCTTTCAGATGGACCTCCCATCCACACCTTATATCGGTTATGTCGATGGTGCAAGTCGATACTCCCGGAATCTAGCCGCGGCAGGTTGGGCCACCTTTACCCCCTTGCATTCACTTGTTCTCTCTAACGGTGTATGCATTGGTATTTCTACCAATAATATGGCTGAATATGATGCAGTGTGAGGTTTATTAGCCGATGCCATTTCCCATCGCATCCCCCACCTTCTTTTTCTCTTAGATTCCCTACTTCTTGTCATGCAATTTAATGGTGTCTATCGTGTGCATAATCCTATCCTTTTTAGAAGATATTTATGAGTGAAGCTTTTGATGCATGAATTTGAAATCATTACATTCAGTCATGTACCTAAAGCACAAAATCACTATGTAGATAGCATTGCAAACAATATTATATATTGGCCATTAGCACACGCATTTAACACAAGACAATAAAATAAAACCATCAAAATGATGCATGTCCATAATATGTGTCGTATAAAGTGTTTTATAGTCCATTAACTCTAATACATATGACATTCCCATAGCATGTTACAAAAAATCAAAACCTAGGGGCACCACCTGCCCCTACACACTAATCACTATCTCAAGGATCCCGAGCCAATGGTTCTGCTCCCGTGGGTCGTAGATCATGCATCCCATGTCCGGCCATCGCCATGCGCCGCATGACCCCTCGCCACTCTAAAGGTAGACCAATACATGGCTCTATGTACTGGTAGTCCAAGTCTTGCTAGCCATGCTCTGAAACATTGGTCAGAAGCCTCTCTCATCTACAACGGATGTCCTCCAGGAGGGCCGCTGCATCCTCATTTTTTGGCGCTCTCGATCCACTAGGTCCTGCAGCTCCTACTACTGTAGGCCGTCCCATATACTCGGTCGGTTTTACCAGTGCTGTATCTACATACCAAAAGTGAAAGAATCAGTACCATATACAATATTCTGAAACTTTACAATGTACATAAAATATTAGCAATTTGTCACTTACCATCGGGCCCCCATACTCGACCAGGCGGCAGTGGCAAGTCTGGGTCCCTACGATAACTCATCCCACTATAGGGATATTCATCTATGTATAATGGCATCTGATCCCAATGAGCAAAGAACTTGGGTTGAAACACCCATCCGACCACCCCACCTCCTCCTCTGCATAGTAGCCACCCCCACTAGCGCATCCTGGGCTCCCTCAGGCCCCCATCCTGGAGCTATATGCGAGGTCGAAGTGTTGAGATATTCTCAAAGAAGAGCGAGCACAACACTGTCCCACATGGATAGTCATGGTTCACTTACCGCTTGCATAGCGACAATTGTCGTTTCAACGACGACATGATCATCTAGGCCCACCCATATTAGGTCCCACTCAACAAACTCTCCACAAGCATCATTTTCCCTCGAGTGATGTGGTGGAGTGCCTGGTTGTCCAGGATCCACAGCACCGCTGCAGCCATAACACGGGTCTCTAACCTCTCTAGATCCCCAATGGGTATCTATGTCCCTTTGACATGGAGACCTAGTCGACAATGGCGCTCTACAAACTCCATTATGTTTCGCCCTCGCGGTAATATTGGTTGAGTATTACCTACCATCCCAAGTGGTGGGAGACCAGTCTGAAAATATATATCCTGGATCGTCAACTCCATTCGGTGCCCTTGCACTATAAATAACTCATGGTCTGTATCCAAATAGCTGCGAATTCGGGCCAATAAGGGCTCTTTGGCTCTCATCAGAGGGTTCTCCACAAACCTAAGAACCCCAAACCTGGCCAATGCACTGCGGACACCTTGATCCTCTCAGATCTCCGACCGTAGTGTGCCCAGGGCTCTCTCTCTCTCTAGTTGATCCGTAATTCTACCATATGTCCACAAAACCATCATATTTGTTAGTGTATAGATAGGAAAGACTGTATCCAAACATAAAAACCCAGTTCTCAGAAGAAGAAAAAAATAGCACAGAAAAACCCCTACTATCAGGTCGCACTTTTCAGGCCCAATCTTGGGATAGGTCGCACTTTTCTGCCCAAAACCTGCTACCCAAGTTGCAGTTTTTGCCCCAAAAAGTGAAACCCAGCTGTGAAGAGGAGCAGGGGTTTATTTCTGAGCTCTAGGGACCTAAACTGAACTTTCAATCCACTAAAATGAAAGAGTAGGGTTAGGCCTCTTACCTGCAACTAACGGATCTCAATTCCAATGGTCAGTTTGTCTGCTACGATCGCCACAAGATTTAGGGCCTTCTCTCCTCTCTACATTCACCACAGCTCCACTTGAAAATGAGTGAATTTGGATGAAAAATGCCTTATTAAAAGAAAATCCCCTTATTTTTCTTTCACCTGCTGCAGCCAAACCGTAGCTCAATTTGACAAACCGTCTGTACAATTGGAAAGCTCTCACCGAGTCTTCAAATGGGTATTTGTTAGTTTTTTGTGATTTGATACTTCACCACGACACATTTTGTCCAAGAAGCGTCACTTCACCACTCCTCAAAATTGAATTTCTTCACTTGCAACACTTCTACTTGGGGCACCTCTTTTCCTCCATACTTTTCCATGCTTGTGTCGATTTTCGTTATGAGTAACCATCTTGTACTCATGTTTTTATGGTCCCCATTGGACCTTTTCTGTGTGGCAGCATCATCGAGTCACCCTTGTTTAGAGTATTCAAGTTGAGTCATCATCGCATTCACGGAGTCTATCCCGAGTCCCTTTGTATCCCGCTATAGTCCTCCATCCTTCATTGCTTGGTTCCCCTCTCGTTTCGCACATTATTGTGTCAGTCACAACCACAGATCCAGCCCTACTGCCCCTATCCCCCTTGATATTGTGTCAGTCACAACCAGGTCATCCATGCCCTTATGCTCTAACAAGGAAAGTCGTCCGCCCGCTACTCAGTAACCCCCCCCCCCCCATTTTCATCATCATCCATGGTGCCAGTCTGTCAGACGCTCTACTATTTTCTCTCATGCCTTAGTTGAGGATCCCTTATTGCCTCACTTATGGCAGACCTCCTTCTGTTGACATCAAATCATTCATTCCAGAAGACAGGTCTAGAGGGCGGTGTACCTTGGTTCCAGCTTCCACTCTTGTTCGGTGCCTCAGATCAGGCAAAGTGACTCCTTATTTCCCTTTGACTTGATTGTTTCTCAGCTCCAGCTCCTTACAGCATGATCGAGATCCATATACTTGATGGTTGAGTGATGCAGCAGACTGGACTAGTGATTCCCAAGTGTGTGTGAGATGTTTCAACCCTCATGAGGGGGTGACCCTACAGGTAGCCCCCCACATGCCCAGATGACCTATTCATTACAACCTTTGATGCAGCTCCATATATTTGATGATGTCGGCCTCAACCTCTTGCAGCGCCTTTTTTTTTACATGTATCAGTCAAATTTTCAGAGCCCTTTCCTATTTACAGGGGCATTTGGGTTGTATTTATATCTCATGTACTCAGGTATTATTGTATAATTCCTGGTTTTTATCCCAGGCAGAGTATGTATGTGGGATTCATTATCATATTTTTATCTGGCTCATGTTTATGCCAGCATGTACTATATAGTTCGGTCCCTTGTTTACTGGACACATTATTCTTTGTACTTTCTCTCGGCAGGCA
Source organism: Pinus albicaulis (assembly GCA_034641835.2). Classification (NCBI taxonomy): domain Eukaryota; kingdom Viridiplantae; phylum Streptophyta; class Pinopsida; order Pinales; family Pinaceae; genus Pinus; species Pinus albicaulis. The sequence goes on along the minus strand of CM076570.1, from coordinate 1,511,059,556 downwards.
TAGGTATGCCTCCCCCGCCGCCTATAGCACAGGTACTCACTCATACAAGAGACTTGTCGCACCTGTAAGTCTCGCCTCCTCAAGGTCTAGTCCTTTACTGCTTCGGTCTACCTTATATTTCTCTCTCACTAAATTCCCCTTCGGTGTCTGGTGATTGGATTCTTACAACGTACTTCGGTCATATGATTAGCTCCTAACGCTCGCACACTGGGGGGAAATATATTACACCATTTTTTGGTAATCTAACCTATTACTATTAGATAGACCTAAGTACACCATGTAAGACCAATTTTACCCTAAGTAAAATTGCTTTCACTATGAAAAATAACTTAGCAAACCACCTTTATTAAGTTGTTTATGGTCTAAACAGGAAACCCCATGAGGAAATATTAAATAAATCTACATTTGTTTTATTTTCATCAAGGAATAATTAGTTAAAAAATAGTTTAATTAATATTCCTGGTCATATTTAACCCAAAACAGGAAAATTAATTAGATAAATCACTATTTATCTTATGATTTTCTAGGAATAATTATTTAAACATTATTTAAATAATATTCCTTGTTAAATTTGACTAAATCATTCATAAATAATTAAATAAATCATTATTTATTCGAGTATTACTCAACCACATCCTTAAAATAATAAATAAATCATTTATTTATTTATTATTTACAAATAAAGGGATTTGACCCAAGTCAAATTCTTTTTCCCTTCAACAAATATAATAAAATATTCCATAAAATTTGGATCTTGATTTGGTTAATAATATTTTAATTATGCACCAATATCTAGACTAATACAATATTTTGTTATAAATAGAAGGGTTTTTCCATTCATTCACTACCTTTTGTTGCCTAAAGATCACTCTGGATCTGCACTTTTGGTCTGACTTTGATCCACCATCATTGTCATATTTTGCTACCATTTTTCTTGTGAGCTCCCTTTGAGTTCCATTTTTTGTCTGGGTTTTATACATCATCAAGAGAGAGGGATTTTAGATCTAAAGTACTGAGGACTTACAAGAGCCCATCCCATTGAGGAGGACTGGTAACATCCTTCTATGTTCTCCTCCCAGGTGCCATACAAAATTCTTTAAACATATTCTTGTCTTGTCTATTGGATGCATGGAGAAACTCTTGTTTTTATTTACTGCTTAATGTATTTTAATGCATAGATCTATATTTTGCAGCATTTATTTTAGCCAACTAATTGCAGATCTAAAGATATTGGCAGCCATATTTGATGTTAGGGATGTTTTTTATGCACGGCTAAAGTGAGCCTTTTTTGTACACTTACGATTAAGATTCATAATAACAAAAAGTAACCGACGCAGAGTATTTTTTGCGTGGTAGCGTATCCAAAAAAAATTCCACCACAAGCCCCAACATGAAATCATTTAAAACCTTTTCGGCCTTCTCATGAGTGAGGCACTTTCTTAAAATTGTATCGACACCACGAAGATAAAGTGTATCGCCGACGATCAGATAATATTTGGCTTGGTATCGAATATGTCGTTGGTCAGAGCGAGAGGTATCAGGCCAAAAAGTCTAGGTCTAGAGATAGATGATAAAATCCCCATACCAAGGATCAGATGATTAGATCAGAAACAGAGACTCATTAAGAATAGATGGTTCCGACGTAGTAGCAGTACTATCAGAGGGAAGGTCACATAGAAGCTCGGCCAAAACTAAAGACTTATTTGACTTGGATATTATGAATTCCAAATCAAATTCATACGAAATGACAATCCATTTTGAACACTTGCTCCCCAGAAATTGACATGATAAAATGTAGGTCATGGGGTTGCAATCTGAAATGACAATGGTCTTCCGAAATAGGATATAGTGGTGAAATATTTGAACAGCATGAACAGTCACCAAGGCAAGCTTTTCTACGTACGAAAACTTCACTTTTGTATCATTTATATTACGACTCCAACAATAGGTCGGATGTTCTATCCCATTTTCTACTTGGACCAATACCATAGAAATTTTTGTATTAGCCGCGGTGATATATAAGAAATAATCACTCTGATAATTGGGGGCATACATTAATGACGCTCGAACAAGTGTATCCTTGACAGCGTCAAAAGAAGCTTGTGCAACTTGGTCCCAATGGAAGGGAATCCCCTTTTTCAAGAGCCGAGTAAATCCTTTATCCATTTCGGCATAGTTGGGTATGAACCTCCTTAGGAAGTTATCCTTTCCCTAAAGTTTTGGTAACTGAAGAAAACTTTATGGTGCAGGAAAATCAAGAATGCCCTGGACCTTCAGTGGGTCTATTTGAATTCCTTCCTTTGAGACGACGAATCCTAGCAAACGACCAAAACCAACACAAAACACACATTTATGTGGATTGAGGCATATTTTGTAGTGTCAACAGCACAAAAATATAGATCTCAAATGCATCGAGTGATCAGTTTGGTTTCATGAATGCATGGGTAAATCATCTATATAGGGTTTATAAATGTGCTTGATGTCATTGAAAGAATAATATATTTCTCTCTAAAAAGTTTCCCCAACGTTCTTTAAACCAAACGAGAGTTTTCGATAAACGAAATTGCCCCAGGGATAGATGAATGTTGTCTTACATTGGTCCTCCGGGCAGATATTTATTTGATTGTAGCCATAAAATCCATCCATGAACGAAAATATTTCGCATCCAACAAAATCGTCAACAATCTGGTCGATAAAGGGAGTAGGATAGTTGTCTTTTGGAAAAGCAAGATTGACATCTCGATAATCGAAACACACTCTAATGGTTCCTTGTTTTTTCATAACCGGAACGATGTTGGAAACCCACTCAGTTAGTGGAACAAGGTAAATGAAACCATCACACAAATTTTTTTCAACTTCTACTTTAATGGAAGCGTCCTTCATTGGATGAACAGGACGAAGACATTGATGTATCAGTTTCACAGTAGGGTACATATTAATAGTATGTTCAACGATACTAGTATCTATTCTTATCATTTCCTCGTAAGACCAAGAAAATCAATCACGCAAATCATGAAAGAGAGAGCGATATGTTTCGAGTTTTGATGGAGAACAAGACACGCTGACATGAATGTTTTCTACAACATCGTGTTTGGTCGAAATATTGATAGAAATGGTTTCTTCAATATTTTCTAAATTTCACTCGGAATCGATTGCATTAATAGGAAATAATTTGAAAATAATGTTTTGATCGATGGGTGATATTGTTCACTAAGATTATCTTATTCATAATCCTGAAGATGGGAGCGATGATGATGATCTTCCCATGGTTCTCCTTCTGACATCATAGTTTCCAGAATATTCTCATCTGTCAAGAAAGTTGAGGAAAAAGGATCAAATGGAGTACCAAAATCTAATGAATGATCAACCCAAACAACCAGCGACGATGATTTCAGATTCGCCACCCAAGCCATGTAGATTGATTGCTATGCCAGCTCAATTAGGTTGGGCGGTAGAAAATCATGCAACGTAACAACTTTAGAATCACCTGTAATATTCCTTAAACCAGATGGAGTGGAATATATCATGTAGCAGGTCTCTATGCTTGCAATTTCTGCCGACGTTGCAGGCGGCGGTAATGCAAAGGTTCCCATCAGAGTGGAATCCTTTAAGAGTCTTACACCAATGTTCTAAAGTGTGTGTTGGGGTGCATGAACTAACGAAACACTTCCAGTTACCTAGGAACTAGAAGCAAAGAAGGATAGCCGATTGATGATTGTGATGACATCTTTATGTGGAAGAGTGATCATTCTAAAATATGTAGAAAAAATCGCAGTCATAGCATATACCCATGGCCTTCCAAGTAAAATATTGTAGTCAAGGGGTCCGTCAACGACCTCAACTTCAACATTCATTGTTTTTCCCCCTAATTCAACATGCAAGTTATTGATAATACAGCAAGGCTTGTATGTATGTCCGTTGAAAGCTTTCAACATCATAGGCGATTGAGATAGGCGCAGTGAGCCAAGTGACTTCCAGCAATTTAGAGACATAATGCACATAGATGCTCCTTCATCAATAATAGTACGATGACCAAGGTGATTGAGAACATTTACTTGGATGGAGACTGCCAATTTTTCTGGTAATTGCGGCACATATCCCGTATGATTAAATGCTACGAGATTGGAATCTATCGAATCAACTCCACCAATTGTCGACAACAAAGTCTGCTTCTGGGAGGGAAAATTTTGTAGCACCTAAAGCGCTAACATAGCTGAAGGGGATTTAGCTGAATCTTCAACTATATTATAATTTTGAGCAGCTCTAGCTCGATGATTAAATGTTGATTTATGAACAACTCCCTTTGGTGGCTTGATTGTCAATTCAGGAATAGTAGTTGACAGTATCGATTCCTTAGACGGATTCATGGCCGAGGTAGGAGGTTTATCAGTATTCTGACTACAGTAATATTTATTACGTGTTGACACCAAAACATTAGTTGATGGCTTTGTGACATATAGAATAAGGACTTGGGAACTAGAAGCTGGATCCATAGCAACCAAATTTGTGTCTGGATTCGGAAATGGATCTGTCAACACAGTAAGGACAGTCTTGAACAAAATTTCCTCATTACAGATTATGCAAGGGTAATGAGGTTTTTGATTTCCAGTTGATTGATAAGACGATCTTTCCTGCGGAGTAGAATTTTCCTTTTTCTTTGATTTCCCCTTTTTCCTACTTGCAGGTTGCTTGTCACTTTTTCCCTTGTCAGACGACATGGCACGGATTTCGGAAGAAGGCGCGGGATTAGATGAAGTAGAGTAATGTGTACTTACAGTACCTTTCATACCATCGTCGGCATGATTGTCCTTAGATGCAGGAGGAACAAAAAAATTAGATCGCGACGCGTTGGGAATTTTCTCGTCGAGCATGCCAGACTGAGTGTAAATCAAGTCTAAATATTGGGAAGGAGCAATAACCTGCTCTTTAGTGACAATGCCACCCTTAGCCACATTCTCAGTTATAGATGGTAACAGGGACTTAATGAACCACTCAGTAAGCATTTGATCAGGAATAAATGTCTTAACCATTCTATGACGACGACACCACTCATGAATATGATCAGAAATGTGAGTAGCATTAGTCTTTTTAAAATTATTCAAGATTTCCGTTCCAGTTTCATATCATATGGGTAACTGGAAGTGGATAAAAATATAGTAGCTAGGGCAGTGAAATTATCAAAATAACCTCTTGGTAACTCAATGTACCATTTTGCGGCTAGACCAATGAGCGTACAATGGAAAAGACATAGTCAAACAGAGTCATCATTTAGGGAGTTAGATGAACACCAAAAATAATAAGTCATAACATGAGTCGATGGGTCTTCCCCATGGTTTCCATTGAAATTAGAAATATCCGAGGGTAATTTATGGGGTATCACCGGCCACCAAGGATCATAGTTGATTGGATCATTAGTGAGCCGGTTTAAATCCGGTAACTCTAAATTTGCAAAAAAGGGCAACTGTCGATTAAGGTTGGGTTGAGCATAGCCATGGTATGATGGAATTTCTTGGGCAATAGGCCTTTGAGCACCAGCATAAAGAATATGTTGCTGGTAACCCAGATAGGGGTTGTTTTGATAAGCAAATGCTTGAGGATTCTGTTGACCAAAACCTAGATACGTTACTTGTTGAAATGAAGGTTGTGTCATTTGCACGTATGGATGCCAAGTGGTCTATCCACCAATATTATAACCCAAACTAGGATAGCTTGGATTCGGTTGAGGATAGGTAAAACCTAGTTGCGGCTGTGACATCCCATAATATGGAAAACCAGCTTGTGAATAAATTATTCCGGATACAGTTGGTTGTTGTAAACTAGCCGAAGGAGTTGGACTTTGAGGGCCCAATACTTGAGGGTATTGGGTTGAAGGACCCTCCTGAGACAGTTGAGGTACAACAGTTTGAGTCTGTAACAGGGGTAAAGATGTATTAACAAGCGGAATTGATGTGGGTGCAACAGGTTGAACCGGTTGATACGAGTGCACAATCGTTTGTGGTTGGATGGGCAGAGTGGTTTGCCACTGACAAACATTCATTACGACATTAGGATGACCAAATAACGATGGAGTACTGTCAATATGGGTGACCATATGTTCCCCCCAATCATGAGGAGTATAATAAGATGGAAAATATTGTTCTCCAAATGCAGGGAATCTAGTGGAAATTGTTTTGGATGGAATATACCCAGATGGACCGGCTTGATATTGCCCTGATGATGTATATAAAGGATCAATTCTTTTATTACTCACCACAGATTTACCAGTTATAATACCAAACCATGACATTGGTGAACTTGATGGTTTTGAGGATGCACCAGAGAAGGTTCCAGATAAATATTGGTAACCAGGTGGGATGGAAGGGCCACCATATAAATGTGACTCTAGTGAAGTTGTGAACATCGACAAGGTAGTGAGAGCAGGTGCTGTCGCAATTGGAACAGATGGTCCAGCCAAAGATGTTGGCTCAAGCATGGTAATTCGACCAAAATTATACCCTATTGGATCTACATGATCTCTAATAGACACAAGATCAACAAAATCAGAGGCAGTTGATTGAGGAAAAGACTCGTACAGGTAAAGCTCTGCCCCAAAATGAGTTGGAGTTAAAGGTGATTCGTCTTGTGGTATTTATTCAATTGAAATTAAACTAGGTGGAAGGATTTCACTGTCAAGCCCAAAGTATATTTTAGGAGGTTGACTGCGCGATATTGGGGACTCAATGGCTACAAAATATTGTGGGGTGACCGATATAGGAACAACTTCTGGTCGTTCGACTTCGAGATTCAGATGTTCTGGAAAAAAAGTGACAGGATCTGGATCAACTTCCAGTTGAACAACATCGGGTTCAAGAGGTATGGTCTCACTGATTGGATGGATCGTGACCACAGGCAGCTGTGAGGACTCTGTCTTGACAACAATAGATGAACCAGGATTTGTAGAAACAACTTGTGCTGACTCTGGTATATGGGAGGATGTTTTCGTACTAGAGGTACTGATAGTACTAGTTTCGGTAGAGCGATGTCACCTTCACCGACCAAAAGTGACTTCCGGTGGTAAAGTTGCTTTCAAAGCTATTCTACGTGAATGACAAGGAAAGGGATGTTATTCTTCCATGATGACTAATTTATTTTATGACTAAAAACAAATAAACAAAATAAAAGGGGTATTTCTAGGCAAAATGTTTACCAAGTAATTGTGAACTGCAGAATACCTCCTGGAGAACCAAGAAGTACCGACAGGAAATCTCCCCGAATGTTACGTTCGGTGTATCACAAGTTACAAGGTGGCTGATTCGGTTCACTATGGATTGATAGCAACCTAAAGTTGTCCTCCCAAATATACCCGATGGTATATGGAGGCCCAAGTCCGTATTAGCACTGTCTAATGCGAAACGGCACAGTGAGAGCACCCCCTTATACTTTTCATACTAGAACACCGCTCGATATACCCGAAGGTACATGGACGAGCTCCAATATACTTACGTACATGGTATTATCACCCAAAAAATTTCAAAACATCATTTTGACAAGGTTACAAATTTCATGAGTCAAAATTGGGTTTTGGGAGTCAATTTAGGTTTGATCAAGGGTAGCTTTTAGATTTCTTATAGTTTAAAGCTCATCCTAAGGTTCAAATAAAGCCTTCTTTAAAGTTCTTTCATGTCAAATATTTATCATTTTCCATTTGTAGGTCATTTCCCAAAGTTTCATGTCAAAACTGTTTAATTAGCCAAAAAACCGTGTTTTTGTAGCGCACCCATTGAAAAAAGTGGTTTTGCGCTACGAAAGCGCTGATAGTTTCGTAGCGCAAACATGAAAAATTGCATTGCAGGCGCTATGAAAGTGCAGTTTTATAAGCGTCTTGTTAGTTGAGTTGGAAGATGTTAGAAACCATTGGGAAAGGGTAGGATAATGGCATGTTGAGTCATGTAATGATGAAATTAGATGTACACACCCATGTTTGCAATCATCATTTTCATAATAGGTTATGAATGAGGCATCATTCAGTTATGACAGGACATTTTAAATTTCAAAATCTTTCCTAATTAGTCATTCTCATTCCCTTTTGCCTCCATTTGAAATGTTTGAGCTCTGAGTGTTAAGCCAAACCTGTGGCTGGTACATATAAAGGTTTTAATACACCCATATCAAGCGAGGTTGATAGTTTCTCAAGCGAGGCTGTTGTTACATTTTTCAAGCGAGGCTGAAAGATTTGTTCAAGAACATGGTAGAGGAAAAGAAAATTCATAGAGGAGGACACTGCTTAAGGCATGAACCTGAAGACATGAAGGCAATAATTGAAGACCCAGCAGTGATGGAAGCATTCAGAAGAGTAGGTTTCCTATGGTTTTGTGAGAAGTTGCAGGGTTGTCACACATAGGTATCCAAGGAATTTTCCATGAATTTCAATGGAACAACCACTAAGGTCGGGATGTTATGTGTTTCTATTACACCATAAATCATTGTTGTTGTTACAGAGATACCAAGAGGTCAAAAAACCTGGTTCAAAAGTTTCAAATTTGATATGGAGAAGTGTAAAGAGTTCATGAAGCCTGAGTACACAGACATGGACCTTAATAATGCTATCCCTAGAAGCTGCATCAAAGATAACTACTCAAAACTGCTGCTCAACATTCAAAAATATTTTACCTGTGAAGGCAGATATCACAAGGTTTATTCATATCATTTCAAATTGCTTCTACACATCACTGGTAAGATTTCACTTGATATACCCTTTATCTACATAGGAGTCTTGCAAAGATGGCTGATAAGGTGCAAGAAAAGTCTGAAGGAAGTGAAACATCCTTGTTTCATCATGGTTTAATGAAGTTATTAATTTTAGAAGAACTTGAGAAGATAGGCAGAGATTGGTCATATTTCTTGTTTATAAATGGTTTTGAGTTGGAAACCCTAACTCCTACAAGAAACCCTAAAACTAAGGAGTTCCATAACCACCACCAATAGAACCAAGTCAACTTGTGGTTGCAAAACCAAAATAAACTGTAGGATTGAAGTGAAGAAAGCAAACTAAGAAAGGGCCAGACAAAATGCAAATGCTTAATACTCCAACTCTCCCACTTGCAAAACAGAGATCAAAGGTTGTCAAATATGTAAAACAAAAACAAGTTGTCAGCAAGGGGACCAAAAGAGTAACTAGAAGCTAAGAAGTGGCATTAAAAGGAAAGACAATTGCTACAAAGGACAGCTCAGTAACAAAGGGGAATCTAGAGGATATTCTTCTGATCCAGGTGGATATTGATGGCCACCCGCCTATTCCACTTGGGGCCCCACCATTGTCTCTTTTAGTTTTTTTCACAACTTACTATTTTTAGCATTTTTTTGGGTCCTGAACCTCTAGAGCCGCTTTGAAGCCCCAAACAGAGATAGTATGCCAAAGTTACGTCCCTGGGAAGTTGAAACACTAATTTACTCAAACAGGGCCCATAGTTTTGACGCTTCATCTCTTAGGGTTAGGTTTTTGGACATTTAGAGTTCTCCATTGTTTCTCCATAATAAATAGGCCCTCAAGCCTCATTGTAACATGGTTCAGAGGTCTGTAGTTGCCATATCTCTTCTCAGAGATTCGCTACCAGCACCCTAGCTATTTTATTTCCATCATGTTTGTAAGCATATTTCTGTGATTTGATATTAATGAAATGAAGCCTTATTTCCACTGTATTTATATGTTTATGGTTATTCTATATTCTGTTGTGTTCCTGCATAAATCCGGATTAGTGGTATCAAAGCGGTTTGCTTTATCTCGATCCTTCTTTGCATGTCCCCAACGAGGTCGGGGTATAAGGAGTTAGGGCTTGATCTGGTGGAACCTTTGCAAGATCAGCCTCGCAAACCCCAACAGACACCCATGGGGAACGAAAAGAAAGATGAGGGAGTAGGAGATCCTATCAAAATATTTCTCTAGGAGGCCCTCAAAAAAAAAAGGAATGCGATGATGGATAACTTTGCCCAGAACCTTCAATGACTGTCCATCGGCGGCGCATCTGCATCCAGTAGCCACTCTGGAGGTGCGACTCCCTTGAAGGTACAAGTAAACTTTGACATTCCCACATTTGAGGGTCAAATAGATGCAGATGCCGTAGATAAATGGTTGAATCTATTATAAGGATATCTATCTATTCATGACTTTTCCGACCGGGAGAGGATTATTTTTGCACTCCTCAAAGCTACCCCCCATGTCAAGGACTAGTGGGAAACCTACCGTGAGAAAAAGGACGAGACAGAACCCTCTCTATTCTCAGCCGTACCCACTTGGAATTCTTTCTGAGATGCCATCAAGGAACAAAAAAATCCCATGGGGAGCTATGAGGACAAGTAAATACAATGGACCACGCTGTGGCAACAAATGGATCAAGTTGTGCATGAGCTAACAAATCTGTTCCATACCCTGTGTACAAAGTTGGGTATCAAATATTCAGAGAAACATTTGGTGTTAAAGTATCGTGGTTGTCTTCACAAATACATTCAGGAGGAAATGGAGCTCCTCGACATCTCCTCGCTTGGTACGGAATATCAGTATGCTACCAAGATTGAGAAAAAAATCAAATAGAAGAAGCGAGACTTTGGATCTGCGAATCAAAAGCAAGGGAAAGGTTGTTGGGACTCAGAAATGTCATATTTTCATCCACCTTTCCCTTCACTATTCCTTACATTTCATCATCCCATTAACCTTTCATCATATCATTTTCATAAATACATTTGGGTTTCACCTTCTTATTTTCCAATTTATTCATTTTTGTATTATAAGTGAATTTATGATTAAATATTAGAAAATATACATGTTTTTATATATATCTCAAGAATATGTGAGCTTTGTAATGTGTAGGAAATATGTGAAGGATTAATTCCAAGAGACTTCTCAAGTATCTCCTCCACCATATTAAGGAGATAATTATTCAAGCCTATTCCTAAGGAGAAGATCATGGAGGATTTGGTTGGCATATCTTATCCAAGATATGTGAGAGATGTGTGGAGGATTCAAAGGGATCATATTTTGTAATAATGGGAAAGTAGTTGAGAGTGCTTGAGAGAATAGTGGATATGTCATTATGAGATGGTTATCTTCTTCATGTATATAAGAGAGTGCTCTCTCTTCAAGTTTAAGAAGTTGACAAGTTTAGAAGTTCATAAGTTTTTGAGTTTTGGGAAATAGTATTGTAATTAGGAGAAGGGAATTCTTAACTTTGATTCATATTCTTTTATTGTACACTTTCATGATTTTTCATTTGATTCTTGTAATATAATTTGAGATATATTTATTGTTGTGAGCTCACATATGTTGTTTTTCATTCAACTCTTCACATGTTGTATTGCTTTTCCCTTATGCAATTTCCTGCTTTCCTAGTTAGTGTTTCAATGCCTCCCTAGATTAATTTGATTTCAGTAATTTAGATTAAATTAGTTCCACTTCAGTCTTGCATATATAGTGCATGTGCCTCGTAAGCCTACGAACCTCGGATTGACAAATTAAATAGTTGGGCAAGTACTACAACAGAATTAAACGAACATATTTTCACCCAACAAAGGTGCCCCCAAACTGCAGAACAAAGGACAAAGCCAAGGCATGGTGGCCCAATACAACTTTCCAAAGACACAAGCAAAGAACAACACCGCAAAGCCAAAGAAGGACACGAGAAAGTGGTGTGAGTTCCATAAGAGCTCCACTCACAACACAAGTGAGTGTCGGGCCAAGCAGTCGGTGGTGTCCGAGATGAGGGCTTCTGATTCAGATGCATGCTCCAACTCTGAATCAGAACCTAACAAGGTGAATGACAAAGGGAAGTAGATTATTGATGCGGAGCCCAATGCCATTGTTGCCACTACGAAGATCCAGAAGGAGGAACCAGAAGATCCAGAGGAGGCAAAGCGTCTCTTCCACTCCTAGATGTGGGTAAAGGGTTCCCCGCTGCGGTTCATTGTCGACAATGGGAGCCAAAAGAACCTCATTTCAATATATTTCATGAATCGGTTGGGCTTGTCGACCACAACGCACCCACAACCATACACTATCGGGTGGCTTCACCAAGGACGAGATCTCTGCGTCAGCTAGCAATGTCGCCTTCCCTATAGCATCAAGCCCTTCACGGATGAGGTATTATGTGAAATTACTCCTATTGATGTTTCTGAGGTATTATTAGGCGAACCATACTTGTGGAAGTGACATGTTGTGTATGAGTCCCAGCCTCGCGATGTTATTGTTACTTTGGGAAATAAATTATACAGGATACCAGAGGTACCACTACCTCCCACTATCTCTTTGGTTACTGCAAAACAATGCAGTAAGCTCATTTCCCAAACCAATAAATTTGTTTTCCTGATGATTCGCCCCCAGGACAAGAAGAATATTGTGGCCATGACCTCCATACATGCCTCCTCTGCACAATAAAAACAAATGGACAAGGTTGTGGAGGAGTATGGGGACATCTTCACCTCACCTACAAGGGTTCCTCTACACTGTCAAGTCAAGCACCCCATTGACCTAACCCCAGGTGCGCCACTACCCAATGGACCGATCTATAGGCGCTCTGTTCTGGAGAATGATGAAATCAAGAGGCAGATTCAAGAGTTGCTGCAGAAAGGTCACATCCGGCCAAGTTCATCACCCTGTGGGAGCCCGATTGTGTTGGAACAGAAGAAGGATGGGACTTGGAGACTCTGTATTGATTATCGGGTGCTGAAGAAGATCATTGTCTGGAATAGGTACCCGACCCCATAGATTTATGACCTTCTGGACAAACTCAAAGGGGAAAAATATTTCAGCAAGATCGACTTGAAGTCTGGGTATCACCAGGTACCAATCGAACCCTCTGATGTGTGGAAGACTGCCTTCAAAGCCAAGGAGGGCCTTTTCGATTGGCTCTTCATGCCTTTCGGATTGAAAAATGCTCCCGCAACCTTCATGAGGTTGATGGATGAAATCTTGCATCCATTCACCAACTCATTTATAGTGGTATACTTGGATGACATTCTGATTTTCAACCAGACTTGGGAAGAGCACCTCCACCACATCCGAGAAGTCCTCCAAACATTACGGCAACACAAGTTGTGTGCCAATTTGGAGAAGTGAACTTTTGGCATGACCCAGGTTCAATATCTGGGATACTATAATATTCCTAAATTAGCTGCAGCTAATAAGAATATTAATTTTTCCTTGTTTATCTTTCATTTCATGATTGATGAATAAATTGTAAAGGAGGACATGTAAAACTCCTGAAAAACAAGAATAAACCAATGCCTATGTGAACAGAGACATATCTAGGCTATTTAAATAAACTCTTGTAGGTGTAAATGGGTTTAATTAACGCTGTCATGGTTATACAGTCTTTTCTCATGGTTGTAGCACCTCATTTCTGAGGGTTTTTCCTGTATTGTCTCATTCTTTCTCTTGTAAAATGTATGGGTTGTAATGTACATCTGATTTGTTGTTTTACATCTAATTTCTGAACCTCCATATCAGCCTCCTAATTTTCTTCAGTGGATCTGCATTATTTTTGAAGCAGTCCTTTGCATAGAGCTGCAGCCCCTCTCTTTGGGTGATTTTCAGCTAGACTAGTTTATGGGAGATCTGTTTAACCCACCTAGTCTGATTTTTTTTTGCTCTAATTTTGGATTTAGATCTTAGATGAGCTGATATAAGGGATCCAAGAGCTGAAAACTCATTTCTATGCACATTATTCTCATAAGTGTGTTATTTCAGCAGGCTTGCTGAGCTGTTCCAATTCTGGAATATTACAGTGATATTAGAGAAAGATTTTTGGCTTAGCCTGTGGGCTTCAAGCCAAAGTGTTGTAGAGAAAGGAGAAATATCAGAATTATGAAGAATATGATTTTACTCTCATCCCTTTTCAGATCCAGTAAGAACCTCTCCAAGGGGGTTGAACAAGAAGAAGAGAGAAAGAGTAGTGAAATTCCTATAAAGTTTCAAGAGTAGGAAGATCTTCCAAACAAATCTGCAAGATCTATATATGAGGAAAATTTTGAATCCTCACCTTATGGAGAGCAAAGGCACAAAGAAGGAGCAGCATGTTATGGGTATATTATATCTATCTATCTTTGATGGATCATCTAGATATCCAGTCAGGGCTTGGGTGGAAGAGCTAGACAACTTTGTGCAACAACATCAAGTTTCAGAAATTGAAGCCATAAAAGTAGCAGCGCTGCATTTTGAAGGTAAATCCTATGCTTGGTGGTTTTTTAAGTCGTTTTCCTTGAATAATGAAAATACACCTACTTATGCAAGGTTTTTTGCAACATTGATAGAGAAGTTTGGTGAAGCTCCATGTGTAACATCTTCTGTTGACACTATCAAACCATATCACACAAATCTTTTGCATGAGTTGGGAGGGTCTATGAATCCAACTCCCTTTTCTAATACCATGGAAAAAGGTGCAAGTTTTTTTGATACCTTGCCAAGGGCAAGATCTCCTTTGGATGGAGGTTTCTCTTCTCAAACGGAAAGCATGAAGACTCCTCCTTCACTAGTTGACCAAGATCTAAGGTCTCTTGTTGATGATGAGGCAATTTCAGTTATTGGAGAAGTGAAAGGGAAGGAAAGAGACAACACAGTCATGACAATGGAACCTCAAACACCTCATGAAGAGGAGAATGGAGCACTTGCTCCAAGGAAAGAAACTCTTGCATACTTGCAAGGAGTTCCACAAGGTCTCACACCTAGAGCTCTTAGTATAACACATGAGCAACATGTACCATCATTGTCAAATGATGAGATCTTGAACATAGAAGAAGGAAAAGAGGAGGAAGGTTATCTCAAGAAGAAGAGCAAGGATCCTTCTCTGTTTCAAAGCTTGGAAGCACAAAGAAGGCAAGAGGACCTATGCAGTAAAGGTAGGGGAAAATCTGTCTACCTACATCCACATTCTACTCTATGCCTTGACACCTCTTTGCAAGGAGGTACTGTACCAGGAGCACCTCTTGATGGGAGGAAATCTAAAGTGTTCTCTCAACTATGGGTAGCATATGCATACTTGGCTAAGGAAGGAGCCTTGGGAGAAGCTAGCACAGCGTAGAGAATCTCTCATAAATTCAGAAGAGAGATGAGCAATTTCCTAAAAGGGGAATTGCTAACTCCCACTCAAATATCTGTGCTGAGAGAGGAGAAATCAGGGATCTATGATGGCATGAGCATGAGGACACATGGAAACTCCATATCTTTGGGGCAGCCCATGATCTCTTCATTCACAAAGAATATTTCTGAAGATGGCAAGGGGATCCTAACCCTCTTGTATATATGGGCCAAAATGAGGAAGTTTTGGAAGACAAGGACTTTCCAATGGGAAGTTGATTTCCATATGATTAAATCTTGCCTTGATCAAGATCAGCTACAAATGGGGCAGCAAAGGGGAGATTATGATGCTCCAACATGTGATTTTGATATCAAGGATGTCAAATATGGGAGCCATGAGAAGACAGAGGCTGCGTTTCAGACCTCTACAGTGCTATCATTCTTGGAGAGCTTGGATCCTTATTAGGGTTCCCAACTCATGATGGAATACTCCAAGGACCTTTTCACATGTGGGATTCTTGATGGGGAAGTATTGGATGAAAGGTTCAAGGTGGTTGATGGAGTCATCTATTTCCATAATCTTATTCTTTTGGTTAGTGACTCCAAGCTCAAGGAGAGACTCCTAGATGCAACCTATGAGATCCTGATTTCCAAACCCACTGGTTTCATTAGAGCATATCATACTCTCTTGGGTGGATTCATATGGGAAGGTTTCAAAGAAGAGGTGCACTCTCATATGAAGATGTGCATGGATTACTTGGTAGAGGAGGAGGAGCATAGCTCTTGGGAAGAGCCATCATTCACATCTCCTTACTCATTGAGTGTGAGAGGGAACTCATCCATGAGTTACCCCACTGATGTTAAACAATTATATAGAGGGACCTGTCTTTCTGAATGTTATCATGTATCTCCTATATGCTTATATTTTTCTAACACTCATTTGTAGAACATTGCTCCAAAAGGGGGCACTATTTATGATGGGTTTCATGGGCTACTCAAGGCCATGAACTATGTTGATGCAGGTCATTCCTTGGAGGATCTTGGCAAGCTATTATATTCCTCATGGTGTGATTATTTTACACCAACTATGATGCATTCTCTCCAAGCATTCAGAAGGGATAAGGCAACAAACAAGTGTTGGGGAAGGCACTTGTCATATCTTATTCTATGACAATTAAGTATAAAACTGTGATGGTTGCACATGAGGGAACATCTTCCTTCTCATTTATCATACATGGCAGCTAGCATGATTCTAATCATGATCCCACAAGTTGAAGATGTCCTTATCCTTGTCGAGGGCATGGTTGGAGGAGAGGCACACTTGTTGGATGTTCCCTTGGGGAAAGGAGTTCCCCATTCTTTTTGCATTGCATGCTTCAATGGGAGCATGAGATTTTGTATGGCCACTATGATAGATCACTTGTCTCTTTGTAGAGTGAGCCATATTTTTTTTGAGGACATGCCTCTCATATGTATTGGGGAGGAGTTTTTCTATGGATTGCCAAGCTGGGAGGTGGTCCACTTCATTTGGATGATAGCATGGAGATGGGAGACTTTCATGAATCATGAAAATCCCCATGATTGTCATCACTTCTCTCTTGAGGAGGCCATGGATCAGCAATAAGGTTTCCATAACAACCTTCCATTCTTTCATGATGAGATCCATTAGGTTTACTCACCAAGGGCCAACTTGCACATGGAGGTAGGACCATTGGAGGACAGAACTATTGCAGAAGATTCAGAGCAATGGTGGAGACTATTGGATGAAGAGGCCACAAGAGAAGAAGGGGAGATTTTGCAGCACCCTTGCAGTTGTTTGAGGACAAGAAACATTTGGGAGGGGGAGACTGTAATATTCCTAAATTAGCTGCAGCTAATAGGAATATTAATTTTGCCTAATTTATTTTTCATTTCATGATTGATGAATAAATTTTAAAGGAGGACATGTAAAACTCCTGAAAACCAAGAATAAACCAATGCCTATGTGAACAGAGACATATCTAGGCTATGTAAATAAACTCTTGCAGTGGTAAATGGGTTTAAATCACAAGACTGGGTCAACTTTGACCAAGTCAACAGTGCAGTCTAGATGCATTGAACCTCTTTGAGGGACAGCACAGTTCTAGAAGGAGACTCTAAATGTGAAAGGAGATAAACTAATGAAGTGGTTTAGGGTTTGGCAAGACTCGTATCTTATAACAAAAAGAGAAGGTTGTTGAAGATTATTATTTCTGAAGGTATTGTCTGCTCAGACATCCCTTGTTGGGTCTTCCTGTTCAGGAATCCCACCTCCTTCCTTGAGCAGCTCTTGGAGGAGACTTGTGCTATCTTTTCCACATTAGGCTTTTAGGCCAAGCTTCACCTTACACCTACAGTGCTGCTCCTGTTGAGGGTTGAGTTTTCCTTGTGAGTTGTAGCAGTGGAAGACACTAGATCTACTCAGATCTAGCTTATACTAGTGGCTCTTCTCAGTGAGTGTGTCTTTTAACCTCTTGGAAGAGTTCATTAGCTGATTGTGCTTCAGATCTACATATTGGAATTAGGCCAAATCATTCTCAGAGGCTATAGTGCATTTTCTCTCCCTGGACTGCGTTATTTGGAAAGGAGAAGTTACAGGGTGTTTTGTCTACATTTTGGAGGAGAGATCTTTGGTGTTAGGAATATTCCTGTCACTGTGGTGATCCATGGATTGGCCATCCAATCCATGTATGTTTCAGATCTGATCTGTTGTACCATTGTATTATTCAGAAATTTCTGAATCATTTTGCAGATTTGCAACCTTAGATCTCAGGTCTACTCTTTGTGCTTCATGTTTTTCACAAAACCCCAAGGGGAATGTATAGATCAGCATTTCTTGTACACAGATATGTAATAGATATAAATTTTTATGTAAATGTCTGCTATATATCTGAATATTAATATATTTCTACTTCAATGACTAGAAATAACGCTGTCATGGTTATACAGTCTTTTCTCATGGTTGTAGCACCTCATTTCTGAGGGTTTTTCCTGTATTGTCTCATTCGTTCTCTTGTTCAATGTATGGGCTGTAATTTACATCTAATTTGTTGTTTTAAATATGATTTCTGAACCTCCATATCAGCCTCCTAATGTGCTTCAGTGGATCTGCATTATTTCTAAAGCAGTCATTTGCATAGACCTACAGCCCCTCTCTTTGGGTGATTTTCAGCTAGACTAGTTTGTGGGAGATCTGTTTAACCCACCTAATCTGATTTATTTTTTCTCTCCTTTTGGATTTAGATCTTAGATGAGTTGATATAAGGGATCCAGGAGCTGCAAACTCATTTATATGCACAGTATTCTCATAAGTGCATTATTTCAGTAGGCTTGTTGAGTTGTTCCAATTCTGGAATATTACAGATACATTATTGATGAAAGGGGGGTGCATATGGATCCAATTCATTCAAGATTGGCCAACCCCAACCACCCTAACAAATCTTTGCAGCTTTCTAGGTCTTGCTAATTTCTACCACAAGTTCGTGTTTGGATTCTCTCATATCACTTGGCCCTTGAGTCAAGTCACCAAGGGAGGAGCGAAAGAAAAATTATGTTGGTTGGAATCTCAACTGAAGGCGTTCGTAGAATTGAAACATCGCCTCTATTATGCCCCAGTTCTCACATTACCAAACTTGCAACAAGCATTTGAGATCGAGACAGATGCCTCTGACTATGCTATTAGGGCAGTTCTTACTCAACAGGGGCATCCAGTGGCATATCACAGTGAGACATTGTCCGACATAGTTTGAAAGTATCCCACTTATGACAAATAAATTTATTCCATTATGCAGGCTTGTCGACAATGGAAGCATTACATTTTTGGGAAGGAGACAATCATCCACACAGACCACCGACCCCTGCAGTTCATACGGACACAAGGGAAGTTGCAGAACGATCACCATCAGAAGTGGTCCCCATATCTGCAACAATTTCATTTGAACATCAAGTACAAGAAGGGTAGCACCAATAATGTTGCAGACTGCCTCATTCGACCACCGATCGTGGCCATAACCACCGTTCTCAACTCTTGTGGGCATGAGACTTTTGATTGGCCGCTTCTCTACAAGAGCAATCCAGAATTCAGCTACACATACAAGGCACTCTTGTGGGGTATGCAAGTTCCAAATTTTCACCTCCAAGATGCACTATTATGTCACCTAGAACGCCTTTGTGTTCCTTCAAGTGAGCGTGCCAAGATGATATGGGAAGTGCACTACAGTCGAGTCGCTGGGAATTTTGGGTTTGAGCAAACAGTGGCAATACTGCAGAAGTATTTCTATTGGCCGAACCTTCGACAGGATATCGGGAAGTACATCAGATCCTGCACTACTTGCGCCATTGCCAAACCAACCATCAAGAAGCAAGGGCTCTATACTCCACTACCTACCCCTAGTCGACCTTGGGAATCCACCTCCATGGATTACATGTCAGGCCTTCCTTCTACTAAGCATGGAAACAACTGTGTTTTCGCGGTCGTCGACAGATTCTCAAGGATGGCCATTATGGCAGCCTGCAAGAAGAATATCACAGCAAAAGCCACTGCTAAACTCTTCTTTGAACGAGTGTGGGTGCACTTTGGGATCCCATAGTCTATCATATTAGACTGCGACAGCAGGTTCCTCAGCACATTTAGGTCCAGCCTCTGGTCAATGTTGGACACCAAGCTCACCAAGGCCACAGCTTTCCATCCCCAAACTGATGGCTAGATAGAGGTCATCAACAGGATGATTGTACACATTCTGTGCATGTACAATTCAAATCATCCACGCACATGGGATGAGAGCCTTCCCTATGTACAACACAGCTATAACCGGGCTCTCCACAGCTCAACCGGCCACAGTCTCTTTCAGGTGGGCTTGGGATTCTAGCCACTATGTCCCATTGACGTAGGCATGCCATTTGCAGCTACTCAAGCCAATTTGGCTCATGTCCAATCTAAAGCTGACAAAGCAAAAAAATTCATCGCGCGCATTCAGCACATCCGCCAACAGGTTCATGACATATTGGATATAGCCAATGCTAAGTACAAGCAACGACATGATCAACATCGGGTGCCACACAACTTCCAAGTGGGCGAAAAAGTGTGGCTACATTTTTAGAAGGAGCGCCTCACTGGACCCCACCGCAAGATTCGCCCGCTCCGATATGGGCCATACACCATCACCAAGGCTATAGGGAAAAATGCCTTCGAGCTCAGTATTCCACCATTCCTTGTTCTGCACCCAGTATTCAATGTAGACGGCCTTTGTCCCTACTTCCCACCTCTATTGGACACCTCTGACATTATAGAATAACTCACACCAAAAGAGTTAAACCCAAACTTCATGGAACATGCCACCACAGACTGTATCATGGACATGCAAATCAAGAACACTCGCCGACAGAAGATCCAACTGTATCGGGTTGTCAAAGCTGGCTAACTCCTGCACCAAGGCAAGTGGTTCACCAGGGACCAAGTTCTACAGAAGTTTCCTCATCTCATGGAGGAACTCAATGCAATGGGGACTATTGCTTCCTAAGGGGGGAGGAATGATCCAGGTGGATATTGGTGGCCACCCGCCCATTCCACTTGGGGCCCCACCATTGTCTCTTTCAATTTTTTTCACAACTTACCATTTTTAGCAGTTTTTTGAGTCTTGAACTTCTGGAGCCATTTTGAAGCCCTAAAAGGAGATAGTTGAAACACCAATTTACCCAAACAGGGTCCATAGTTTTGGTGCTTCATCTCCTAGGGTTAGGTTTTTGGACGTTTAGAGTTCTCCATTGTTTCTCCATAATAAATAGGCCATCAAGCCTCATTGTAGCATAGTTCAGGGGTCTGTAGCCACCACATCTCTTCTCATAGATTTGCTACCAGCAGCCTAGCTATTTTATTTCCATCATGTTTGTAAGCATATTTCTGTGATTTGATATTAATGAAATGAAGCCTTATTTCTGCTGTATTTCTATGTTTATGGTTATTTCTATATTCTGTTGCATTCCTGCATAAATCCAGATCATCTTCATGCCATTGACATAGAAGAGACACCCATTGTCCAAGCTGATTTCATTGGGGAAGAGGAGCATAAGTTGAAAAAGGCCAAGTCTGCAAAGAAGCTATAGTTTGAGGGGGAAGATGTAGGTTTCATCTTTCAAGCAAGAAAGCCTATGACTAGGCATGCTAGGAAACTGATGGAAGGCAGAAAATAAGTTAAAATACCCATTGAGACAGCTGAATCCCATAAATAAATTGTTGATCTTTCATCACCTACAGTGAAGCATACAATCAGCAGAACAAAAAGGGGAAAAGAGAAAATGACAAAGAAAACAGAGTTTTAGTGTCTTGAGGAGAAATTAAGGTTGGAAAACCAGGAAATTGTTGTCATGAAAAAGATAGCTAGAAATCACACTATCGAGAAAGCACAATTTAAAATAATGAAGGCACTGTGGGAAGGACAAACTGGTTCTGTTTCTAAAACAGAGCAATTTTTCAAGTGGATAGTTCCAGCAATAAAGGAAGCTAAGTTTGTCAGAATAAAAAATACTCATTTCAGAGCTACTAACATAAGACTTAAAGACCATGTGAGAGATTTAGAGCAGCAGCTGGATTTGATTCATGATGAGTTAAAGAGCAGAGGCATTAAAATGACAGTCATAGAAGAACCAATAGCTCAACCAAGTGTAAATGAAGAAGGGACCTCAAGAAAGCCAGAATGACTGTGTTTTTACAGTTGATATGGTTTTTAAATGATGGAGAAAGGTATATTTTGAGTTTTTGGCATAACTACAATTTTCACCTGAATTTTTTTTGACAAAACTGCATACTCAGCAATTTCGTAGTGCATTCAGTGTAAAAAGCAAAAAAGTGCTACGAAACTGTTGTAGCAGCTTTTATTGCTTATTTTGATCAGTTTTTGAAGGGTTAAAGAATGAATCAATAACTGAATTTGCTATGGAGGATGTATTAAATGGTAATTAAAACAATCTTGGAGGAAAGAAGTCAAAGATTTGAAGAATAAAGGTTGAAATGGCAGCGGTACAAAAGGCGCTACGAAATTGTTGTGTTTTCGTAGCGCAGAACATTACAACATTTTGAGCAGTGTTTAAAGTGTTTTTAGACATTTGGAGGCTAGGGAGGAGTTATGGGACGTGTTATGACAACTTCCAACAGCCAAGGACCACGAAATGAAGGGTACATGATGGTCAAAATGTTCAAAAAATGCAAAAGATCTTATGCCTAAAAAACAGGGTTATGTTTCCTATTTTGATGGAGGTCAGAAATATGGTCATGAAGAAATGAAGCCCATCATCTAGATTCAACCATGTGATGATACACTTGGCAATGATTTAAATTCAAATATGTAAGTTTGTTATAGATAGAAATAACCAGTTTGAGTCCTTTTTGAAATAGGACTGTCAAGTTCGATAAGTGTCCTTTTGTAATAAATTTCATGTCAGATGGTTATGCAAGGTGTCAGTAGTTAGAAATTCGATGTATCTAGCCTAGAGGCAGATCATATCATGTTGTAACATGTCTATTAAATACCAAGAGGTATAATTTGTCAAGGGTTGGAAATTTTTGGAAAAACTGTGCTTGTTGTGAATTAACTGGTTTTAAGCTAATATAGAGATCTTCTACTTGACCAACTTGAGATTCAGAAGGAGTTTTAGTGTTTTCTTATTCTATTTGCATCTCTTATATATCTCATTGAAGTGGTGTTCATCTATATTACTCATAATTCATCTATTAGATGCTCTGACTTCCTATATAAGTGAACTGACTATGTTTTTACAGTTTCATGTGTGTGTACCTTATGACTAAAACTCTGATATGCCTCAAATTCCATGTTAAGTAGATAGACTGAATTACTGAGTTGTTTTGACTCCATAAGCCCAATGTATACGTGCTAATGTGATTCTCAACCTAAATCTACCATTTATCTGTTTATTACCTATATAGAATTAGCCATCTTATTTTTATCCAAATCATTAAACCCTTAAGAGAGCCCTCTCAGGCTTAGGAGACTAAGCCTCAGTCAAAAGACTAGGTTTGAAATAGTTACATGAAGTTGACTGATTAAGCAGCCTATCAGATCCAATTTTGTGATAACACGTGGAGTGAGGTATCACACTCAGAATGTATCGCAGACAATTAATGACAACTGTTATGTTTAACGACACTGGAACATGTCTCTAGCCTAGACCTTATAAATGTTATCATTATGGTTCCAATGCTTTTTTAGGTAAATTGATGTAAATTTTAAGTTGATATTGTTTAACAATTTTCCTTTTCAGGTTCATTGCGTGATGTGGTGGAAATTCCTAAAAGTGCAAACTAAAATGATAAGCGAACTTTTCAATTTTATCTTTTTCAATGAAAAATCCTAGCTACTAAGGGAAAGAGAAATTAGTTTTGAGAGCAAACAACAAAGAGCACAAACTAATATGCAGCTTTCCTAACTTGTTCCTATGCAAAACACACAATTCACTATCTGCAAATGTAGTTTTTCTTTTAGCTCCCTTAATGTGAATGCAAAAAGAAAACTATATGCATCAAATCAACAAAAAACAGAAACGATGAACTTAACAAAAATTTCTCTTTTAGGAAAAATAAAGAATGGAACTACAATTTTTCCTACTGGAAACGAAGAATTTAACGACAATTTCCTTTACGAAAACAAATGGATCTAATGTAGAAATAAAATACTTTGAATTTTCTTTGTCAATGATAAATAAAACCACTTTAAAGAGACATTGAACAAACTTACAATTCAAAGGAGGAAGAATCAAGAAAATTTACTGGTCTCTAGGAGGTATCAGACAATTGAAAACACATCAAACAAATGATTGAGAATGATGGCAATGAAAAATTCAAATGAAATTTGGTTGGCTAAGGGGGAAACGTGGTCTCTAAGGGGAGACATTGTGTTGTAGTGCACCCCTGAGTGGGAGATAGTGCACTGCAGTGCATTGTGTCTTGACCAACAGTGTGTTGGGTGCAGCAGAGATTAAAAATTCAAGCTACAAAACACACTTCTAATGCAATTTTTTGATTCAAAAGTCTAATAACTGAAAGTAGATGCTATTAGGTGGATAAGAAGAGGCAAAAACACCAGGAATGATAGGAAACTCCCCAGCGGAGTGGCCAATTTGTTATGTAGAATTATGATCTACGGATAAACCAAATTCCCTAAGTGTGGTGCTAGGCACTTAGAACAACAGATTAAAGACTTTGCTATCACTTTCTCTAAGAATAAATAGACATGCAGAAAGATAGAAGAACCTACTTTTGATCCAAGCGCTTCCTATTCTCCTTCTATCACTTTTGTTGTAGCCTCCAATCCAACTTAGATCGCCAGATAGATTCCTGTAAGTATAAACAGAGAACAGCAAAGGGATTTCAATATACAGATGCCTAGTTATATTAATCACTTAAATCGATTAAATATGAAACATATATATCATTCAAGAGTCCATTGCATGAGGAATATAAACATAAACAGATACATGTATGGGAAAATGAACATCAATATTTATTAAAGAATAGAAGGGGGAGGTTACAACAAATGATCGATTTGATGTCACCGGCTCCAACTTCATCCTAGCCTCATCACATTCAACATCTCACCAGCAGCATATCACTTCTTTCACTATCTCAATTGACAATCCAACAACATTTCTTTACCAAAATTCTTCCCTCCCTAGCACTAGGATCTGTGCTCAATTTATAGGGCAACTAAAGGTAGTTTCTCAATGAATGACTTTCTAATAATAGGCAAGACATCTTTCCAAGTTCAGAGGTGTTAAATGGACACTTGGATTTGAAGTTTGACACATATGGACTCTTCTAGAAGGCACTGGCCATGTGGAGATTCCAGAACAATGAGAATTTCACTCCCATTTAACCAATGTACCCTTGAATGTTGGGAAGTGCATTGCAGTGCACCCTTGAATGGAGGGAGCTGCATATGCAACGCAGTTAGTCCCTTGAGAGGTAGCGTTGGTGAGCTCATAAGTGATATAACATATACTTCAAACCTTGGAAATCTCACAATAGAAGCCATGAATGATTTTTTATTCTCTTAGGGAATATAGCAACTGAAATGATAGAGGATGATATACCCTATTTCATTGGTCAGGGGGATGATGTGCAGTTTGACCAGGTCATGGGGGATGATGCCCAAATTGACCTATAACGCTCATGTTCCCTCGTCTTTCTTTTCTTACACCATGGGAGGTCGTTGGGGTTTGCAAGGTGATATTGCAAAGTTTCAACCAGATCGAGCCCTAACTCATACCTTAACATCGTTGGGGACATGCAAAGAAAAAATGAGAAAGAGAATATTGCTCTGATACAATTGATAAGAACTTATGCAGGAATGCAATAGAATACATATATAAACATAAACACAGAAGTGCAGCAGAAATAAAACTTCATTTTGTTGATATCAAAGAATTGTAATATGCTTACATACAGAATGGAAATAAACTAGCCCGGGTGAGAGAAGATATGTGGTAGCTACATGCCTTTGAATTGTGTTACAATGAGGCTCAAGGGCCTTTTTATTATTGAACAACAAGAGAAAACCCTAAACAACCAAAAACCTAACCCCACAAGATGGAACGCCAAGATTTTGTGGGCCTTGTTGGGGTTAGTTGGGCAACCAACTTCCCAGGGTCGTAACTTGCTCATATTGTCTTTGTATGGTGCATACGATACCTTGTCGGAAATATCTCCCCGAGTATAATAGAATTTTCCACAAAACCTTAAATGCAGACCTCAAAAACATGTTGTTTAGGGGGTCAAAACTTCTCGAGAAGTTCAAGACCCGAAAAAACTGCTAAAAATAGTAAATGCTACTATAAACAAGGAAATTGATGAAACCGACTAGGGGTCTAGGTGGAATAGGCGGGTGGCCACCAATATCCACCTAGATCATGCAATCCCATAAGTAAATGATGTGGATATTAAAGATGTGCCTTAGATTTGTAGGGAACCCAACTTCGAAGCATAAGAGTCACCTTGTAATTTTGCACTATCAATGACGAGAGACTATTTGAGACCAAACAAGGTCAAAACTAATTTGAAATCTCATAACTATTAGAACTTCCACATCCAAATTTGAATTCTAACTTGCATTTTGAGAGAGGAGGTGGATGACTCTAATCAAGGAGAGTTTTGTTCCCATTTAATGAATGGAGTGGAAACTTCTTATTACTATGTAATAATGCTCCTCTAGTCCCATCAATGAATTAAAAATTTTCTGAAACTAAATTGAATAAATAGATTTACCCTATGTTGATTCACCATGAATGTCACTCTAGAGGAGCTTGTATCGGTTTCATAAATGATGATCTGAAATAATATATATTCCATTTGCTTGTATTTTATTCAATGTTCTAGATTCCATGCCTACTTTTAATGGATGGCTCCCTCACATGGTCCATGTACTACCATATATATCTCTATAAAAATTGAAAACGACATCTAAACAAAGTTAAAGAGTAGGTTAAAAAAAAAAATTTGATTCAGAATTGCGTAATCATTTCTCCTCCTCTTACCAAAATTATAACTATTCAAACAATTAAAATTTCAATTAATTCAAAATATCTTAATTTAACTAATTAACCTTTTAAGTTTTTAAAGACATTTTTCGAATCATTTTTGTCCAAAACTACCATATATATAAACGCAACTTACATTTATAGTTGTTACTTGAAAAAATAAAATTTGAAAATTATAAATTTAACTTCATTTTATCTTAAATGCAACCATAATGAAGTATTGTATTTATAAAAGTCGAGGGAACTTTGCAAAAGCATTTGACTTCAACAACATGGTTCATCATATAATGGAATATGTGTATAATATATATATATATTAATTTATGAAAGTATTCATTACAGCAACTAGGAACCAGTTTTATTTTAGATATTTACATTTCCTGTTTTCTTCACAAACGCGTTTTCTTTCATCTAAAACAGAAGTCAACAACTGCGTCAACACGCAACATCTAAAACAGAAGTCAACAACTTCGTCAACACGCAACAACGCTTTCTGCAAATCCAATCACTCACGGTCACGGATGGAATTTGACAAGTCCGTCAATACAGTTAAAAAAAATTGTAAAAAGTATGAAAATAAAATTTAACAAGTAAATCTATTTTGAAATTCCAACTTTATTCGGAGTATTTATCTGAAGCGCGCTTACTTTCATTGACTTTTAAACCAACGATTTCGCTTATTTCAGTTTGTGGAAGTGTAATTTCAACGTTGATTTTTTATGGAGGGTTTAGAATCACTTTTAAGAGTTGTTTAATAAGATGGAGGAATTGCCTTGAATTTGGGCCAAAAAAATTTAAGAAATCTTACAATAACAGTTTTTGAATCATAATTTTGATGGTGGAAATGGATTCAGCACCATCAAAAACCTCTAAAACACCCAAAATATTAAAGTTTGATCATTTAAACATTAAAAAAATTCTTATTTTTATTAAAATTTATTTTATTAATTTTAATTTATTAGAAAAACGAACAAAAAAAATTGACCTTTAAACTTTACTTAAACAAGTTCACCTAAATTCTATTATGTTGAATATTTCTTTTTTTATATTAATAGATTATAATATTTAATGACCAATTAATTATATTGACAAATTATTGAGTCAAGGGGCTTATTTTACGATCCAGATTGAGGGACAAGTATAAGTATGTAGTGTCCTAAAAAAATAATAAAAAAACAAAAAGTAAATAAACAACTAAAAAATTATTAACAAAACAATTAACTTAGTTGTTGATATTTCACTTTCACTCTTCAAGTAATAAATACAATATTTCGATATCTATCTTAAATAACATAATTTTGCAGAGATTATATATATATATATATATATATATATATATAGATCTTAAAAATATTTCAATAGAAAACTTAAATAAATTGTTTGAATATTCATATTAATCCTCTGCCATGATGGGGAAAGGTTTGGATTCTGAGGGAGTCTCTACCTTGGGTCTGTTAATATGTAGCAGGAGAATGGAAACATTATTGCCATGCATTTTTTGCCGTAGCAGGGAAAGAAACTTCTTATTGTCGCCCTTATAACTCATCGGATGACTGGAAGGAGGAATGATGACATGTATTGCCCTGCTAGATATGAGGAGGTTACTCCTGACAATCTGGATCTCTTTCGCTGTTGTTTCACTAAACCAATTATTGAAATTATGTTGTAATATATGGGTATCTTTAATTTCTATACAGGTGTTTCTTTAGAACTGGCCACACACTTGCCTCGACACTATCATTCAATACAACGGTTTGTACTCCACCTGCAAGACATAATGGTTAAAGGCCAAGCAGCAAAAAAGGATGCCAAGGAAAAAGATAAACAGAATCAAAGTAAGACCAAAGCGGGCCCCAGTAAGAGGGGAAGGAAGTCAGGAAAGGAGATAATGGAAATTATTTTTGATGCATATTCTACAGGAAATCCACCTCAAGTTAAAACACTTATCTCGGGTTGGAAGCGAGACTGCAACACCAAGGAAGAAGGGGAAATACAAGAGGAAGCAATGGAATTTCTAAAGGACCCCGGAAATACAAGAAGTAGATTGTCACTATTCCAACGGTCTATTCATACTTATTGGACGCCAAACTGTATAATGGCCATAGGGGCTCCACTCAATGAACCTCTGACATATCGCCTGCATTCATGGCATACTAAACAATACCCCTAATTTGACTACATATTGGAAAATACCTCTAAAATTCCCATTATCAACATTCAAGAAATTGGAGGGGACCCAAAATTTTCCTCCATTCTAACTGAGATAAGGAGAGACATTCGAGAAATCCACCTTATGTAGCACCACCATAATGTTTGTCTGGGCCACATATATCGTCAATTGCAAAGCATGCATCAAGTAGATATGCTCGGTTCTAGTGTTAAGGACCCGACACCGATTGAGTCTTCTGATGATTGAGTTCTTTGATTTTTATTTTTATTTTGATATGCATATTTCATGCAGCATTTACTTTCTGAAGTTATTGTATGTAAGAGACAGTAAATTGGACATATCAGACAGTATTAAGTTCAAACCTTACCAGTATTGGTTGGCCTATAACTCTTTAAGGTGGCCAACGAACTTGGTTTCCTACGAGTAGGTTGAGGCCATCCGGTATTATTATCTATAACTTGCTTTTCTTTTTTTGATTAATGGAAAATAGGAAGGATCTTCTCACTACTATCACATTAAACACTTTCAAAAAAAAATTACACTATGCATAAGGAAATAAAAGGATAACATTCATAGGTTATAGTTGCACTTGTAAATCTGGTCATCATAACACTATCTGCATATGAATTCAATTTATTACTGAAGAACACAGTTATACGCATGAATTAGATTGTAATTATATTCAATATCAAACCCTTAATTTATCTCATGTACTCCCACATGGATATTTACTAGTTGTCCTTTCAACATTTTTTCAAATGATACCTTTTTATTGTTTAACATCACCCTTGGGTTGTCCTCGTATTCTCTTTTGTCAGTTTTTAGTTATATTCTAAGGTACTGAAACTTATGCAACACATGAACCTTACACCTGGCAATCTCGATCACATCTCTTGATATGTGTGGCGATCTCCACCTGTACGCCACTTCGTCCCTTGGCACATCCTGGAGCATTCGATCCTTCCCAACGAAACCAACGATGGATCTGGTTATGGAGGAGGGTTAGGGTAACTACCCACCCCCAATCCTCTCGCCAGAGAGTCATTCTCTCGCTGCAAAATTTTCGGTTTGGCTCTGCGAGCTACTAGCTTCAGAATCTGCGTACATGTGCTCTTTCACAATCTAGGTGCCGCCGACAGTATAGTTTTCAAGCAAATACTGGTACCATGGAGGTAAGAGCTTGGGGTTTGTCTTTTTTTATAATAATCTTCTTCTAAAAACTGAAAATCCTTTCTTTTTGTTTACTATCTCTGGAGTCTCGTTAAATTAAGGAAGGGTTTACCTTCCACGGTGTATAATGTTACTCATAACTGTTCGACCTCCCAGAGCTTGGTTTCTAGTCTGTGGGATGACCCCTATGCTAACTCCAACATCACACTTTTCTCTGCGGATCTACCGGTAAGAGGAGAGTTAGGGTTTTAATGATTTCCTCTTTTTTTAGTTTGTCACCTATTGTCGTTTTCTTGCTCGGTATCTTTGTTTTAAGATTCTTCACCACATCGCATAACGTTTGTGGCTACTTGTTATTATAGATACAAAGAATGATGGAGGAAATGATTTGCGGGGGTTCGGGCATCATCTCCTAGCCCTTGGTTGCCGGTATGATTCGTTTCCCAAACTTCCTTCGCAACCCTGACCCGACCATTCACAGTATCTTCCAACAATGATTCTTGGCTGCCCATTTGTCTATTGCAGGTTTTCTTTCTATCACAGACATTTTTCGGGTTCAGTCATAGCCTTGTGGCTCTATTTCTGAAATGTTTGGTTATATTGTTTTTCTGGACTTGGTCCTTTGCCTCGACTTGTAATGTTTACGAACTCAATTCAAAATTTCTGGTTTATATCAATCGTGCGAATGGAAAACTTAGTATCTTGTCTAATTTTTGTATGATTGTGTATTAATTTATCCAGTTACTCAAAAGGGTTTTTATGAGGGTTTTCTCCTCATGTAATTCTTGGATAATTTTTGCTATTAGAATTTCAAGCAGTCACATTATCATTTCTTGAATTATATGGCCGGTACCGTGGCACTTTTCTATTGGAAATTTCCTGCACAAAAGTTTAGTCTTCTCATGGTGTAAATATTTAATTGGCACAGTGGGACCAGAGTCTCGACCCTATACTAGGGTCTTGGCTCTAAACCCACGGCCTGAGCCGCGCCTATGCCGGTATATAATTTGATGGACTTTTGAGTTTTCGGCTCTATTCCGCTATTGTTTATCTTAAGTTTCCGCTACATCCATTCATAATGGTTTTTCATTACTCATTTAATGGAAACTGTAAATCAAACTCTAATTTAGTTCATACAGTGTTTTAGTTGCTACACTTCCGTTATAGTGTTTGACACATTACTAATAAATAAAGATTTCTATTCCAGCATTATGAGGATGAAGTACTTATTTTTCTGTGACAGTGATTTAGTGCTAGTTCCAGTTTTTGTTTCAATGTTCTATAAATCTTGCTGTAATACAAATGCAATTTTAATCTATCCTTCTCTTTCAGTATTTCTCTTAACGAAAATCTTATACTAGTATTTATCTCTATATTTTTTATGCATTATGAATCTGGCATTCATTCCTGTACCATTAATTGCACATGCAGAACTAGTTTATTTTTCTGTCAAGTAAATGCAACATTTGTCCCACATTCATCTCAACTGTTCACAATAGTAAAAAGTGTACTTAGATTGTATCATTACATAGTGTACTTAAAATACTTAAATAACTATGCAATAACCAGTAAACTTAGATTTTAGCATTTAGCACTATACGTAAAATACTTAAATACCTATTTCTAGAGATTATTTTCCAGTAAACTATTGGTCCACCCAACCTTGAGTGAGGCTATTAAGTCCTCTGCTCCCACGTTGCTCCGCACCACGATTGAGGTATTTTCCTTACACAAGAAGTCAGAACTCAGGATTTAAAATCCAGTCTTGCTTCTTTAGGGTAAATAATGAGTTCCACTAGTTCTCACACCAGCTCCGGACAGCTCAGAGCAACCATCTGTTGCTTGACCCTGACCACCATCTGCACAGAACCCCTTTCCCTCTTATGATTTTTCGTTAAATCCTATTGGCAAGGTAATTTCCAGAACTGTCTCAACCTCTTTTCCCTAAGTTCTTGGAATATTTTACCACACGATTACTACCTCCTTTAACTCAAGAAAATTATCATTAAATTAATCTCTTAAAATAATAGTTAAGTATTAAAGTGTCAATAACGAATGCCTCATTCGTTATTCATTCTAAATGTGGCATAACAACTTATATAACAATAAGTAAAAATAAAAACAGGAGGTTACATCTTCCCCAGTTGAGATAAACATCGTCCTCGGTGTTCCTCATTCTCTGAGAGCAATGTCGGATAAGCATCACACACAACTTTTTTTTCCTCCCAAGTAGCCTCCTCCGGGCCAAAGTGCTTCCACTGCACTTGAACTTGGGGCATGACTCGCTTCAAAAGCGTTATTTCTCTTTGATCTAGAATATGTTGCGGTTCTACCAGGAATTCATCATCTGGTTCTACCTGCATGCAACCAGATTTTTAATTAGTTCAAATCATAAAGCTAATTTTGTTCTAATTGTATTACATTGTTGACTTACATGTATAACCTACCAGTGTATGATATGCTTGGGATCATGTACATAACGCTTCAGTAATGACACATGAAATACGTTGTGTACTAATATATGGCTGGGTAAGGCCAATCGATAGGCCACTGGCCCTATCCTTTCCAAGACTTCGAAGGGTCTACAGTAGTGGGGAGCCAATTTGGTATAAACATTCCACCTTATTCTCACGTACACATGGTCCCCTACTACAAATTCCCGGAAGGTTCTTTTCCTGTCTGCATAAACCTTTTTCTGGTCTTGTGCTGCCTTCAAATTCTACCTGATATTCTTGACTTCTCGTTACATCTCTTCTAATATATCCGGTCCAAGCATCATCTTATTCTCTGGGCTACTCCAATTTATAGGAGTTCGGCATTGTCTCCCGTAGAATGCTTCAAAATGGCTCATCTTAAGGGATTCCTGATACCCGTTATTGTATGCAAACTCAACCAAATGCAGATACTCCTCCCAGTTCGTTGGTTGTTGCATTACGTACATGCGCAACATGTCCTCTAAGACTTGATTTACTCTTTCTATGTTCCCATCTGTTTGCGGATGATAGGCAGTGCTAAATTGTATTTGCGTCCCTAGGCCACTAAATAGTGTCTTCCAGAATGCTGATGTAAGCTTTACATCACGATCTAAAATGACTATTTGGGGTATACCATGCAATATGAAGATCTCTTTCATGAAGATGTTAGCAATTTGCACTGTCTTGTAAGTAGATTGAACAGGAATGAAGTGAGCCAGTTTTCTGAGTCTATCGACTACCACCATGATCGAATCATTGTGCCTTTTGTTCCTGGGTAGTCCAGTGATAAAGTCAAGAGAAATAACTTCCCACTTCCATTCGGGCACGAGAATTGGTTGAAGCAGTTCAGCAGGGTGCTGATGCTCAACCTTAATCTGCTGACACTCTAAACATTTTGTCAAATATTCTGCAATGTCCCTTCACATCCCCAGCCAAAAATAGTCCTTTCTAATTGCAGTTAGCATATTTTGATATCCTGTATGTCCGGCATAGGAGCTCCTATGATATTCATCCAAAATAATTCTTTTCAGATTATTTTGATTGGGGATATATATTCTCTTCCAATAAACGAGAAACTACTTATCATTGAGTTCATACTCAGACTTCTTTCCCTGCCTTTCATCATCTTTCACTTGCTGACATAAGAACTGGTATTTCGGTTCCTTCTTTGCTGCCTCCATGATCTGTTCTTGGAAATTAAATTTAATCTAGTTAAACTAAAGCTCATAAATTCCATGCAGCTTTCTGCTCAAAGCATCTACCACCCAGTTCTCTTTTCCTTTCACGTGCTGAATATCGAAATTGAATTCACTTAAGAAAGCATTCCATATGGCTTGGCGGGCATTCAGAATGGCCTGCTTAAAATATCTAGTTAAGCTACTGTGATCAGTTATCAGCACGAACATTTTTCCTACTAGAGAGTGCCTCCATATTCGTAGAGCATGAACTACAACAGTTAGTTCTAAATCATAAGTTGAAAACCTCTGCTCGTGATCCTTCAACTTGCTAGATTCATATGCAATGACTCTTCCCTCTTTCGTCAACACTGCTCCTACACCCTCCTTACATGCATCAGCACACAGCTCAAACTCTTTACTAGGATCTGCTACCTTCAAAACAGGGGTAGTAGTTAACAGCTCCTTTAGTAACTCAAAATTGTTCTGGCATTCTTGAGTCCATCTAAAGACTCGTCCTTTCCTCTACAAGGAGGTAATAGGAAACGTTATTTTGGAGGATCCATTGATAAACCGTCAGTAGTATCCATCCAAACCCATAAACGAGCGTATGTCAGCTACGTTCTTTGGAACCCTCCATTCCATAATTGTCTTTATCTTCTCTGGATCTACAACAA
Source organism: Pinus albicaulis (assembly GCA_034641835.2). Classification (NCBI taxonomy): domain Eukaryota; kingdom Viridiplantae; phylum Streptophyta; class Pinopsida; order Pinales; family Pinaceae; genus Pinus; species Pinus albicaulis. The sequence continues at coordinate 1,511,025,288 of CM076570.1, read as the reverse complement.
TCCCTTCAGCGGAAATCACATGCCCCCAATATTGAATCTACTCCTTGAAGAAGTCACATTTGCTAAACTTGGTATAGAGCTGATGCTCTCTTAGCATTCTCAGCACAATGCACAAATGTTCCTTGTGCTCTTCTATATTCTTGGAATAAATCAATATAATCATCAATGAAAATTAAAACAAAGTTATCCAAGTATGGGTGAAAAATCCCATGCATTAAGTTCATGAAGGTTGCTGGTGCGTTGGTTAGCCCAAAAGGTAGTACCACAAACTTGTATTGCCCATCCCTGGTGCGAAAGGTTGTCTTGCTTATATATTTGTCCTTAATCCATATCTGATGGTAAACTAACCTTAAATCAATCTTGGAAAATATCGTATCTCCCTTGACTTGGTCAAACATGTCATCTATGCGTGGTAGTGGATATTTGTTTTTAATAGTCAGCTTGTTCAGTTGTCGATAATCCATACACATACGCATAGTTATCCTTCTTCTTCACAAACAACATTGGTGCTCCCCATGGGGACACACTTGGCCGAATATAGCCTTTATGCATCAATTCCTGCAACTACATCTTTATTTATGTTAATTATGGCACACTCATTCTATATGGAGCTCGGGACACAGGTGATGCCCCATGTATTAGTTCAATGGTAAAGTCTATGTCTATTTTTGGTGGCAATCCCAGAATTTCCTCAGGAAATACATCCTGGAATTCTTGCACAATTGTGATGTTCTCCAACATAAGATTCTTATCTTTTGCGTTGGTGAATCCTACCTGAATTGCGTAAAGTTGGAAAATTTTTCTCATGCATTTACTTAGCTGAGATGTTGTAACAGGTCGTAACTGTAAAGAATTTTTAATACCCTGCAACTCTTGTCATGTCCCATCATTTGACTTAAAATGAATTACCTTGTTCTTGCATTCCGCTAATGACCAATGTTTTTCCAGCCAGTCCATCCCCAATAAAATGTCATATGACCCCAAGGGTAGAATATTGAGTTCTATAGTTATGTGTTGGTCCCGAATACTTAGTTCACAATTTGGTACCTTAGCATGGACTCGCTTTCTTTTCCCTGTAGCTAGCTGAACTAGCGAGGGGTTTTTAAATTTCTGATTCTGCAATTTACAATTTTCAACTACACGAGGGTGCATGTAGCTCAAACTTGCTCCAGGATCAACTAAAATAGACACAGATGGGGTTTGAAGTTTACCTTCTAACTCTATCATGGTTGTTTAGTAATCTGCTTGCCGATCCTCCAGCGTTGCATTGATTCTGGGTATGTTTCGCGCACGTCCCCCACATTTGATGCCTCCTGCATATTTGTTTCCACTTCATTCCTTCCTCGATGAGGGTAGTTTTTGAAGTAATGTGCCTCACCACATCCCCAACATTGCAACAGATGTTTCTGGGGCTTTCCCATGTCAGTTCTGCTAGAAGCTTCAGTATGTCGTTCCTCACCAACCCACTTGGTCCTTGTTTGACTTTTTCCATTCTGATTACTCAGTGGATTCCTTGTAACATTCTTAAAGTTGTTGGATCTATTATTTATGTTATTGGTAAAACTTTTCTGCCCTTTTCAAGGGAGCCAACTTTTTCCCATTTCTACCTTTTCCTTGTATTGTTGATAGCACATCCATACTTTCCTTATCGCTTTGTCCATAGTTTTTGGATTTACGAACTCTATCCTTTCTTTCATGTGTATTGGAAAACTGCTTAAGACACAATGTACTTTTTCCTTTTCATCATGCAAGTAAGGTACATATCTCAATAAGGAAGTGAATTTCATAATAAATTCATCCATAGTCTTTTGGCCCAATTTCAGATCATGAAATTCTCGGGATTTTTCGTCGTAAAAACATTCAGTCAGATACTTGTCTTTGAAATATTGTTGAAACTCATCCCAAGTTACATTTTGATCTTCCACCCCTCGTACATTCTTCACTTCCTCCCACCACAACGTTGCCTTTTCCCGCAGCTAGTAAATGGCTAAGCAGGATTTAAGTTTGTTTTTATATTCATGCACTTGGAAGTAATTTTTCATGTTTATTATCCAAGCTTATGCCATTTCCTCTGCCTCTCCATCAAAGGTAGGAGGCTTGATCTTCCGGAATTCTCCCTTCAATTCCACTTTCTATTTTTTTAACTCTTTTTCTTCTAAGACATTTCCAGATTCACCCTCATTATATGTTAGGCTTTTATTACTTCTTGGCATTCGACTAACTTCAACATTATCATGTACTGTTTTGTGTCGTTCTCTTTCTTCCTAAGTGTTTCTTTCGGGGCTAGGTTGTCCTCTAGGAGGGTTCTGTCTATCCAACTGAATTTTTAATATTCTCTCATATTCTCTCATCGACCTTTCATTATCACTGCGAACCTTAAGCATCTCTGTCTATAGCTGTTGCATAGTATCCAACAACCTATTTGTCTGTCGTTGTTGTTCCTCTAACATTCTGCTTGTATGTTAGTGCTAGTCCACACTTAACTGCACCCACATTTCGGGGTTGACCTCAGGATTGGTCACTGGATTGGTCTCTCCCGTGTTTCTGGGTGTGTGATGACTTGAACACCTTCTCATGGTATATGACACAAACCTGTTCCTATACTTAACACAATTTCCAACCATTAACTTTAATAGGAACAATAAAAAAAAAAGAACATAGTATCGTACTGGCCCATTTGGCCCCAGCGTGTAACTTATGCTCTGATCCCACTTGTCACTACTATCACATTAAACACATAAAAAAAAATTACACTATGCATAAGGAAATAAAAGGATAACGTTCACAAGTTATAGTTTCACTTGTAAATCTGGTCATCATAACACTATCTCCACCGAAATTCAATTTATTACTGAAGAACACAGCTATTTGCATGAATTAGATTGTAATTGTATTCAATATCAAACCCTTAATTTATCTCATGTACTCCCGCATGGATATTTACTAGCCGTCCTTTCAACATGGTTTTAATTAATACCTTTTTATTGTTTAACATCACCCTCAGGTTGCCATCATATTCTATTTTGTCAATTTTAATTATATTCTAAGGTACTGAAACTTATGTAACGCATGAACCTTACACCTGGAAATCTCGATGACATCTCTTGATATGTGTGACGATCTCCACCTATATGTCACTCCGTCCCTTAGCACATCCTGGAGCGTTCGATCCTTCCTAGTGAAACCAACGGTGGATCTGGCTACGAAGGAGGGTTAGGGTAACTACCCACCCCCAATCCTCCTGCCAGAGAGTCATTCTCCTGCTGCCGAAGTTCCGGTTTTGCTTTTCAATCTAGTAGCTTCAGATTTCTCTTGTAAGTGCTCTTTCATGATCAAGGTGTCGCCGACAGTATAGTTTTCAAGAAAATACTGCTACCATGGAGGTAAGAGCTCGGGGTTTGTCTTTTTTTTATAATAATCTTCTTCTAAAAACTGAAAACCCTTTATTTTTGTTTCCTGTCTCTGGAGTCTCGTTAAATTAAAGAAGGGTTTACCTTCCACGGTGTATAATGTTGCTCAGAACTGTTCGATCTCCCACAGCCTGGCTTCTAATCTGCAGGGTGACCCCTATGCTAGCTCCAACAACACACTTTTCTTTGTGGCTCTTCAGGTAAGAGGAGAGTCAGGGTTTTAATGATTTCGTTCTTTTTTTAGTTTTTCATCTATTGTCATTTTCTTGCTCGGTATCTTTGTTTTAAGATTCTTCACCACAGCACGTAACTTCTATGGCTACTTGTTGTTACAGATACGAAGAATGATGGAGGCAATTATTTTCAGGAGTTTAGGCATCATCTCCTAGCCCTTGGTTGCCGGTATGATTTGTTTCCCAAACTTCCTCCGCAACCCTGACCCAGCCATTCACAGTATCTTCCAACAGTGATTCTTGGCTACCCATTTGTCTATTGCAAGTTTTCTTTCTTTTCTATCACGAACATTTTTTAGGCTTGGTCATAGCATCGTGGCTCTATTTCTGAAATGTTTGGTTATATTGTTTTTATGGACTTGGTCCTTTGCCTGGACTTGTAATGTTTTACAAACTCAATTCAGAATTTCTGGTTATATCAATCGTGTGAATGGAAAACTCAGTATCTTGTCTAATTTTTGTATGACTGTGTATTAATTTATGCAGTTACTTAAAAGGATTTTTATGAGGGTTTGCTCCTTATGTAATTATTGGATAATTTATGCTATTATAATTTCAAGCAGTCACATTATCATTTCCTGAATTATATGGTTGGTACCATGGCACTTTTCTATTGGAAATTTTCTACACAGAAGTTTAGTCTTCTCATGGTGCATATCTTTAATATGCACAGTGGGACCGGAGTCTTAACCCTGTTCTAGGGTCTTGGCTCTAAACCCATGGCCTGAGCTGGGCCTATGCCGGTATATAATTTGATGGAATTTTGAGTTTTCAGCTCTGTTATGCTATTATTTATCTTAAAGTTCCACTACAACCATTGATAATGGTTTTGCATTACTCATTTAATGGAAATTGTAAATCAAAATCTAATTTAGTTCATACAATGTTTTAATTGCTACACTTCCATCATAGTGTTCGACACATTAGTGATAAATACAGATTTCTATTCCAGCATTATGAGGATGAAGTACTTATTTTTCAATGACAGTGATTTAGTGCTAGTTCCAGTTTTTGTTTCAATTTTCTAGAAATCTTGTTGTAATACAAATGCAGTTTTAATCTATCCTTCTCTTTCAGTATTTCTCTTAATGAAAATCTTATACTAGTATTTATCTCTGTATTTTTTATGAATTATGAATCTGTCATTTGTTCTTGTACCATTAATTTCACATGTAGAACTAGTTTATTTTTCTGTCAAGTAAATGCAACATTTGTCCCACATTCATTTCAACTATTCACAATAGTAAACGGTATACTTAGATTGCATCATTACACAGTATACTTAAAATACTTAAATACCTATGCAGTAACCAGTAAACTTAGATTTCAACATTTAGCAGTAAACTGTTGGTCCACCCAACCTTGAGCGAGCCTATTACGTCCTCTGCTCCCCCCTTGCTCCGCACCAGGACTGAGGTATTTTCCTAAGACAAGAAGTCAAACCTCGAGATTTAAAATCTAGTCTTGCTTCTCTAGGGTAAATACTGAGTTCCAATGGTTCTCACACCATCTCAAGACAGCTCAGAGCAACCATTTGTTGCTTGACCCCCACCACCATCTGCACAGAACCCCTTTCCCTCTTAATATTTTTCCTTAAATCTTATTGGGAAGGTAACTGCCAGAACTGTCTCAACCTCTTTTTCCGTGGGTTCTTGGAGATATGCTTCCAAGACCTTGTCACAACTTCTTCAAACTTAATTCTTCTCGTCTACACCAATCTCCACTATTCTGCACTGGGACTAGAGAACTTGGTCTCCAAATTACACTTCTTGATGCTTAGTCAAATGTAGGGACATAATTATCTTCACTTATAACTGAATTCCTTGAAATGTAGTTAAGAAGGTAAATCTCTGATTTACCTTCCTCACTTTCTCCCACCTTTAGGTCTAGCATTCTTCTTATAATCATTGTCTTGATTTCAGAAAATTCTTCCTTTAAGCAGACTGCCCTTATCTTTATCTTACAGGGCCTTTTCTTAATTCTGGAAACACACATCAAACAACAGTAGTATATACACATCCTTTTCCTTGCTTTAGGGTCCAACATAGGTACCGAGACCACGTTGATAAGTTTGCACGTTATATCCTATACGTAGCTCTCGAAGTTCGCATTTCATGCACAGTAAAACCGCACTGTTCTCCGTGTTGATTTTCCTTATATATATATATATATATATATATATATATATATTCGCACTTACTTACCTTAAATTATCGCACTTCTCTTCCTCTTAAACCTGCACTATTTTATGTCTTTCATCCGCACTGTATTTTCAGAGAGAGCCGCACTTACTTCTTGGAGATGTCCACATAATAATCTTTGAGATATCCACATCGTAATCTTAAAGGCACTTGCATCATAATATGTGTGATATCTGCTTTTCTTACTTAGTGATGTCTACATTTTTTAGTCAATGATGCCTGTTGTAAGTTCAATTCTATCTGCAACTCTTTAACTCAGCCAGATCCGCAATATTCTTTTATCCGCACTGTAGACTAAGAGGTATTTGTATGTTGCTTCAGAGATGTGTTTCGCACTAGCTTCAGCAAACTGTCTCAGATGTGATCAAATTTCATATTCCTAAATGAGCCGCAAACCAGATATATATATATATACAGACAGTCATAGTGTCTTTTAGGCCGACTACTACTTTACCATTTAGGCCGACTTGTAACCCATCATAACAGCTTACCTTTTAACTTTGATGTAGAGTTTAATTAAGCCATTTGATTCACGTTTTCTATGACCAGGTCCTGGAGCATTTCTTAGACTAGATGATTCATATATATATGACACGTGTTACATTTAAATCTAGAAGACAAAAACCTAGATAGACATCAAGAAGAATTGTACTAGCCTATAATAAACTCTTACTCATGAAACCTATGAAGAAAGTACAAAATAAATTTTATTATCTTTGTATGCTACTTTTCATAAATTCATAATTACAAAGTCAATATGAAGACCAAACTATTTACACTTTTCAACATGTTGCGTGTGTGTTTACCCTGCATTGAGAGTACCATGGTCCTCTAGGTAGCGGGAAATATCATGCAACATGTCCTTCCTGATCACAATTATAACAACACACCAAGCATCTACCACCTATCCTTCCCCACATTGTTCCTCCTCCCCCTCGTCCTGAGGAGTTTCATTGATTCAATAGGTCGTTCGGTCCAATTGATCAGCTAAATCATCCATCCTCCTAAACTAATCAGTATGGTGGGTTGGCAAAGTGCAGAATTCAATGAACATTCAAATATTTATGTAGGATTGGATAGAGACGTGGGAGATGTCCATATGCTCTGCATATCTCGCAGTATTCAGTTGGTGTTGGATTTTGTTGGTTTGTGAACATGTGGAATTGAGTGTGCCCTGGGTATAAACCATGTGTTCCTGTCTTCGCAACCCCTGTATTCGGTGGAGTTCTAGATGGCCTCCTCAGTGCGGGTGTAATATTTTGGCCCCACAACCTTGGGCACTCTTTAGCAAGATGATCCTCTACAAGGCAATGAGTACACCATACATTTGGTCACGCGAGCCGTGTTGGTTGCAGATCCTTCAGTTTTTCTGTCAGACTCGTGATTTGGTGTTGCAGGCCCAATATAGACAGGTCTTGTGCCATTTCTCCACCCCGGTACTCATGTGGATATCCCACCATAGCTTCAATCTGTGTCGCTTACTCCAGATCATCTTGTAGTGTATCCATTTTTTATCGAGTCAATGGCATACGGGTAAGGGGAAATAATGCTTTGATAAACCAGTATCATTGAAGGTTTGGATCTATTGGGTTGCTTAGTTTTCCAATTGTGTCCTTTAATCTCCACATCAACTCCCAGGTGGTCTCTCCTTCTCGCTACTTAATTTCCCACAGTTCAGACAACCCTTGGAAATATATTTTTGATGTGATTATCACTGAAAAAATTTTATATACATTTTTATGGATCACATAAGCCAATTTCCTAATACTGAAACCCTTGTTGGTTTGTCTGGGGAAGCTTGAACTCCTGCACAAATTCTCGGTTAACATCATCTACTTTTGGTTTTTTGTGCAGCTTCGACCACTTAATGAACCATCTCAAGGCTCTATCCTAAGATTTGTTTGAAATTAAATTAATTTTGCAGCATCAGGTGTCTAGCGGGCCCTCCAGATGGCTTTGCACAGGTACAAATGCTTCTCTACATCGTTGTTCCCTTTTCCAAAGTACTCAAGGTATCTGGTAAATGATCCCGCCATATTTTATTAAACTTAAGAGATAATTATAATCCTTGAGACCCAGGCTGTAACAACCCTTGTAAGTTTGTATTACTATTAATAATTTCACTTCCACTAGTACCAAATTTATATGTAGCATGCACATTGTGAACTCTAATAACTTTGATTAACTTAGACAAAACTTTATCAAGGTTGTGATAGAGTACTAGGGGAAGGTTGGGGGAGACGTTACCTAAGCTTGGTGGAGGCACATCATTGTTCACCTTGGACATATCATTCTCCTCAAATTATATTTTTAAGGAAAAGTGCACGTCATCATCCAGGCCTTCCTTGGATCCTGTGTAGCCCACTCCATCTGATGGTTCCATTTCCACTGGTGGGGATGGCCCCTAGTCACCCTCTTAACTCTCGGCCACTACAGTAGTCTCTGCTTCTCCTATTGGACAATTTATTTCTCCTTCCTCCACTCGACTTCTCAACATCACTCCTGCTTGGTGTAGATTCCTCTTTCGCCTATTAATTTCTTGCAAAGCCCTTTCCTACCATTTCTTAGTTATCTGTGCTCTATGTCGCACCCTCATATCCCTGACCTTCTTGAAGACATCTGCATCCATTTCTTTTAAATTCTCATAATTCCCCCCTCGGTAGCATCTCTCCCTTTACGTCCTTTCCCTAGTTATAAGTGTTTAAGCTACCATGTTCAGGTTCTATAACACCAACCATTTTTCTTCCATCATGAGAACCTTGATCCATAGAGGGGTCTCCTTCAGTAGCTTCCCTCGCAACCCTGACCTGAACATAGCTTCGGTTTTAGAAAAGGAACGATGACTCTCCTCAGAAAACTCAATAATGTATCCTTTTAGCATGGCTTGCACCCATAAATCCACAGCTCTCGTCAGATCTATGTCAAGTCTATGCAGCTCAGTCAGAGCTGCTTGAGTCCAGGTACGACGAGAGTGGCATTGTCCACTGGTATTTCCCTTTACCTATACTCTCTTAAACCAGTTATGTAGCTCTTCCAGAAATTTGTACCAGAAAATCTCGTACTGATCACTAATTGATTCTGCATATAAGATAGTTTCCTTCAACTTTTCCACACCTTATTAATGGATTTGAGCTTGTTGAGAAAAGAACTGTTCTATTTGTTCGTATCACCAATCTTGTAATTATTTCTTCAAGATCCTCGATACCATATTCCAATCTCCTTTTTAGAAATTCAAGGTCTCGACAATGGAACCATTTGTTGGCGCAAAAATAACAACAAGGTTCAGACTCGGGTTCAGATGCAGGGGCCAGCAAAGCTTTGTTGTAGTCTACCACAATGTCGACATTTTCACCTTACCCAAAATGAGTAAGGAGTCTCACCTTAGGCGTGTCGTGACCCTAGTATCAGGAGGAATCACATTAGTGAGGCAAGAATAAAAGAACACCAAATGATACAACCAGAAGCGTGATCGCAACAATTCATGCATATTCATAAGGAAACTACTTAGATGCACACATTTAAAAAAAAATTAAAGAACCAGATAAGCATTCAATCAACACATAATGGTCCCAACAAATACTCTGTATCATTAATATCTATAGCAACATCATTAAATATGGCTCAATATCCTCTTCGCCACAATACAAAACCCATAATACATAGAAATAAATAATCATACAAAATATTAGACACGGAGTAGTAGGCTTCTAGCTCCGCAACAACATCCCAGTACTATATCCTCTGTTGTGCCTTCCTGCTCGTCCTTCCTTATCTTTCCACGCCCTCCTGGACTACCATTTCTTTTCACCTTCTTCCTTTCTCGAACTTCATTGTTCTTTTCCCGCTCGACTATGGCTTTTTATTTCCTTACTTCCTCCACAACTTCTAGCCCTCCTTGAGTTCATTCCTCTTTTCCTAATTGTCTCTCCCACAACTTCCAATGGCTATCTTCGCAACCTGTCATCGGCCTTCTATCTTATCCTCAAAACTCCGTAGTTCCTCAAAATGAAGGCCCCAACATAGACACTTCATCATGACCTTGAATCATTCAAAAAAAATTACTTATCTCATGCCAAAACCCTAGGCCAACAACATGGATGAACCATAATGGCTTAAATAGTAATGATAGATCAAGACTATTGCAATGTAATGCTATATTTTTAGAATAGTAAGAACCCAAAAAAATACCTTTCAAATCATTTATTTAGGAAAATAAGCATGGAAAACATGTTGAAACATGATTAACAATGTAAGCCAACTTTTTAAGAATTCCCCAATCTTCAATGTTAATTTCTTTTAAACTTTGTATTATCAATTATCATAATGCCTTGGCTCTCAATATTTAAGGCTATAGCATTAGATGGTTTGTCTCATATTATATTCTATAGAAACAAAATAAAGTAAATATTTGCCTATAACATAATTTGCCATATACCTTTGAGGTGTAGTATAACTTTAGATGGTTTGTCTCATTTTATATTCTATAGAAATAAAATAAAATAAATATTTACCTATAAAATAATTTTGCATATATATACGAGGTGTATATTAGTTGGTTTGTGTGGGAGTTTAGTTTGTGTGGGGTTTAGTCCCCATTTTACCATAAATAACTTGGTATATATACATGAAATGTAGGTCAGTTGGTTTGTGTGGGATTTAATGTTTATTAGGTCTCACATTGAAGCCTCATGGACTTGGCACATATACATTAATTTTAGATCAGTTGATTTGTGTGGGATGTAATCCCTATTCAATCTCATGTTCAAGCCTCATGGGAAGGGGTTGAGGATGAAAGCCACCTATAAGGGAAAGAAACTATCTCATGAAGTATCAAAACTCGATGAAAAAAAATTCCTTTAAAAATATTTTCCCAATATGCTTTATACAAGCCTCTGCACCCACCTTTTTAATGTCTCTATTTTTCAAATCTCGCATGTTGACAGAAAATTAGTTGGGATATATATTTATTTCTAGGACCAAGTTAGAAGTAGAGAAATAGCATTGGCATACTCTTTGTAACCAAAATCGTGACAAACAAGCTTCTCAGAAAATGTAAGTGTCTCGCTAAATCGGAAAATTTGAAGAACACTAGAAATCCAAACCTGGAAATTTGAAATCTGACGTCGTAAATTGGTTTGATCCTCCTTGTTACTACCCCAATAAAAAATTTTCCTAACTGAAAAAACAAATCTTAGATGTGTTGGTTCAGGAGTGGCAGACATGAAAAAAAGGTCTTAAGGTATTGTAGCATATGTCAACTAAGGGAATTCTCTTAAACATATTGGCAACACTTAATGGAGTTGGCAGCATTAACTCAAAACTGACTATGGATGATTTTAACAAGGTGTGATTAACCAAAGAGGTAAGCAGATTTCACAACCCAAAATAGTCATGGAGATAAAGTGAAAGAGTGTCATGTCCAAGAGAAACTCGCTGCCATTAATAGGTATGTTGCCATGTTTTCCCAATTTCCCAACCATTTCTTTTCAGTACCTCTTTATTTTTGACAAGATTGAGGAGGATAACATATGATTGATCTATATTTTCATCCTTCAGATGAATCCTTCTGAGTATTTTTAACAAACCCTGAGAAAGAGTGGTTCGGCCTCGTCATGCTTGATGAGTCCATCGTTTTTCAATAGTTTTACGAGTCTATCGAAGGCATAACTTGACTTCTTCTTCATGTTTAGAGAGTTTGAAAAAGAGCCAAAAAATAAAACTCCATGACGTTCATTTTCATAAATTCAGTCTCTTGGGGCCGAAAAGGCGTAAAACAATACCTAGGAGAACCTTTTAGCTATGTTTGACTAAAGTGTTCCTTTTTCGTAAATAGTCTATCATAGTCCAGAAAATGGTTAAACTTATACTAGGAAGACATCTTTTCATTTACTTTAATGATTTCGAAAAGACAAGTGCTTGGAAATATTTTCATGTTTTGGGAGTTTGAAAATATCTCAAATAATATTGTTCCTGGAGGAACGAGTGCTATAAAGGGTAGAAAATGGTTCCAGTCATGATGGAATTGTTCAAAACACATAGAGGTCAAGAGGCTGGCTAATAATACCACTCGTCGCAGTAATTCCTTAGGAAAGGGTAAAACACCAAGTGAAAGTGTATGATCATCCAATAACATGGTGACGATGGAATGATAAAACCAAGGCTCATCTTGCAGAAAGAGGCTGATAAGAAGTAGCAATTACAAGGGATAAAATGTGGAAATCAGTTTCATTTTTACACAAGCTTGAAACAAAGAATGTTGTGAAACCAGCTCCAAAAATGTTGAAAATGCAGCAAGATGATGGAGCTTAGTGAAATGAAGTCGCCTTCACTAAGTGGGCCCGCAGGCAAATTCTGGCGCAAAGTCTATTTTTAGACTATGTCTATTTTTAGACATATGGAGCATGGTCCAGGGGTTGCAGTATGTTATTCTTGGAGTATTGGTCATGTTGGTAAAAATAGATGGACCTCTATTTTTGAACCTATAGGTCGAAGTCTATTTTTAGACTGCCTATCCTAAAAATAGGGAAGTCAAATATTATTTACCCTTAATAATATTTGGACTCTAAACTTCAGTTTACTCTCTTGGAGCACTTCAGTTCGAGCTACAGAAGTGGCTCATGCATATGACGGAGGAATTACGCTATTCCTAGGGGTTTGGTGAGCTCATGCATGGTTGACTTCAGTTAGGACTTCAGTGGCAGAAGTTTGGTGGAGTTGATGAGACAGATAGTGGAGTTGTGTTCGGTTTAACTTAGTTGAACTAGTTGAGATTAGTTTAACTAGCTAATCAACTAGTAATGAGTGGAGTGAATTAAATATTATTTAATTCATTAATTAGTAACTCATTATTCAACTCAAGAACACATCAGTTCACTACGGTGCATGGACAGTTCAATGGAGACCAGTGAAAGAGGTAGATGAAAGGGTGGAGATAGCTATCAGTTGAGACATCAGTTGTGCATGAGATTTGCACCACACTTGGAGGAATTTTCCATGATGATTGCGCTGTCAAGCCAAGGAGATTTGAACCTTGGATCTCTATTTAGACAGGCCTAGATTGCGCAATAGAGGCAAGGCAATTAGTGGTGAGTTTTGAACCAGTGACTTGTTCAAAACCAAGCTAGTTTGTGTGTAACTTCATGAGATAGTACTGAGTACTTGTGAGGAGTATTGTACTGATTTTGTTAAATGTTTTCTCCATTATAATATACACAATAGCTGCGGGGTTTTCAACTATAAGCTTTCCCCATACATACTGTGTTAATGTGTATGATGATTTGATGTGCTATCGCTTGTTTTATTTCCGCATGTGTGATGATCTGAGTGGAAGAGATTATGTGTTTCATATGAATTCGAATTGATATGTGATCAAGATAGTCTCGGTGGATAATTAATCATTATTCAGCAAATTTCTACAAAAAATAGAAGAAAAGAGATATCAACGCCTTAGAAATAAGCCACTTTGAGGGGGCAACCTCCAATACATTACATGAATGAACAATTCTTAGATGATACAAATTACAAAACCTCCTTTCTATATATAGGAGTCCATGGGGCCACAATGTAATCCTAGTCTACCTAACAATAATAATTTAAGGGCACAATAATAACAATATGGGGGTTACAGGGGTACAATAATAACAATAAGGGGTTACAATAACAACAATAAGGGACTATAATAGTAATATAGGGACCTAACATGCCCCTCTCCTTCAAAAAAGTGTTGTCCTCAACGTTTGAGTAGCTCTGGGTGCTTCTGTATAAAATTCTCATCCTCCCATGTAGAATCTTCAGTGGGTGAGTTCTTCCACTTGATGAGATACTCTGAAATTGATCGATTCCGTAGCTGTCGAGTTCTTGTTTCCGTGACCGCTTCAGGTTCCAATACGATTTTTCCTTCCTCATCAAGTTCTGGAAATATTGTTTGAACTGGAAGATTTTCACCTATAACCTTCTTTAAGCATGAAACATGGAAAACTGGATGCACTCGTGAAGAAGCAGGAAGCTCCAATTTGTATGCCATAGTACCAATCTTTAGCAACACCTTGTAAGGACCATAGTACTTTGGCAATAATTTATTATCCTTCTTAGCTTGCTTGAGGGACATTTGTTTGTATGGTTGTAGCCGTAAAAATACCCAGTCTCCTACATCAAAACTTCTCTCGCTGCGATGTTGATTTGCCTATTGTTTCATTCGATTTTGTGCCAAATTCAGGTTGTCCTTTAAGAGTTGGAGAACTTCTTGTTGATGCTCGATGTGATCTTCCACTGCTTGAACCTTCGAAATTTCTCTTAAAGATGATGTGATGGATGGTGGATGATATCCATAAAGTGCCATAAATGGGGTCATTTTTGCTGCAGTATGGAAGGAAGTGTTATACCACCATTCAGCGAGAGGTAACCACTTGACCCATTGTGTTTGTTTATCAGATACAAAGCAACGAAGATATCCTTTCAAACATTTATTTACTATCTCAGTTTGACCATCAGATTGAGGATGATAATATGAGCTATGAGCTAATTGAGTACCCAAACAAGAAAATAACTCTGTCCAAAATTTCCAGTAAAAATGGGATCTCTGTCGCTCACAATAACCCCTGGGCTTCCATGTAGCTTTTGAATTCTGTCCATAAATGTAGTAGCAATTGTACTTGATTTAAATGGATGAGATAATGCACAAAAGTGTGCATACTTGGTAAGTCTATCAACTACCACCATGATGACACTCTTTCCTTCGGACTTAGGTAAACCTGTGATAAAATCCATTGAAATCTCCTCCCAACGTTGACTTGGAATGGATAAAGGTTGTAGAAGACTCGAGGTCTTAATTGTCTCAACTTTATTCTGCTGGCAAACCAAACATTCTGCCACAAAATTTTGAATATCAGATTTAAGGCCATCCCAAAAAAATTCTTTCTTCACCATGTGGTAAATTTTTAAAAATCTTGAGTATCCTCCTAAAGGAGAAGTGTGCAATTCCAAAAGAACCTTTTGTTTTAGTTGGGAATTCGTACAAAGATATAAGCGATCTTTGTACCATAAGGAATCATTTTTCCAACTAAATGTATCATATTTACTAGGATCTTGTTGCAACTTTTGAATGAGTGTCCACACTTCTTCGTCCTTTTTCCATTCATCTCTTGCTTCAGTTATCCAATCAGGTTGGATAATAGAAATTGCACAAAGCAATGCTTCCACCTCTTCATTCTTTCTTGAGAGTGCATCTGCAACAACATTTAGCTTCCCTTTTTTGTAGATTATTTCAAAGTCATAACCCAACATCTTTGTGACCCATTTTTGCTGCTCTTCTGAAGATAGTCTTTGTTCCAAAAAGTGTTTAAGACTATCATGATCAATTTTTACCTTGAAGTGTCTTCCCATTAGGTAAGTTCGTCATTTCTTTAGTGCATGCAGTATTGCTAACATTTCCTTCTCATAAATAGGTTTATGTAAATACTTTCCTTTGATTGGACAACTTTCAAAAGCAATGGGTCTTCCATCTTGCATTAAAACAATACCAATTCCATTTCCTGAGGCATCACATTCCACAATAAAGGTTTTTGTGAAGTCTAGCGTAGCTAAGACCGGTGCTAGGCACATTGCCTCTTTAAGATGTTCAAATACCTTAGTTTCTTCAGGAGTCCGTGAAAATGCATCTTTCTTCAATAATGTTGTTAGAGGTGCTGCTATTCTCCCATAATTCTTAAAAAACTTGCGATAATACCCTGTTAACCCGAGAAATATTCACAACTGCTTTCTGGTTGTGGGGACTTTCCATCCCTTAATGGCTTTAATTTTGTTAAGGTCTACCTTAACACCCTCGTGAGATACAATATGACCCAGATATTCCACCTCTTTTACTCCAAAGAAACATTTGTATGTTTTTGCATATAATTGTTTCTCCTGCAATAGTTTGAGCACCCTATCAACATGTTCAACATGATCCTTCCAAGACCTGTTGTAGATTAGTATATCATCAAAAAATACTAGCACAAATTTTCTAAGGAAGGGTTTGAAAATGGAATTCATCAACCCTTGAAATGTAGAAGGTGCATTGGTAAGGCGAAAAGGCATGACCAAAAATTCATAATGACCCTCATGAGTTCGAAATGCTGTTTTTGGAATATCTTTAGTCTTCATTCTAATTTGATGATATCCTGAATGAAGATCCAACTTGGTAAAATAAATTGCTCCATGTAATTCATCCAATAATTCATCAATCACAGGAATGGGAAATTTATCTTTAATGGTGAGCTTATTGAGCTCCCTATAATCCGGACACATTCGCCATGATCCATCCTTCTTGTGTACGAATACTACAGGAGCAGAGAAAGAACTTTGACTAGGTTGAATTATACCTGCCTCTAACATTTCTGCAATCATACGTTCAATTTCGCTCTTTTGGAAGTAAGGATATCTATAAGGCCTGATGTTTGGAGGAACGCTTCCTGGAATCAAATGAATAGCATGATCATGATCACGAATAGGTGGGAGTCCTTTGGGATTTTCAAACACCTTGGAATGATTGTCCAAGACTTGTTGGAGATCTGCAGAAATAGATGATTTTGATGTTGGAACTTCTAGTGAGCATAATTGTGCAATTACACCTCATTGTTATTTCTTTAGAAGCTTTGTCATGACATTAGAGCTTATTATCTTTCCCGGCTTCCTTGCAATACCCCGTAATTCGACTTCCTTTCCTTCTGAAAAAAATTTCAAGAAAAGTTCTTGAAAATTAAAAGCTACCATCCCCAAAGATTGTAACCATTGTACTCTAGTACAACATCAGCACCTCCCATAGGAATGGAAAGCATTGGACTAGTCAATACATATTCCCCCATGGTTAGCTTAATATTATGGCATTTTCCAGAGCAATTTATAGTTCCTCCATTTGCAACCATCACTTGACATACTGGTGCTGGGTATAGGAAACAATTTAATTCCTTGGCTACCTTACAATGAATAAAATTATGGGTGCTACCTGAATCAATCAACACTATTACCTTTTTCTTCTTGATTTGTCCTTCTATATTGAGAGTTTGAAGAGTGGTAATTCCTGCCAGTGCATTACACGATATGGTCAGATTCATTTCTTCCTCTTCTAGGGTTGGTTCCTGGTGTATATCCTCTTCTTGTTCATTTTCTTCTTCCTCTTCACAATCTATGTAAAATAATTTCTTCTCGACACACTTATGACCTTTAGTGTATTTGCTATCACAACTGTAGCAAAGCCCTTTTTCTCTTTTTTCTTCCAATTGTTGTGGTGTCAACCTTGTAGGTTGTGCATATCTAGGGGTAGCAACACTTCCCTCTTTATAGAAGTGAGTGGTAGGCTTCCTTGTCGCCATAATTTTACATTCAATTTTTCTTGCCAACCTGAATGCCTTCTCCAATGAATCAGGTTCCAAAACGAGAACTTCATGTTAGATGTTATCCTTTAAAGTACTTATGAAGAGATCAATCCTGTGTTCCTCTGGAATATCAGTTACCCTTATATTCAATTTTTGGAAGTCCTCAATGTGCTCCCCCACTAAACCCTTTTGTTTAAGATTTATCAATTGGCTAAAGAAGGTGTTGCTCTTTGTATCCTCATAATGTGCTATCATTTCCTCCGTAAAAATTGACCAAGTGACAATTTTTTTACGGGAGCAAAGCCATCGATACCATACAAATGTATTTTTTCTAAATGTAAAGTTGCAATGCGTACCTTTTGTGTGTTTTGCACATTATTGAGATCAAAATATTGCTCCATCTGTAGTATCCATGTTATGGGATCCTTGCCATCAAACTTCCTCATATCCATATTTGGAATATGGTGGTTCTTTAATCCAACATTATAATTTATGAAATCACGATTAACATTTATTTTTTTCTCATCATGATTTTCATCTACTATCTTTTTGCCATTAGGAATCATTTCTTGTATCAACTTTGACAAACCTTCCTTCAAACCTTCCATGTCTTCCTTCAAACCTTCCATTTTTTCTTCCATACCATCCATTTTATCTTCCATACCATTCTTCAAACCATCCATCGTAGCTTCCATGCCTTTCTTCAAACCATCCATCTTAGCTTCCATGCTTTTCTTCAAAACATCCATTTCATTTTTTTTTTCTCTTTGTGAGAGCAAATTTTGCTGCAGTTGCTCTTGTAATTTTGATAGATCATGTTGCAATTATTCATCTTCATGAGTCATAGTAGAGTACTATGAGGGCTTAATGGGTGTTGAATTATTTTTAGGAGGCATTTTAGAACCCAATACTGATATCTATGCTCAATAGGCCTTTGGAATCACTTAAAACTGATTTTTCAAACAAGACCTATGCAATTTGAAAAAAAATACACACCTTTTTCTTGATTTTGAGGAGCTCGATATTGAAACTGAATTATCTTTGTGATTTCAGATCTTCAATATCTGAAATTTGGCCCCGACGTAGCCCCCTGAATCTGATTTTAATTACCACAGGTTTGACTTGATTTGGATTCTTCAAGGCAAAGTTATTTCCAATCTCCCACAATGACCTAATTATGGATTGGTTCAGTAGAGTGAACTTGTATGGCTTGCCACGTGTCACTGTCTATTCCTTTGGCTCTAAAATTTACAGAAAGGAAACTATAGTTCGTGTACTTCCAGTCACTCTTTACATAATTCCAATCCGATGCTCTGAGAGAGAGTTATGAAGATTTTCCCACGATCACTTCTTTGAGATGAAATTCAGGAGCCTGAAAAATACCTAACTTCCATAGATCATATCTCCAAAAATATTGCGAACCAAGCTCTGAAATTTTGCGACGATGTTCCTTAGGATTTCAGTTTCGCGCTCTAAAAATTTCAAGTTCTGCGCCTTCGTGGAAAAACATTTATAGTGAAAAGTCGGCGATGACCTTTTTAAATGAAATCTAGGAGCCTGCAAAAAGACCTAACTTCCATAGATCATATCTCCGAAAATATTGTGAACCAATCTCTGAAATTTTGCGACGATGTTCCTCGGGATTTCAGCTTCGCAATCTAAAAATTTTAGCTTCTGAACCTTTGTATAAAACAAGTTATAGCGAAAATTCCACGATGACCTATTTGGAGCAGTGAAACCCTAGAATCCAAAGCTCTGATACCAAATGTTGGGAAACCAGCCCAAAAATAGAAGAAAAGAGATATCAACGCCTTAGAAATAAGCCACTTAGAGGGGGCAACCTCCAATACATTACATGAATGAACAATTCTTGGATAATACAAATTACAAAACCTCATTTCTATATATAGGAGTCCATGGGGCCACAATGTAATCCTAGCTGACCTAACAATAATAATTTAAAGGCACAATAATAACAATATGGGGGTTACAGGGGTACAATAATAACAATAAAGAGGTTACAATAACAACAATAAGGGACTATAATATTAATATAGGGACCTAACAAAACGAGTGGTATAAAGGGTAGAAAATGGTTCCAGTCATGATGGAATTGTTCAAAACACGTAGAGGTCAAGAGGCTGGCTAATAATACCACTCATTGCAGCAATTCCTTAGGAAAGGGTAAAATACCAAGTGAAAGTGTATGATCATCCAATAACATGGTGACGATGGAATGAGAAAACTAAGGCTCATCTTGCATAAAGAGGTTGATAAGAAGTAGCAATTACAAGGGATAAAATGTGGAAATCAGTTTCATTTTTACACAAGCTTGAAACAAAGGAAAATTGTGCTTGAGAGTGGTTTCATTTTTACACAAGCTTGAAACATGAATAAATTGTTCTTAAAAGTGGTTTCATTTTACACAAATTTGAAACAAAGGAAAAATTGTGTTTGAGATAAGTTGCACATCCCTAGCATAATAACTCAATTCTAGGCACTTGTCCCCCAACCTTCATTTCATTCACCTAAGTAGACTACTAGTTACCAATAGGCAGATGGAATGAAGGTTCATTTACAAGATCAAGTGAAAGAATCAACTCAACATTTACGAGATCTAATCAAAGACTCAAATTGGAGGGGTATTTGTTTCATTTTTTAACGATCTTGACACAGTAAAAGAACTATGTTCATGGGACCTTGTTTCATTTTTTAACGAGCTTGACATAATAAATTGAACTCTACTCATACATCAGGTCATGGCCCCCAAGAAGCCATGTCTTCCAAGAGGTGCTCATTATATGGGAGGACAACGCTATGGAAGGGACACATATCAAGGGTTTTGATGGAAAAATAAAGTTCCAACGCCCCAAGTAAATGATCCACCATATCACCTACTGGATCCAGGTCAAAATAAGTTGAGAAAACAGTGAAAGACTCATATTCATCAATAGGTACGGGCATGGGACTGGTTGCCACATAATTAACCTGTAGTGGGGGAGATACCACTATCATATTAGGAAAAATTAGGGGAGTTGTATGATTGGCAGTCAAATCGGGACCAACGAATGAAAGTTGATCAATGGTCACAATTTTTTCATCGTGTGAGAAACACATCACTCAAAAAAGTGTGGACATTACACTGTTCATGGCATAAACATAGTCTCGCCCCAGGAGAAAATTGAAATCGAAAGGACCTTGAACTACCATAACATCAATATAGACGGTTTTCCCTTTCAAAGTAATAGGAAATTGAGAAAGGATTCCTAAAGGTTCAGAGGTTCTTCTATTAAAAGCCAAAAAATTCTGAATAACAAACACAAGTTGAGGGGAACCTATAGCTTTCCTAGCAGTCGAGGATAGAATGCTAATAGAATCTCCTTCATCTATAATAGTGAGATGGATGTTTTTATCACAAGCCTTCACTGTGATCTGAAAAGTCATGTAAGAAGGGAGACGAGGTTCTGTAATGGATTCCATCAAAGGAAGTGACCTAATTACTTGGATGGGACTTTGTAACAAAAGGATAATTATCCCTTGCTCGATAGAATCACAAGAAACAAGAAGAACCTGAGCAGTATGAACTCCACTCTTTACGGGGAAAGTGCAATCGACTGAAGGTGGAATCAAGTTAACCACTTTCTCAACCAATGGTTCGTTGGGAACGTACTCATGGAATTCACGTTCAGAGAGAGTGGGATTGACTAAAGAAAGGTTTGAGTTAATTACTTCATCAACTAGTATAGGATTCGAAGAAAGTTTTCAGTAACCGACCGAAAGTTGTTGTTGAGAAGAAGTAAGGGTTTATAACAGTTTGGAGGCTTCATCCAAACAAGGGAAAAGGTGAATTGTATGATTCCCTTCACATAACTTACAGGGAAACTTAACTTTACCCTTCTTTCCAGAAACCTTATTAGCACTATTTTAAGGTTGGTCACTAACATGATCTCCAAAGGTTGACAACAAGGGTTGATATGAGCTTGTGGACCACACTTCTAACACCTGTGGAATACTAGGACAATCTCTCACAAAGTGATCACCCTTACATAACTTGCAATGGAATCTAAATTTACAGGGCTTTTAAGGTTTCTCAACATTAGTTGCATTCATAGCGATGTTTGCTTGGTTTCCCCCATGTTTATTTTGCTTATTATTCTTCTTCTTTCCTTTTTTCTTCTTCTTAGCTTCCTGGATACTAGTATCAAGACTTTTTCCAGGGAAGAAGAAGAAGGGAAGGAATAAACAACTAGCGAAGAAGGAAAAGGGTCAAGGTGAGGATCAACTTGAGGTTGATTTTGTTCAGGTGGAGGACTTGGTTGTGGAGAAATCAAGACATTTGGAGCCAAGGAGGTTGAAAACAACCATGTCGGTAAACCTATGGTAAATCTGGGAAGGGACAACGCAACCATATAAGGAGCACCAATATTCCCAAAAGAAGGAAAATGACCAAGATTCCCATCATAATGGTTTCATTGACTGGTAAACTCTAGAAATGTTGCCATCAAATTCGACCTAAGGTTTACTAAGGGGTGGAAAGTGAATGAATTCATTACTTTTAGAAATTAAAAATACAAATAAAAATAAAGAGGGGTACTAGGCATATAAGGATTACCAAGCCACTATGAATTGTAATATACTGTTTCTAGTACATGCGGGAAATCTCCCTGAATGTTGTGTATGGTGTATCACAATTAACAAGTCGGTTGACTCAGTTACCTATGGCAGGATAGAAACTTAATGGGGACTTCCAAAATATACTCAGAGGTACATGGAAGTGCAATCCATAGTACTGTTGTCTAATGCGTCATGTACGATATGAATTATTTTGATCTCACAGTGACGTTATATTGGGACAATGATCTCAGCACAGTACCTATGGCTTGGTGACTTCACAATGACATAGTAATTTGGCTCAGTGATGTAGTGATGTGACTCGGTGATATGATACAGTGATGTGATGTAGTGATGTGATACTACAACGTTAGACTTCGGTGATATTTATGTCATGTTGTTATGGTACTACAATCTAAGTACATTGTTACACTCTTGGTAACAAGGATAACAGTGACAATGATGATAACAATGAAGGTATACATTATGCTTCCCATTTGAAAGAAGAAGATAGAAAGAAAA
The DNA here is from genome assembly GCA_034641835.2 of Pinus albicaulis. Lineage (NCBI taxonomy): Eukaryota > Viridiplantae > Streptophyta > Pinopsida > Pinales > Pinaceae > Pinus > Pinus albicaulis. Next base: position 1,511,002,960 of record CM076570.1, on the reverse strand, counting down.
GAAGATAGCCAAGGGAACCAATTTCTTGGTCTTGGAGGGGCTATATAGGTTAAGGGTCATGGTCTTGGTATTCATCAATTGGAATCTCTATAAGAATAAGTTGATGTGGGTTTTCCTTTCAAAGAGTGTGAGGTTTTGGCCCTGGCTTGCAAGCCTAACTATTGTGTCTCTTGTGTATTTGATAATTGACTTGATGAAGATCATAATAATATAACGAAGATAATATCTAAGAGAAAGAAGCATGAAGAAAATCACAAGCAAATATGAAAAGGAGAATTTTTTAATAAAAGCCCTAATTTCTCAACAGAAGCGTAATTCGTACTAGTGTTGTCTAATGCATCATGTATGATATGAAGTATTCTGATATATTTTTCATACGTAGAGCACCATCTGATATACCCAAGGGTATGTGGAGAATGATCGTATATACTTACATACATGGAATACCGACTACCCCCATAATGTAACATAGACAAGTAACAACAACTCATATGTTTAACGATGTTGGAACACGTCTCTAGCCTAAACCACTATGTGTGTCATTAATGTTCCAAATGCTCCTTAGGTGAATTGAATCAATTTTAAAATTGATCTTGAATTAAGTTCCGATTTCAAAGCTCATGGTACAATTTCACCTGAACTTCCTATGATGCAACTAGCATGATGAAAATAACTCTTTCATTTTGATGAAGATCTATCTACGGGGAGGAAGAAACAAACAATGATATAGCTATCAAAGATGCAGCAAACAAGCACTTCCTAATCAAATACTTCAATTTCACTATTCCAATTCAAAATTTGAAAGCCAAAAAATATGTCAAACCATGCAATGTAATATATTCACAATTTACTTTGAAAACTATGCAAATGTAATATATGCACAATTTTCTTTCCTGTTGTGAAAATGAGGATTCTAACTACGCAAATTTAATCTATGCAAGAGAATTCTTCAAAACAAACATAAGATGATTTCAAATCAGCGAAAGAACAATATAACAAGATTTCTTATGAATAGCATAACCTTCCTTCACTAATGCAATCAATAGAGTGTAAGTAAAGGAAATTCCCAATGAAATCAAATGTATTTTGATATTTCATTAACAGAGAAATCAAACTGAAATTGGGTGAAAATTCCAAAGATAAAAAGAGATGAAATTCAAAGGTGATTAACACTCATACACAATTCACCCCCCCCCCCCCCCCCCATTAAGGGGGAATCTTTTTTTTTTAAATGCAAGAAAAAACACTCAAAAATTGTTAAGAAACTGAAACAAACCTCTGAGTAGTGACCAGTTTAGAAACTCAAAAAAAAATACTGCAATAGAACAGAACTCAGAGCAAGGCATAAAAATGAAAATTGTTGCATCATGTAGGAACCATCGCAGTCTAGGTAAGAGAACCAGTGTGATGCATCACACCGAAAGAGAGAGACAAGTGCGTTGGGTCACTCTATCTCATACCAGATAGTGCGTTAGGGCTAATTTGCTCAAAAAGTGAAACAAAAACCCTACCAAGCTCAGAATTATGCTTTCCTAAGATTGATTACTATCTAAACAAGTCAAATTGAATCGGATGGAAAGGTCTTAATGACTAGGAAAAGGAAACCACTATAGGAACATCTCGTTCCCCAGTGGAGTCTCCAAGTTGTTTGAAGGAAATTATCTTCTACGAACAAAAGTGAACGCCCTAAATCTAGTGGCTTGCTCTAGAAACAACAGAAATAAAAGACTTGTGATTTCCTTAGAAAAAATAGAATATGAAGGAAATACTTACCTTGAGTCCAACGCAAGTTCTCCTCTTCTCCCTGCTTGTGAACTTTAGTTCCAGCTCCAAACGCCATAAATGGAACCTGCAAAACAACTATAACAAGCACAAGAAATACAAGATACAAATAACATACAGTAATATATTTAATCAATGAGTCAAGAAGGCATTGAAATACATATGCGTCAAATAGACATAAGTATATGAAAATAAAGCATTTTGTATTAATGAAATGTAGGAAAATATTACAACCTTTTTATAAATCTTGACCATGTAGATGTCTCCCACCAAACTTGTCCTTCCTTAGCCATAAATCAAGCCTACAATCACAACTCAAGAATGGTAATGGATCCTTAGGTAAAACGCAACAACATCAAGGCATTGTTAAGAGTCTCCAAAAGCCAACCCGGACTCTATGGGAGGTAGTGAATTTATAGGGTAAATAGGGTAGTTTTAGTTTTACCAATCTAGGACTTAGATCCACATACGAGGGAGGATAAGCTCTAGGGATAAGAGATAAAACCTTTAGGACAAGTATTCGAGATCTCAATTAATAATAAATGGTTAAAACCAAATCAGAAGCTTCTAGAAAGAGAAGATTCGTAGTTATTTTTATTTTTCATGAAATTATAGACCATCACACATACAGCAAAGGCGACATGTGTTAGTCAGTGAAGTTGCTCATTTATGCAACATGCAACTAGTGCAAGTAGCTAGAAGGTAGGGTGCGTTGGGCCCAAAATTAGGTTTTTAAGCTAATTAACCAAGATTTCTTGGACTTTTTGGAGAGATAATGTTTAAGGCTTTGCAAAGGGGTAATTGTAAGGTGTCAAGGATGTTGATTGATCCGGTTTCCAGGCCATTTGAGAAGATGTGACAAAATGACCTGTAACAATTAGATATCCAATAAGGAAGAAACAATAGCCATTGCAACTCATCTGCGGGAAAGGACTAGTAGTGAAAGTTCTTAATTGAATGTAATGTACCCCTATTATAAATGCATGTTGTGATGTTATGTACTTTTTCCATATTATTTCTTTAATACAACTCACCCACACGGAACACTTAGTTATGATAGCTCTCAATTGAACGTAAATGTACTCCTCTATATAAATGCATATTGTAACAATTCCTTCTTTTTCTTGATTTTGTCTCTATTTTTTTTTGTTACTTGTTGCTCCTATTGAAGCCCTTCCTAGCTATTTTGCTTGGATATACCTTGAGTTTCATCATTTGTTTTGGTAGACATTGTATGGGAATGAACAAAATAGTGAGTCAACATTTTCTTTGCTAGGTTGGATAAGACCAACTTGACTGACTACAATAAACATCATCAAGTCAATAATTTCAACAATATGCATACTTGGCAATGGACATCCAAAGATAGAATTGGACATAATCTCAACCTATAACATTGAACTAGACTCAACTCATGAATAGACATCTAACAAATTATCAACCTCAAACAATTGACTTAGCTTAGGATTAGACATCCGACATAATATCAACCCCTAATAATGGACTTGGCTCAAGATTAGATATCCAACAAGACAAAACCAAAATTCATTACAACTCATCTATAGGGAACACTTAGTAGTAATATTTATTTATTGTGATGTACTCTTATTATTAATGCATGTTGTAACATTATGTGTTTTTTCTTAACTTCTCTAATACAACTCATCCACAAGAAACACCTAGCAATGATAGTTCTCAAGTAAATGTAAATGAATTTCTATGTATGAATGCATGTTGTAACATGTGGTTCACATATGCTAGAGATCGGTGACCACTACATCCACGAAGTATTTGTACCACGTAGATCCACCTGAAGGGATCACTTCCTGTTGACTCAACCACTGAGCCTGAACTTGAGGGCGTCGAGAGAATTGAACCTATGGTCTCTCAATAACAAAAATTCTTTAACAATGGGAACTCAACTAACTGAACTAACTCTCGGGGCTAGAATGTATGTTATAACATTATACACATTTTCTTAGTTTTTTTCTCGATGTGCTTCTCATTGCTTATCACTCATATTGAAACCCCCTATATCTTTTGCTTGGATTTGCCTTCATAATATATTTATCAAATGAAGATTCATCATTTGTAAGGCTAAGAATTGTATGGGAACAAACAACAAAATAACTCCACATTTTCTATATTTTCCACTTTGGAAGTTTTATATCTTTAATTCATTAATACAAGCATACAACATTAGTGTTAAGGTGTTCCCTTATTGTTTACCTTTGTGATTATATTCTCATTCTCAACATTATATAGACAATTCATCATGACCTTGAATCATTCAAAAACATTTACTTATCCCATGCCAAAACCCTAGGCCATCAACATGGATCAACCATAATGTCTTAAATAGTAATGATGGATCAAGACTATTGCAACATAAGGCTATATTTTTAGAATAGTAAACACCCAACAAAATATCTTTTAAAATCATTTAGTTAAACAAATAAGCATGTCAAACATGATTAACAATGTAAGCCAACATTTTAAGAATTCCCTAATCTTCAATGTTAATTTCTTTAAAGCTTTGTATTATCAACTATCATAATTCCTTGTCTCTCAATATTCAAGGCTATAGCTTTAGATGGTTTGTCTCAGCCTATAGCCTACAAAAACAAAATAAAGTAAATATTTACCTACAAAATCATTTATGATATACCTATCGGAAGTAAATATTTACCTATAAAATAATTTATGATATATCTATGAGGTGTAGTATAGCTTTAAATGGTTTGTCCCATTTTAGATGGTTGTCTCATCTTATAGTTTATAGAAACAAAATAAAGAAATATTTACCTGTAAAAGAATTTGGCATATATCTATTAGGTGTAGTTTAGTTGGTTTGTGTGTGGCTTAGTCCTCATCTTTACCATAAATAACTTACATATACATGAATGTAGACCACTGATTTCTGTGGGATTTAATATCTATTAAGTCTTACCTTGAAGTTTCATGTGCTTGGCACATATTCATTAAATGTAAATCAATTATTTTGTATGAGATTTAATCTCTATTCAGTGTCACATTCAAGCTGCATGAACTTGACACATATACATTAAATGTAAATCAATTAATTTGTGTGAGATTTAATCTCTATTCAATGTCACATTCAAGCCTCATGGAAAAAAGTGAAGAATGAAAGCCACCTATAAATGAAAGAAACTAAATATCCAACCTCAACGAAAAACATTTCAATCAAAATATTTTTCCAACACCAACCTTTTTAATGTCTATGTCTCTATTTGTCAAATCTAGCATATTGACAGAAAATTAGTTGGGATACCTCTTTATTTCTTGGCCCAAGTCAGATGTAGAGCAATAGCGTTGGCATCTTATTTGTAACCAAAACCGTGACTGACGAGCTTCTCTGAAAATGTAAGTGTACTCGCCAAATCAAAAAACACTGAAAATCTGAACTGGCGAACCTAACTATTATGTTGCGTGAATAGACCACTCCAAAAATTTATGATCTAAAATACCGCTAAATCCTTAAAAAGTACCAGCAGACTGAAACGCAATATCTTTCTCCTTCGCAGCTCACGAGATGTAAGTGACATAGTGCAAAATGTAGACGAATTGGGGATTTGGTAAAGTTAAAATGGCCCCAGCAGCTGTCGTTACAGCTGAAAACCCTAAACCCTAAACCCTGTACATTTTTATTTATTTTACTATGTCAGAGGACAGCCTCTAATTTTAAGATCTTTGCCCTGGAACATTCCCAAAAGGTCAGAAGGATATCCCCACCCACCGAGGTTGGAGACATTCCCCAGCAGGCCAGGTCACGTCCCCGTCTGTTAACATTTCTGTCCCTGTTTCACGACAGGAAATGCCGGTAAATGTGTCCCCATTCCAGGGATGCGTTCCACAGGGCAGAAGATGCATCCCCAGGATGGAATTTAATGGCCGGAGGAATTGCCCGGACGGTCAAAATTGGCCGGAATCCGGGCTAAAAAAATTTAAAAAATCTTGCAGAAACAGTGTTTGAATCTGGATTTTGACATTGGAAATGGATTCAGCACCATCAAAAACCTACAGGACACCGAAAATATTAAACTTTGATAATTATAACATGAATTTAGAAAAATTCCTGCCGGATTTTCTGAAAATCTTATCGGAATTTTCATGATTTTCAGGGCGATTCCTCTGGCTAGTTAGACTACGGCAATTTAATGTGCAATTTGTTTGTCACGGGTTAATTTGCTCATCGTTAAAAAACTGTAGTCTTAAAAAAAAAAATTAGCGTAATTTATAAATTTTTGTAAAGATTTTTGAAATTTTGGGTTATAGTTGTTAAACTTTAGTATTTTTAGTAAAAGGTTTTTGATGGCGCTGAATCTATTTCCATCATTAAAAATGCAATTCAAACACTTTAACTATTTAATTTTTGAAAAAGAAATTACAAAATTCCGCCAAACACTGCAATCCAAACTATTGCTTTGATAAACAACTCCGTTAAAAAATTGCAAAACCATCAACCTCTTTTCTTAAAACTTTAAAAACAAATCGAAAATGTGTGAAAACACCAATAATTCTGTTTTGAAATTCCAACCCAATTGAAAAATATGTCAGCTTGAGGTCATTACGTATAGATATTATATGAAGTGTCGCTGTGAATGCAAGTTTTCATGAGTAGTATTGATTAATCGATGCCCATATGTAGCTGTTTTGTGCAGGAAATGCATGCAAGAGGATAATGCCAGAGAAGCCACTTTCAAAGGAACATATATATCATAAACATGGAGACACTCATCTTTTTGTTTGTTCGAAAGTCCCTTTCAAAAATATCAAGGGTTGAATTATATAACACAGTGCCTTCGGTACATCGATTAGGTACGAGGTAAATATTTGTTAATAGGGAAAAAAAAATTATCATTTGGGTAGAGATTAAATTGAAGATATTAGTGTTGAATAAAAGAATTATTTGTTTAATAGTGGATATTGTTATTAGGATTAATGTCGGTAGAGATTAAATTGAAGATATTAGTGTCGAATAAAAAAATTATTTGTTTAATAGTGAATATGGTTATTAAGATCGTGTAAGATTAGTAAATATTTGATTTGGGAATTTTTGTTATTATTTAGGTAGAGATTAAATTGAACATGTTAATGTTGAATAAAAAAATGATTTGTTTATTGGTGGATATTGTTATTAGAATCAGGTAAGATTGGATTAAGTGAGTCGTCTATAGGGATAGTTTATTTGTTCATAAATAATTCTTACTCCATACTCTTTCTCATGAGATTTTAACTTAAAAATTAATAGAAAATAAACCCCACATAAACCAACTGAAATTTACATTCAACCTATAACACATTATGTTTAAATTAGAATACAAACACATATAACTAGTTCACAAATAAACCACAAATTACATCAACTTATAACTTCACCAAAAAAAAACGTAGTGAATTAAAAATATTCCAAAACTTTGCATCCAAACTCATTTGTTTTTTGTTTTTAAAACGCATCATTGAAAGGGATGAACATATTAAGAATCAAACCTTGGTGGTCAATGTGATAGTGTGTGTGACCTTACCAATGAACTCTGAAGTTTCATTGATGATGTTTTGTTTATTTTGACACATTAACATGAATCCACTTTAATCTCCTCTTGCCCATTAAAGATAGACATGAGTCCTGGGTCCGAATTCCATTTATGTTGTTCTTATGAGAATTGAACTCGTCATTTTTATTGAAATAAGAGTTTTAGTTATTTTTATTGAAATAAAGTTTTAAGATTTTTAACATAATGTTTTAAAAATAAAGTTAATAAACATTTGTTAATTGGGTTTAAAACTTTAATTTGGGTGCCAAGAGGAATGATTGTTATTCTTTCTATCCGAATAAAGCTTTAAAATTTCTAACATAATATTTTTTTTTTTTAAATTAATAAGCATTTGTTAATTGGGTTTAAACTTTAATTTGGGTGGCAAAAGGAATGATTGTTATTCTCTCTATCCAAATTCAGTTCTCATTCCTATCCAAGTAAAGGAAAGACCAAAAATGAATAGTGGTGATCCTGTAGTTATTCTGAGTATTGCTCCTTTACTTGATCCTAAAGTTCCTATTGCTACTATCTAATCCAACTTGACTTTCCTTGAACAACACCATGAAAGTTATCAAACATTGAGTTCTTAACGAGTATATTGTTGTAATGGTTTTGAACCTTGTTATTAATTAATCTTATGCTTTTAAAATTCCAAGATTTATTGTATTACCAACTTCAAATGAAAACTCAAAAGAATTCCCCAAGTAACATAACTTACAAAAATAAAACACTTAAAAAAATTGATAAACATCTATATCTCAAAAAAATCACACCTGCAAGATTCCCAAGGGATCATATTCTAGCAAAGGCATATACAGTGAATAGCAAATGGGAAGGCACATGCACTTCAATACTTGTAGGATTCCCAAAGTATCATATTCTAGCAAAGACATATAGAAGTGAATAACAAATGAAAATATTTATAGAGGAAGACATATAGAAGTGAATAGCAAATAGAAATATTTATAATAAAAAAAAAAGAATTATAGAAGTGAATAGCAAATGAGAAGGCACATACACTTCAATACTTGCAGGATTCCCAAAGAGTCATATTCTAGAAAAGGCATATAGAAGTAAATAGCAAATGGATATATTTATAGAGTTTCACTTGCAAGATTCCCAAGGGGTCATGGTCTAGCAAAAGCATAAAAAAGTGAATAGAAAATGGAAATATTTAGAGGTGAAACTCTATAATATAGCGTTAAGATATAAGCTTATGGCCTATAACAACTATGTTACTGAAAACTCCACTCGGAGGAGCTAGAAATTTGTTTTTGCATTTCAAGAAAACCGTTTCATTGAAAAAACACAACAGAGACATTTCAGTGGCATTTCTTTTTGTTTTTTAAACGTTAACCCTGTTAGATAATAAGCATATGATTTATGTCATTCATTCATTGAACTAGATTACATTTATACTTGAGAAAGTAGTTCAGAAATTAGTTATCACTAACTACTAACTTCCTAACTTCCTAACTATTTAACTGAACATAAATCCTAAGGATTCCCGTAGGACTACAACATTCCCCCCCTTAATTCGAAGGGACATTTTACATACCAAGTAAAGATCTAAATTTTTCGAACTTTTCACGTCCTAATGCTTTGGTAAAAATATTTGCAATTTGTTCAAAAGTTGGACAATGTGTCAGAGGAATTGTTTTGGCCTCTACATGATGTTGAATCAAATGATATTTGGTGTTGATATGTTTGAATCGAACATGAAAATTTGGATTTCTGGCCAACTGAATTGTAGAAGAGTTGTCGACAAATAAAGGAGTTGAAGCTCTTTGTTTCTCCTACAAATCTTTGAGTATTTTTCGAAGCCAAATGATTTCCTTAGTGGCTTGAGCTGCTGCAACATATTCGGCTTCGGTGGTAGAATCAGCAAGAATAGATTGCTTGCGTGGTCTCCAACTGATCGTTGTTGATCCAAGATTCATCGAATATCCGGAAGTTGAAACTCCATTTTCTTTATCTCCATCAAAATCTAAATCTGAATAACCAGCAAGATGGAAGTCTAAAACTTTGGAATATTTGATGCCGTAAGTTTGAGTTCCTTTTAAATATTTCAAAACTCTTTTTGCTGCTACCCAATGCCCCTCACAAGGATGATGCATAAACCTGGAAAGTATTTTGACAGCAAAGGTTATATCAGGACAAGTAATAGACAAATAAATCAAGCTTCCAACAAGTTCACTGTACTTTGTTGGATCTTCAAACGACTTTCCTTCTTCGAATAGTGAATTTCAAATTCTGCTCCATTGGAGTAGCAACAAGATTACATTCCGTCATACTATATATGTTCAATAATTTATCAACATATTTCTTCTGAGAAATGAAAATATGTTGTGGTTTTTGATCAATTTCAATTCCAAGGTAATAATGAAGTAAACCTAAATCTGTCATATCAAAAAACTTTTTCAATTCCTTCTTTATAGATGATATATATTCATCATTGTTTTCTGTGATCATCAAATCATAAACATATACAACTAGATATACAACTAATCTGCCAACTTTCTTAACGAAAAGAGTTGCATCATCTAGGTCAAAATGTTTATAGTTTAATTTAAGAAGATGTTCAGTTAGCTTCTCATACCATGCTCGTGGCGCTTGTTTCAAGCCGTACAAAGACATCATTAGTTTGCAAACCTTTTGTTCTTTCCCTTTAACAGAAAAACCTTCTCGTTGAAACATGTAAACGTCTTCTTTCAAATCTCCATTTAAAAAGGCAGTTTTGACATCCATATGATGAAATTTTCATTCATTCTAAGCTGCAATAGCAAACAAAGATCTAATAGTGCCCCATTGAATCGCTGTAGGAGCAAAAGTCTCTGTATAGTCGATACCCTCTTTCTATGCATATCCCTTCGCTACAAGTCTTGCTTTGTGCTTGTCTAGCGAACCATCAACTTTAAACTTAGTTTTATAAATCCATTTGCAACCAATAGGTTTGATGCCAACAGGAGGATCCACCAGCGTCCATGTGCCATTTTTTATGAGAGCTTCAAATGCTTTTTGCATTGCATCTTTCCACTGTTCATAACTGGCAGCTTCTTCAAAGCAAGTAGGTTCACAATCTACAGAAAAATTAAATTCACAATGAGAATAGTTACCTGAGGAACTTCCAGCCTTAAACTCATTATATTTCTTTGGCAATGTTCGAATACAAGTTGACCTTCGCAAAGGTTGTGTAGGGAGTTGTTCAGGGAGTTGCTCATCTTCTTCATCTAGCTCAGTGCTTTCCATTTCTGTCATTGTTTGTATAGAAACACTTGCATCAACTAATTCCTCATCAGCAACAATAAAATTATCATCATCAACCACAACCAATTTCTCATCATTGAAAGAAAGAAACTCCACAGACTGATCTAATATAGGAATCCCCCCTTCAGGATGGGGAAGTATATTATCTGTTTCATAATAAAACTTTTGAGGCACAAACTTTTCTATTTGATTAAGTTGTCTTTCAACAATGAGGGAATCTTTATCAGTTTCAAGAAAAATTACATCTCTTGACAAAATAAACATTTTGTTTGCTTCGTCATATAATCGGTATGCCTTAGAAGTCATGGAATACCCTAAAAATATGCATTTTTTGCTTCGTTCACTCAACTTATTCCTCGAATGTTTGGAAATCAAAGCATAACATTGAGAACCGAAAAATCGGAAATGTTTAATAGCAGGAAGACGACTGTACCACATTTCATATGGAGTTCTGTTGTTAATGACAGAGGAAGGGCATCGATTTCTAATGTATGCCACACAGAGCATGACTTCTCCCCCAAAACATTAATTTTACATTCTTAAAAAACATCATTGACCTTACCATGTTAAATAATGTTCGGTTCATTCTTTCAGCAACACCGTTTTGTTGCAGATTATATGGTATTGTGGTCTGGTGTTTGACGCCATTCTCTTGCAAATATGTTTCAAAAGCATGTGAAGTATATTCTCCTCCATTATCAGTCCTTATAGTACTTATAGTAAGTTGTGCTTCATTTATTATCAAGAGATGAAATTTCTTAAACACATCAAAAACTTGTGATTTTTCTTTAAGCAGATAAACCCAGTACATCCTCGAATAATCATCAATAAAAGTGAGTATGTATTTGTTTCCATTTGCAGTGGGTACAAGCATTGGACCACATAAGTCAGAGTGAATGAAACTTAATTTTCTTGTAGCTCTAAACTTAAAATTCCGAAAACACTGTTTGTGATGCTTGCTCAATATACAAGCATTACATGGGGTAAATTTTCTGGGAACTGTTGGAAGTCCCTTAATCCCCTGTTGTTTCATAATTCGAATACTTTCATAATTAACATGACCGAAGCGTGCATGCCATAATAAAGAAGATCACAGATTATCATTTTGTTGAACCAAATAAGTTGTGTTCAATGCAACAGACGACATACCATGCAACTTCAATAATTTATCTTCTTCCACACCAGACATTACAGTTTTATTGTCAGCTGCTCTTCTAATTTCTACTTTACAGTGAAATATGTGAATGGAATGTCCCTGTTGTCTTATTTGTATAAGAGATAACAAATTCCTTTGGAACTGCAGAATGTAAAGAACATCATTCAAAATATAATTTGGAAGTCCAAGAATCTTTAAATGAATTGAACCAATCCATGATGGTTTAATTTGGGACTTATCACCAAAATACACTACTCCGTCAATATTATCACTAAATTGATCAAACAAATCTCTTCGAAAGGTCATATGACACGTGGCACCTATGTCTAGAACCCAACTGTCATACCATGAAAAAAAAGAAGTACTAAAAAGATCTTCCATGTGGGAATTACAATGTGCGACAACATAATGTGCATTCTCAGAACACTGTCCTCTGTCTGGAATTAAATGAACTTTTTTTCAAGCAATTGTTCTCTTTTTTAATTAATTTTATCCCAGAGAATTCTGCAATTTGCAGTAGTATGTCCGAGATTACCACATCTAAAACATTTTATCGCTGGTTTATCAGAAAATTTCTTTGTTGTTCATTTTGTTGTCTATCTCCCAGAATATTTCTGCCCCCCTGCCTCTATAATTCCTCCTACCTCGACCTCTATTACCTCTAGTATTTATGAAAGATTCCTCCTGAGGTTTTTGGTCTTTTTGAGCAAAACATAGTGTTTCGGTATTAGAACTATGTGATGCTTCTTTCTTGCCAAAAGCCTTCTCTCTTTCTGCAGTTTTCCCTACTAATTTGTCAAAATCTATATCTTTTAATTGCCCACTAGCTTAGAGAGATTACAAGTAGTGTGAATAACTAAGGTAAAGAGCTTTTATAAAAGCAATAAGCGGCAAATCAACTTTAACTCCAATACATTCAATTTCATGATTGATGACTTTAATTTCAAAGGCAAGTTTTAGAGGATCGTTATCGTTCATTTTCAGATTAAATAATTTTAACAATAACTAAATTATCTCCAATTCAGAATGTGAATCATAAAGCTCTTTTAGTTTTTCTATGGCATCATAAGCTATTTTACTCCGAGTAATGTATCTGCTTACCTCTTCTGAGACTAAAGCGGATATTAAAACAAAGGCCTTCTTATCCTTACTTTGCCAGATTGTGAGCTGTTTCCAATCATCAGGCTGCACCGGTGCATTCTCTCCGTCTCCTTCACAGACTCCATCCCATAAATCATTAAAGATAAGAGTATTTTTAACTTTCCTAAACCACTCCTGGTAATTTTCCTTTCCAAAAAGGACAACCCCAAATTAAAGACACCAAGGAGTTCATATTTTAAAAACACTATTTAAATCAATCGCAACCGTAAAATAAACTTATGTTTTAATCACTTCCAAACTTCAAATTCTTCTTATATATACTCTGATCTTTAAAAAATACTCTGTTTAATCTTGCAGATTTAAAAACACAAATTTCTCCTCTCTCCTTTTTTTTATAAAAAAAAACTCTGTTTTAACCACTACCACTGGCAGAGAAAAAAAAATCTGTTTCTAAATTTACAGAATCAGCAAATTTCTGTAGCTCCAGAGACAAAGTTTTCCAAAACACAACTGATTTAAACTTACATATTTGTCCGCTACAAAAATCTGATTAAAAAAAAAATGCTCGCAAATTCGTGACAGGGACAGAAATGAAGGTTTATGTCAATCAAATGCTGCAAAGGCAGCTAAGGAAAATGCTGGCAAACAAACTCCGCTGGCAGTTTTGTCACGGGTTGAAAACAATTTGTTGCTCCCTTAATATCAACGCTGCCACCAGCCTCCTCGGATCTCCAATGCTCTAATACCACTGTTAGATAATAAGCATATGATTTCTGTCATTCATTCATTGAACTAGATTACATTTATATTTGAGAAAATAGTTCAAAAATTAGTTATCATTAACTACTAACTTCCTAACTTCCTAACAACTTAACTAAACAGAAATCCTAAGAATTCCCATAGGATTACAACGAAGCCAACCATTTCAGGGATTGTTTTGGTTAGCATATCTAAAGATTTCCACTGGCATTTCAGTTGCTAATAAAAAAAGTTAAAAAACAAAACATTAAAATACATTTAAAAATATATATAACGCTAATTTTGTGTAAATCAAACTACGAATAGTGGCCTTTGGCCTTTATTAATAATAACTCCTTTTTTTCTCATTATTTATAGTGGCTAGTTTTCTGATTTTTTTTAGGTTTTCTGTCGCAAGAGCAGAGCTTATCTCATAAAACCTCATTATTCAAGGTGGATATTGCTGGAAGTTGCAGGTTCAATCTTTAGGAATCTCATTAAATGCTCATTAAATGATTGACAACACTTTCCATCCAAAATTTCAAAAGAAGAATTCTATATATATATATAGAGATTATCTTCAATAGTTAGGTAGAATGGTTGTTAGCTTCTCTACCAGAATCAAATTCTTGTAAATGACATCATGATGATAAATATTATTGTTGTATTGACCATCACTCTCACAGCATTCAAACTAAAAGAATTCAAACTAAAAGAGAAATTATTTTATTTTTAAGAAAATATATATATAATTGATAACCCAGGCATATATATATATAAACACTGTAGTTGCTAACCCACTTATTTGTCACTTCAATCTCATGCCTAGGAGCACTAGGAACTTTATACTTTTGTGCTCCTTCGTTCTCTCAAAGTGTTAGATTTCACAAAACTTAGTACTTTGTCATGACTTGAATTTTAAATTTAGAAAGTCCCCCTTCTTGTTTGATATTATACCTTCGCTATGCAAACCAAAAGTAAACTGTACTCCTCACAATCTTTTACCCTGGCGGATCAAAATCCTAGAGAGCTCGATAGGTTAGCCTTCATCAAATCAAGGATGATCACAAGAAAGGTGATAGCTACTCTTGAAACCTCGTGAATCCTACCCATAGCTTACTAGAGCTAACAAATAAATCCCAATGCATCATTCATTCCCTATTTGAATTGAAGGAGTGCTTTGCAACATAAAATGGCAGCCTACAACATCAACCCCGCCCTATATAAGCGCAGTTCTGTTGTTCTCATTAAGGGATTTGGATATGTCAAGATACCCTTAAAACAAGCAGCAAGCAAAAGAGATTACTGGAGTCAGATGTCAAATGAAGATTCAAAAAAGCCCCATCTTTACTTCTAATTTCTGTGCCAATAACACAAAAAGCCAGGGCATTGACATAAGATCGTGATCCAATAGCCAAGTGGTCAAATCATTGGATGCAGATCTCGAGGTCCATCATTCCTAACTCCACTTGCAGAATTCAGTTAATAACTTGGCCTGCTGATCTTTAGATCTTTGGAAGCAATAGTCAATTTCCTAATTCTATACTAAATGGCGCGGTGAAAAATAAATTATTAGAAATTGTATTGCATTAAGAAGCACTTAGCTGTTCAATATGGGAGAGATGTTGTCATTTAACATCCATACTTATTATAATAAGTGACAGCCAAAAAGTAAATATTAGATTAAAAAAAAATTATTTGGAAAAAACAAGTATATATATACCAGTCTAAATCCATTTTAACTCTAGATTTATCAAGAACCAAAGATCAAATTGCTCTCAATGCTCGATAAATATTAGAATCAAAGTTAAAAGGGATTTATGTTGGTGTTATAAATTAACAATATTACCTCAAATAACAAAACCGCCCACTCATTATATTTTGTAGTGTGATTTAAAGGTCAGATTGACAAGAAGACACCGAATGCATTTGAAAAAGCTGAATGACTGCCCTCAAAATACAGCCAAGTTAAATCAATCTAAGAGCAATGTTGTTTTAAGAACACAATCTGTCAGAATGATGTTATTACAGTTATGAAGTCTGATACTTATTCCTAGGATAACGGGGATTAGGATTACCTCGGAACATTCTATTTTGGCATACTGATACCAGTAATAGACTATTTAACAAAGAGCAAGATTTCGGCATAGATCGTGTGCCAACTCAAGTCAATTTTATGTTTAGGTTCATTACTCATGAAATCTGGCTCCAATCTCTCAAAAAGATTAAGTTTGCAGTAACTGGTATTTTTTTTTGTCTAAAACCCGATTCAATGTTTGATATCAGAATTTTCAACTATTTTATGGCCAGCTCAGGTTATGGCAAGGACGTTAATGGATGACCTCAACAAGGACCAACCTCTCCTCTAGACATTTTTTTTCAATGTTCATGGTCGTGGAGCTACATGCATTTTCTGGCTCTGAATAAATTGTTTCCTAGGGAAGCTCTTTCTCGAAGTAGACCCCTCTAGGTTCCTTACGCCATAGAAGATTTCTCCCGAGTGACATTTTTCTTCTACAATTTAAGGTTGTTGCTATTGAAATACACATTATGAGATGCTACCTCCAGTACACGGAAGCTTTCCGTAATGCATTTGGAAAAGGATTATTGAGACAACATCACCATTTGCAGAAGGGACTACTGAGACAACATACTTACATTTCCAGAAGGGATTATTGAGACAACATAATCATTTGCAGAAGGGATTACTGAGACAGCATACTGATTTGCACTACTTGTTATCTTCAATCCCAGAAGAAAAATAGCCAAAAAGACAAAACATCTATTTTCAAATATTTTATGGCAAACTTCACTCCAAAAATTCCTATTTACATGACCAGTACAATATGCCCTTTCCCTGCCAAAACTCATGTTTGACATTATTTTCCCTTAAATTGTCAGCATCACATATATATAAATAATGTGTAGTCTACCATGTATAATTATTAATAGTGCATCAGATGCATATATGCACCAATGAAATTATATAGACAAAAAAATATTCTGGACATAAAAACTTTAGATCAACGCAGGTTAGAATCTAGATTCTGATATAAAGGGATATAATTTTGAACTGTGTGCCACATTACCAATTGCAGATGATAAAACATGCATATTTTCATTTTGTGCTGTTACCGTGGCATCTAGGTTATCAGAGCATGCATCCATGTTACAATCAATAAAACATGCATGTTTTGTGCTGTTACTGCAGCATCTAGGTTATCAGAGCATGCAGCCATGTTACAATCAATAAAACATGCATGTTTTCTGCTGTTACTACAGCATCTAGGTTATAAGAGCATGCATCCAAGTTATAATTGAAGGAAATATATGGTTCTGCAATCAAAATCTGCTTGCAAGCATGCATGCATGTTATTGCTATTGATCTAGTATATCTCAGTTTTGTTGTTGCTGTATCTGACTTGTGTGTGGACGTCAGTCCAAGCTTCTCACTTTCATTAACAAAGGAAACAGAGGGTTCCGAGTTGGAAATTTGTTTGTGAGCCCTAGTCTAAGCAACAGAAGCCACAAGGGCTTGAACGAAATAACATGAGCAACAGCATATTTTGCCAACCCCTTCAGAGTCAGATCAGAGGCATTTGATTCCCCATCCATCTTCCATTAACCAAGAATACAATGTTGCAGAGACCAACAAATACCATCTCAAGAATACTCACAAAACAATGCAAAGGGTGTCCTGATAGCCTCAATACAAGTCTGTAGTGTAATTTGAACATCATTAGAAGCTAAGACATTTTAGATCCAACATACTGCTTATTTGCCCTCGAAATTTTGTTGGCAAACAGAACCCCAGCAATGGGGGCATGCCTGCTTTAAGTTTGGCCACAATCAAGAACATGCAAAGCCTCTGTGAAACAAGTTTAACAAAACAAACCAATTCCTAAAAATACTTACTAAGATACCAATTTTCCTATTTTTGCATTAGGGAAACCATATCTATCATGTAAATGAATGCAGACTAGGGTACTCGAAAACATAATGCATGTATTGTCATTACTACCTGAATAATCTGTTGCTAGATCGCCCAATAGTTGCAGTGAGGCAAATTAAACAGCTGAATGCTATAGAAAGGGGCTCAGATAAGCTATAGTGAGTAAGAAAATTTGGAAGTAAACTAGGCATTGAAGTAAATGGCAACCACAACAACAGAGATCACGAACTGTCTCAGATTAAAAAAATGCTTTTGGAAAAGCCTCTCCAAAGAATACAAGTAATGAATGTAAATAATTTCTGCCAATTTTGAGACTCGCCTCTATACAAATCATAGAAAAGAATAACAAAAGCTTCTAATGCAATGCCTTGCCAATTTAGGGATTGGTAATACTTACTAAGATACCAATTTCCCTATTTGTGCATTAAGGAAGCCATACCTATCATGTAAATGAATGCAGAATAGGGTACTCGAAAACATGATGCATGTATTGTCATTACGACCTGAATAATCTGTTGCTAGACCGCCCAATAGTTGCAGTGAGGCAAATTAAACAGCTTCGAGAGCTTCATGATTAAAGAAATATACTTAGTTACCTCAATATAGCTGAATGCTATAGAAAGGGACTCAAATAAGATATAGTGAGCAAGAAAATTTGGAAGTAAACTAGGCATCGAAGTAAATGGCAACCACAACAACAGAGATCACGAACTGTCTCAGATTAAAAAAATGCTTTTGGAAAAGCCTTTCCAAAGAATACAAGTAATGAATGTAAATAATTTCTGCCAATTTTGAGACTCACCTCTATACAAATCATAGAAAAGAATGACAAAAGCTTCTCATGCAATGCCTTGCCAATTTAGGGATTGGTAAGGGCACAACGAACACCACAACCAAAGAACACTACACACATCCCTGATTAACCTCAATTCCTACAAAATATATCCCAAGTGAGCTGCAATACCAGGCTCAATCTGCATCCTTTCAGGGTGGATTTCATGAAGAGACTTATTCCAGAAAGCAAACTTAATCCAGAAATCATGAGAAGAAACTTTGCAAGCCTGCTGCTGTGTGAATCATAATACTCGTACAATTCAAGATGAGTTGTGAGATAAATAATTTCTGCTGTTTCGGCGTTGACCTTGTTAGGGAAGATCCATGGAAGTGAAAGCCAAAAAGCAATGGTGATAGGACTCCCTTAGGCAGCCATATTGGATTATACATAATAAGAATAGGTACTAAAACAAGATGAGTCAACAAAATAATGGCTAGGTGATGAGCCATTCAATGATAAATACTAAGCTCTATGTTCTCCCGATAGCTTTTAGATTTGGCTTCCGTTGTTGCTGCAAGCATGTGTGTTCCTCAACAAATAATCGGACTGCATCACAGAAACTGTCACCCTGCTAATAAGTAGCCATAATTTATGTACTGTATTCACTCTCCAACATGGGCTGTGTCCTCGTGCCACCTGCTGTTGGAGCCCTTCTACCTCCGACCACGGCAGTCTGCAGTGCCTCTTCTTGGTCTGCCTGTTGTTCCATGTATTCAATATTGGACCTTTCCCTGTACTTGAGAAACCCGGCACAGAGGAATCCCAGAAAAGCCAATCCAACTACCCCACCAATGGAAGACCCAACTGCAATCTTCCATGTCTTTGAATTCTTTTTAGCTGGTGGGCTTGGGTTCGGACTTGGAAACCTTGAAGGAGGAACAGCAACAACAGGTGGTGGAGGTCCCAATAAATGTGGCGATGGTGATGGAGTGGACACGGGGGCTGGGGCTGGGGCTGGGGCAAGAGATTGAATGACCAGTGAAAAGTGGCCTTGATAAAAACTAGAACAAACATTTGGAGAACTTACATCGCTGAGGCTCACTGTTCCATTCAAATCAAAGAAGATACACATGGGATTCGATCCTTCCGTCGTTGAGAGATTAGTGAACCGAATAGAAATGGGTTTTTTGGATGCATAAATATTAAGCTCTTGCAGATTAGTGGCACTAAGATTGGAGGCATCATAGGCAAGGAGACCTAAAACTGGTGCCACTAGCTTAAGCCCGGGCCTGTTGTAATAAACAGAAGACCAATTCATAAAGTTCTGATAAACAAGGACTAGCCTTTCCACATATGGTTTCACCACAATGCCTACAGGCACCTCGAATTCATTATACAGAATCCCACGCCTCCTTAAACTGCCACTTCTGAGACGGACTGCGTTGATTTTAATGCCTGATAAATTTGAAGGTGCTGTGGCATTATAGATGGTACCTGATTTAGGGTGCCTGAATACTTTGAATGCATCGTTCTGAAGAATCTTGTCCACTGACTTCTGTGAATCAGTGGCATTCATAGAGTCTGCGGCAACCATTTTGAAGAGCACAGCTTCATCAATGCCAGCGGAACCCCCTGTGGCCGCATAGGAGAATACTAAGACATAAAAAAATGCATTTTTGGGGTTTAACAGTTGGGAAAACACACTGCCAACAAGAAGATAACGCCATATATCATGAACCCAACTTATATACTGTGGTGCTCTTCTGCGACCCAGAGGATTTCTGGCTTCTGCCATGAACAATTGGATATTTTGCCAACGGACTTATGTCGCAAGGTATTTCTTTTGAGAATCAGCTGATCCCAGGTTTAACATATATCATAACAGGAGAACCCAACTGAAGAATATCACATGAACAGCATCTATAACGCTCCCTCCAACCATCCAACCCTTGAGCCATCAATGCTTTGAGATCCAATGACAAAAACCCTGCATTCCCCTACCCAAGTTCATGCTTGAGCAAGTGAGAGGATTGCAAGATCTCAACGTGGGCATTCTACACGGGTTTTGATACATGTGACCAATGCCGTAGCTGATTCTTTTGATCCACGCAAAGCCCACCATAAGAAAACAAAAACCCACAAATGGCTGAACGAGTCAAGTTTCACTTTGGCTGCTGGGGACCTTCAATCCCAAAGAGAGACCTTTTCATGCCTAATACGGCTTCGAAACAATCGAATTGTGAGACTTCCCATTCACTTCATCACTAGAAGCAGTCAAAGATAGGAATTGCCCCACTATGGTTACTACATTTCGTAGAAGCAACCCCAACAACCACTTTCTGGCATTGTCAGAACCTCATTCGTCCCACATAACAAACTCCGTAAGCCTGCCAAAATATGAAGATTTACTGCCTCCAATACCCACTTAATCAATGAAGAATAAACTGTTTAGGCCTTCCAGAGTCTCCAAACACAAATCACGAGAAGATATATTACTCTTATACCCACTGAATAAATGCTGAGCAAACCACAGTTACTGCATTGCTTAACAAAAACCAAAATAACCTATTTAGCTATGTCAAAATCTCATAACCCAATTTTCAAATCCCCTCAAGGCAGCTTCTTAGTTCTGCCAAGACAATCTGTTTGGATATATCCCAAAATCTTAAAACACAACAGATATCAAGGCAAGTTGCTTCAACACTAAGTTCATTAATTTAAAAGAAAACTGTTGTAGGAGTGAAAATCTCAAAACCCAGATTATTCGGCAGTGATTGTTTCAATGCCCAGTTCATTAATCCAAAATAACTATTTGGGTTTCCCAAAATGCCAACACCTAATTCAAATCAGGATTGACCGCTCCAAATATCCACTGAATAAATTCCAAACAAATTATTACCTTAACATTGACTATTTCAAAACCTTCTGCAACTGTTTCAAATACCTTCTGAACCAACCAATACAAAACGACCCACTAGGTCTCCCAAAATTCCAAATGCCACTGAATCAATCCAAAACAGCCTACTCAGCTCTCCAATCACTGGGGATTAAATGAACACCAACACCTGCATAAACTTTCACAATGCAAAAATTAGTCTTACCCTTGCAATGTACTTAAATCACCCAAGAACAGATTTCTCAGGTACTGGTGGTTCAGGTATCCACACCACCCACAATATGCATTATACTCGTTGAAGCCTTCAATTTGCAGTCCCCACAAAACCCTGACACCCACTTCAAATTTTGAAGTTTCAAGTTTTATTGGGTTTTAATGGCTCTGACCAATCAAAGCCTCATACCCACTTCAACTTGACTTCAAATGTTTGGGCATCATGGATTGAGGAAAATGGAAATCTGGATTATTTTCCAAATTTCAACGTGGGCAGGTGGTTGGTGATGGGAAGTAAATGGATTATTTAAAATAAAAGAGAAAAAAAAAACTACAAACCAAATTGCAACACAAGTAATACACAACAAAATCATAAAAAGTAAATGCCGGAATAAATGGTCAGCTCAGTCGAGCCCACTCGGATGACAGTGATATTTATTTATTTATTGTAATCCAGGGATGCTCCAATAAAAAATACCTAAAGCCCCAAAAACCCCTCGGCTGGGGCTGAGCTGGTCCGCTAAACTTAAATGTTCACTAGTCCCATTCACACAGCATGTTCTGTTACAATAAATATTGCTAAATTCATGCAGTAATTCTCACATCAATAAAGTAATTGTTGGTAGGTGTGACTATACCGGGAAAAATAACTCCGCCACCTTCTGATCATTGCGAATCCCGGCCCAAATAACCATATGCCCAAATACCCATGTTAAAAATTCACAACTCAACGAGGTGGTAAAATACTGTAACAATTTTGGCCATTATTTACCTGTACTGCAGGCGGTAATTTGTTTTTTTCACCAACGTTCACTTTCACTTGCCAGATGGCGGCGTCTTCGATCGTTCTCTCACTTATCTCTAGTGCGGCTCGCATGGGCAGTATCTCCACACACGTGTCGAGTGCTTAGCTGGAACCCACTGACATAACCGGTGACCGCTGGAGCTTTCAGACCGTTGGATCTGCGAGTCGGTTCGTGACTTTTATCATTACACACGGCGTAATTTACATTGAGTTTGCTTTACACTTCATCATTATTATTGTACTTATCGGTTAGAGAAGCATTCCATAATCACAGTATGTTAGGTAGTGTAATGTGTAAGTTGGACTAAATTTAGAATTATAAAACAATTATGACTATCGAATTTGTAATTCAGATAGCATATAAAATGAAGGGATTTTTGGGTTAATTATTAAATAGTGAAACTCAATAATAGAAAGGGAGATTGAAACATTTTGAATGTTAATAATTAGAGGGAAGTATGAATTTGAATCATGTTGATTAGGTAATTATTAAAAAAATAGTTATAAAACTTTATTGCATAAAGAGTTGCATAAAGAGTTAATTATCCATAATAATCTTCATTAATAATGAGAAATATTGAAGTGTGTATATCAAACTTCATGTATAGGCTTTGGAGATAATTATGTGTGGTGTTGTTCATACCAAATGTTGCATGTTGGATTTTGTAATGGGCATTGGTGGTTACTTCCAGTGAGTATTCCTAAGGCATAGGATGCCCAAGTATTAGGTATAAGGGTTGATGCATGCAACAAAGAGCATTAAGGTGGTTCATGTATGATTGTATGTTTCTTTGCTTGAGTTATTTATCTATTTTTTATGAAGCAATGGTCCTCATCATGTTACGTAGCCTTAGTCATGCAAATTGTGCTTGGAGCTATTGCAATGTATTCCACTTGCATTATTGTGCATATTGTGCATCCTTAATAACTCGAAAATGTTGTTGAGTATCACTAAGACATGTGCATTAAAGATTGATCATTGATGTTTTTCTTTAGGGTAAGTGTTAAGTGATCAAGATCCATCATACTACATGTGTGATTTTGGTGATATATAGATCTTCGATAACTTGAAAGTTGAACACTACATGCATACATGTATATGGGAGAAGGTCAAGTACAAAATTGTTTCTCTTAGTAGTGAAAGTATGGTATAGGAATCATATTTAAGAGGTTTGAATGTGGATTCAAACAACTTGAGGCATTCCTTTTAACAATCTAAGGCCCACACTTAATCATCGGTGTCTCAATGATAATAGATGTGATGCACAACATGGAAAACCTTATACTAAGCGGTCATATTATTAAAGATTATATAGACATATATCATGACATGATCTTCATTAGAGGTATACAAAGATTAGTTGAACTAACTCATTCATCTGAACAATGAGTGATTGAATCCAAAATGGAGTTGTGAGTTAGTTAACATGCCTCACCCTTTTTTTGGCAAGCAATTTAATGCACCTCGCCCTCCCTTGTCAATCGAGTGACTCGTACCTTGCACATTATCCTTCTATGTTAAGAAAGTGACTCATATCTTGTATCTCAATTATATTGGATTTTGTGCCAAGTTGTGTTTAATTTACTAATGCCCTTATTGAATATGTTGCGAAAACTTTATGATTTGTTTGATTCCTTCCCTTACATAAGGACTCATGGTTTGT
Source organism: Pinus albicaulis (assembly GCA_034641835.2). NCBI lineage: Eukaryota > Viridiplantae > Streptophyta > Pinopsida > Pinales > Pinaceae > Pinus > Pinus albicaulis. The sequence goes on along the minus strand of CM076570.1, from coordinate 1,510,979,053 downwards.
TGGCATGTTAAATTTGATGTGCATTTAGAACTCGAGACATGTTTCAAATGAATTACACCCAATGGCACTATGAAGAGTTATATTGTAGTGGCGCATTGGATGTGGAGGAATATTATCATCTAACATGCATAATGTACACTATTGTACATGAATAAAAATTTCATTAAAGTGTATTTCAAAACTTTCATTGAACCATATGTGTGTAGCTAAAATGCTCTATATGGATAAGATGCATTTGCTTGGTCCTTGTGTGTCCAATATTTCCCACAAAGGGTCAAGGTTACCCTTAGGAGCAGTTTCATATGTTATCTAGAAAGATTAAGCATCTTGGTCCCTTAGCCATGAATTTGGTAATGTCTTTTATTGCGTGATATGGCCTACAAGGCCTGGCTTGATTGCCATAGAGCTTGATGGGGCTAGATGGACACTTTTCTACTCAATGTTACCTTGCAAATATTACGCGGATTTTTTAATGAATGTATTATCAATGAAAGTAGTGGTGCCACTAGGTTCAAAGTCCCATGTTGGTTAGTGAAGTCTATCACAAGACTTTGTGATGACCTTAAATGTTGAACCCTATTAATTGATTGTGTAAATAGAGTTCCTCTTATGTCTCTCATTACAACTCAAGATAAGGAAGCTTGTGAGCCCTCTGACCTGATTTGTACATCTATTAAACCCTAACATGGTGTTCTTCTAGTTTTTACTTCAATGAAAAACACCATGCCTCTAAGGTGGTCATGTGCGGCCTTTGTATGTGTAATAATATCCTAGTGGTTCATCTAAGTGGTATGAAAGATGTATTGAATAATGAAGATACTCCACTTTATTGTCCTCGCTTAGTTGAATTCTAGAGTTTCCCTAAGTAATTATAGGATTATCTTAAGTGCATTTTAGATCCCCTCATGTAGTTTATTTAGCATGATTCCCAATGTTTATTTAACCCCTAACCTTAGAAGTAAGTTTATATTTGATTCAACATGTCCCAAGACCTCTATGAGGAGTTTTCCTATGTTATCCCAAAAGTTATTCATCAATCCATTAAGTATATTAACCTTCTGAATACTTGTTTTTATTAATGGATTCTTAGTTACTCTAGGATTAGGAATTACTCCTTATTAGAGAAGGTTTACTAAACTATGTCGCATCTAGCTATTACCCCCACTGATTAGGCCCAAAAATCCTCGCCCTCTATTGAAGGTGAAGGTTGGATTTAGTGGTTCAAAAGGGAAACAAAGGGAATGTTGCTTTGAAGGCTTTGCCTAAGAGCACAATAATTAATGGCCATCTCCATCCAAGCTTGCGGATATTGTCATAGACAAGGACCTCACTAACTCATCTCAAGTTATATCCTCCCACAGGGGGTTTAGTTAAAGGGTATGGTATCCTCTTTTAAGGTTGGATATATAGGCCACTAAAGAGGTTGAAAATGTATGACGAAGATTAAAGGAAAACATCCTTCATCATTGGGTAATCCATGCAATTGAGAATAAATATTTTGTGACCTTAAGCCCTATGAAGCTTTAATTGGCAAGAATTTTAAGGATATGAGTGTTTTGTAGAAGGTTCTTGATGAAGGTTGCATCATAGAATGTGAGGGGTCTTATAGACCTAGTGAAGAAGATCATGGTTTGTAGAGCTTGTTAATTGGTTTTAAAGTTGAATACATGTGTTGTAGGAAGTGAAATGTAATTAATTTTGCATTATACATGACCTTGCACTATTTTTGGCATAGTATATCTTTTTTCCACTCTTTGCAAGAGGAAGATTAAGTTGGGGTTGAAACCCTTATCTCATCTAAAATATCAACTAGTATAATTGATCATGACGTTGACCCATACAATAGAGTGTTGTGGGTGCTTTTGAGTATTGATCGCATGGTCATTTACCTTTACAATATGTTTGCCCTTAATGAAGCATAGGAGAGAGAAATGTTGAGGATTGGTTATTTGAATACCTCTTAGAAGTTGAATTTTAATTGTATGCATATTTTAATCATCCAAACTCTAAGATGGAAAGATTGGGATTAAACCTATCTAGGTGCCTTAGTGGAAGTGTATGCACTAGAATGGCCTTAAGGTTGGAATTTTCCTCTACAACCCCAACAAGTACAAGCAGGAAAAATGTTATGAACTAGGGTTCACTTGGTATAATCTCAGGGTTGACCCTAAATAATTTATGAAGTGTCTTCACATGGAAATGCTATCGAAACAAAATTCTTTCTTTTTCCATTGTGGAACAGATACATTAGTGGAATTGTCAAGGGAACTTACCCTATCTAACAATCAACCCATTATTTTATCCATATCTTAGGGAGCAGGCAAGATGCAAATGCCAAATTCCAAATACCTTCTTAATTTCTCTCCTTCAAAACACTTAGCGTATCCAAGTCATAAATGAATTTTGATTTCGTTAGCTGGTGAGCGAGGGGAAGATAAACCGAATGGGTGTTGGAATGATATCATTATCCAAGTTATCACATTAGAAGGGTTTGGATGACTAGTGATTGTATGACATTCGTGCCATAAAGAGTCCAAAGGAGCATTTGATGAAGTCTCTTAATAGCTGTAATGTGCACTATATGGCATAGCAATGCGGGCAAGAGTTGCTACTTTCAACAAATTTGGAGGATGAATCATGCAAAAAATTCAGAGGTAAAAAAAGGGCATCAAAACAAAAAATGTGCAATCAAAATAAAATTTAAAAGAAACAATAAGATTCAAGATGATGATTTCAACCATAACAATAAATAATGTTAGAGAGAAAGAAAGAAAACTATTTAGTTTAATTGTATTTTTTTATTTATATCATAATAGGTTTATTCAAATTTCAAATGTATGCAATCATTGGATGCAAAATGAAACTCCACATCTAATGAGTACCACTATGTGTAGTTTTGATATGCCTGCAATGATATAAATTAAGAATACATGAGAAAAATGTGTTTTTTCCTGACAAATCTCGTGGAGGGTGTCATTGCAAGGTCACCACAAAACATCCTCCACAGGTGTAAGGATGATGGGCTTGTTACAGGTAGATGTGCTAACTTTGATTCCCCTTAGTCAATGAGTCTCTAAATATAGTGCTAGACCTAATCATTTTCCATGTTGATCTATAATAAAGGGCATGGAGAATAATTTATTTGGAAATGAAGACCATGGAATGAGGATGATATGATGATTAATTAGGAATCAAGGACACCTTTGGGCTCCTAGATGACATTCCCATAATACTACATCAACGCCTCAAATCATCCTTTCGGTACCAAAGACTTAACTGTGCATGCAATGAGAGATCAAGTCTACATTAGCCATAAGGAGAACAAACTTTTGTATGTAAATGATAAACTTCCCATATTGCTTCACTAACACCAAAGTTATACATTTCTTCAAGGAGGACCCTAAGATATGGTAGATATTCCCACTAAACTTGATGAACTAGCATTATGGGTTGGAGTGACAAGATATATGGGGATACCAAAATGAAGGTATAATTCCCTATTATCTTAAGCTTATTATATTGTTTATGCCACTTGAGAGAATATGGTTGAGGATGCACCATAGTGAGCAAGTTAATTTTTTTCATGAAATATTGAATGATGATGTTCTTATGACTCTTGATATTGAATATGGCATAGATAGGTTGTCCCTTAATCCAAAATTTGTATGAAATAAGTGCTCGTGTTCTTTTGTTACATCAATGGGTGGATGAGTTAATCTAGTAGCTATAACATTCAAATAAGTAGATATGTTGAGTATGATTTCAAATCCCTAGATTGGATCAAGTGTAGGATGCACTATCCAAGTGCATAAAGTGTTTGAGAGTGTGAAATTTATATTCATTGTGAGTGTTGACATTATATTACCCACATCATTTCTCACCCTGCTTATCCTTGCCTTTGTCTTAGTTCAACCTAGGCATGTTTGATTGTTGGTGCATAATTTGTTTGCTTATTTTTTGGGGATCAACCTTTCTATGATTGTCATATCAAGCACATGAGTGTTCTATGTGTTTGACACATGTTTGATCTTACGCATATGAATACACTAGTAGGTGCTTGTATGATTTGACTTGATTTTAAATTTTTCCTCAATATTGGAGGTGTGCCAATAGGATTGACCAAGTGTTGTGAAGTGGAGAAACTATGGTTTGATAGATGTGTATTTAAAAGAACCATAGCTAACATACTCTAGATCATTCTTATGTTTGATGTCCTACATGGTCAAACAAACCATAAACTAGTGAAATACATTATCGTATTGTTTAATAGTATGGTCCTTTTGCTAACATAGCACTTGACATTTATTATATTTTTCATAGTGATGGTTGACATGATATAACCCATCCTACATTACCTCCACAATTTTGGACTAAAATTAGAACGGGGTTGGATTTGTCAACAAGTTCTCCATTGAATGTTTCCTGTGACCAAATCCCTAAAGGGGACATCCTTATCATTTCCAAGATAATATTTCTTCAATTGTGACACAATTAATACAATAATGTGACTATATTGTTATGGTAAAATAACCACTAGAAGATTCAAATTTATCTTACCATGAAAAGCATGGATGTATAAATTTACTTGAACCTATAAGGCTAATGTATTTTGGAGTATGGGGTTCATTGAACAACTGATGGTTAAAGAGGGACCAAGTTGTAACATCCAATCATACAACAATTTAAAAAATGCAGACCTTTATTTTTACAATTGGTTATCCAAATGTTGTATCACTACAAAATATTTGTGGACAATTAGTAGAGTATCCCATTCTTGTCTACAATAGTCAGTACATAAATCCTCTATGAAAAACTATGTTGCATTTATTCACATGAGTACTGTGGTCTCTTCTAGGTGGGCATTAACTATGCTCCATTAGCAACGATTTGCACCAAGATCCTATGATGTGTTGGTGTTGATGACAAATCCAAGCTTGCGAGAATTTAGAGTTATAAAATAAACCATAAATATCCATAAATCTAGTTATGTTAGAAAATTAGATACACATACACAATTGATATAGATATATAGGGTTAACCTCTTCCATTAGTCATCAAAGTTGAGAAATGCATGATAGTATAGCCAGCATTGATGGAGAGATTGAGAAATCATATGTGCCACATTTTTTAGGAGAGCTATGAAACTACGTCATGTTCTCTAGGTGATTACTGAAAAAATAAAACTTTGAGTATTTAATAAGACATATGAAATTATATTCAAACAAAATAATGAATACTCAATTATATAATTGGTTATCTTTCCATAATGGTCGCGGGCAACAATTTCCCTTCCTAATTGTAATCACGCATAGAGAATGTTGAAATGCACACATATAGAGATGGAACTTGGTGCACAAACTCTAGATCTAAGCAAGGGTGCACATATAGAGCTGGAATTTGGTGCACAAACTCTAGACCTGAGCATTTGCAACATTTTCTATGTCAAATGATAGGACCTTGCTCCTTCAACCAAAATAGTATTCTTAGTGTGTGGGGAGTCCAGGTGTTGGAAGTAAGGGTCAATGCATGTAAAGGGGGAATTGGGGGATGTTGAGATGGATTGTACATGACCATCCATTTATATGTATGTATTATTAATAATCATGTGCTTCATTATAATCAAATATGTGAGCTATGTAACTTGGACCCTAAATTGAAAAAGAATTCATTTTCTCATGAGGAACCCCTATAATTGATCTCATTTGGATTCGATTTTATTACTACCCCATTATTCAAACATATATGTGTGTGTGTGTGTGTGTCTAGATTCTACCAATATTTAGAGAAATGTTCCACAATGAATGCATTTTATATTTTCGATTTCAAGATTTTTTTGTAATTTCCTTCAATAGATTTTATTAATAACAAAAGATGTTACAATAAAAGTCGTTCATACATCCAAAAGAGTAGCACAGGAGATCATATCCTCCAACACAACCTAACCCAACGATAGAAATTTTTTAGCAAGGTGAGTCTATCCTACTCTAATTCATGAGAACTAGAAACTACAACAACGACAATTACAATCCTCCAATTTCCATAAGGCTCAGATCCTAACCCAAGAAAAATTCCAAAAGTGAATTGTAGTAATACATATCATTATCCCAATGGAAATACTGACAAAACATCATACAACTACTTACAAAAAAAAAACAAGTTTTAACCCACAGTAAACACTAATACAATGTGCATGGTGGACTTGTTAGTCCAAGATGATAACCGGCGATAGAAGAGAAGAGTTTGTGTGAGGAGAGGTTTGAGCTAGTGCGTTGATGACTGCAAACACCTCATGTTTCTCATTAGAGTTAGTCTCTAAATCAGATACCACAAAACACTCCATTAGAGTCAATCTGACCATAATGTCATCCAAGTGATACTTGATCTCCCTCATGATACTCTTGACCTCCTCTTGACCTGCAAACAAATTATAGTTATCTACCTGCTTATCATGAATTATCATGCTTAGTATATTTTCCAACTGACGATGTAAATTAATAGAATGGAGAAAGTGAAGCCTTCTCTTACAAAACATCCCTGGATTAGGAACCCACTTGAGGCTACTACCTCCAATCTTCAGATCAAAGAAATATACACAATCATCGAACTCCTTGGCCTCCAAGTGAAGAATTTCCTTTCTAACCTTGAGAGGAGTAGACTCAAAGAGATTGACCATGAATTCTCATCCAAACAGACATCAGCGTCGCGTAGAGGATGACCCAGGTGCGCCACCCCCGCACCTAGGAGTCTTTGTCAAGGAGCCATATAGGCATGTGACCTACAAACAGAACGAGAATAGAAAACTCTCTAAAATTGAAACACATAGATGGATAGAGCAAAGGGAGGGTAGGACCTCAATGCAATACGAACCAAAAACCTTAAAATAAAACAAGAGCTAAATTTATGTGGGTAGAAGAAGAAAATTAAGATCCCACGACACTTTCAAACTGATACCTGACCAAACTTCCCGAAACCACAAACTTTGTGTGAACCAAGAGTTGAATGAACTATATATTTTTGAACAATTAAAGCTCTAAAAAAGCCATATATATTGTCAAAACCAAAAGGAGAAGGTATCAGGGTACCAAAACTAGGCAATTGAAAGAAATCCTAGCAGGGTCAGAGTTTTGAGGTGCCACAAAAGGTCATACTACCACCAATTTGAATGACGGACCAAACCCTGAGTTGTGTAAAATGAGCACAGAGAACATCGATACCTATGGTGAAAAAACAAACAAACTAGAGTAGAGAATACTACCTTATAGTTAATAATGATACAACCAAGTAATAACCATACCATTGAGTGAGTAAAACGGAATCGTACAACGACAATATGAGGAGAGTACAGTGAAAATAGACCTCCTTGTAGTCTAGCATAAACCTCCCTTATCCACCATGAATAAATTAACTATTGTGGATTTATAGTAGCAACAACCAAAACACAGTATTTCCACCACCCGGGGTCTAGGACCATGCCTATATAACATGGTGTGGACATGAGAGGTTGGGCTTGTTGAGTGGGGTGAGAATCACGAGCGCTCATCATGGCGAGCCAAGTGTATAGTCCAAACCAATAATCTATCATCCCAAAAAAGTTTAGCATGATAAGCTCATGAATGAACTTTCCCTGTATGTCAAGAAATTCTCCATCCGTAACCAATCCACCATAAGAGGGGTGACCCTTTAGAGAATAGACAAAATGAATTTCGTTGCCATAAACACTTTCATACTCAAAACGACATCCTCCCACCTGCTCGCATTTAAGTTGATCAGACTTGGGTAGGTGTAGCATGGTTTGGATATAATAGGATTGCCACATGAGGGGAATGCAGAGTCAGGTGTAAAGAAAGGCTCTAATGTCTAGGGGTCCCACCCTATAAACCATACATAATATCTGCATGTAAATTATTGCTTATGTCGAGAAAAAAACACCGATAAAGATCTTCATATTGCTTATACCGCTTACTGGAAATCAATAACCATGAAAACACCCCATTAAAAATTAAAGTTCAAGTTTCACTTAAAAATACATATAACTACAATACATTACTCATTTTTCTTTTACCTCAAAAAAACAAAAAAAAAACCAAAACAAAAACAAAACTATTATTTTAATATCCCTTCATAGATTCTTGACTAAATTTATTTATATGTATTTACTTTTCATTTTCTTGATAACAAACTCTTAGTATATTTATTTTCCTCTTATCAACTTGCATTAAATGCTCTTTTATATCTTGTTTCTTGATATATTCCAATAAATGAAAGTCGATTACCTATAAACATTAATATTAAATTAAATTACATCGCTCCACCTTCAATGCTCTTTTACATGTCTTGGTTAACCTTTCCCTATACCAAGAAAATAGATAATTTATTCTATTGATCCTATTTAAATAATAAATGAAAAGCTTTATGTTAAGACTACATAATTTTCATTTATAATAATTTTTATTTTGATATTTATAAACCATTATTTTAGAAAATTAAAAACTCTACACTATATTCAAATGGTACAAATTATGTTTTATGGGCTCCACATATAAAACATGTTCTCCATAGGTCTCTACCTAGAGAATTCACAACTTTCTCCAATTCTCTTTGTCCATATTGATAATTTTTATTCAATATAATTGTTATCAAATGATATGCTTAGATGGTTTTGTCATTTCTTTCATGCTTGTGTGTTATGAGAATGAGAGTTTTGTTATTTTAATTATTTTATAGATATTGAATTTTTTTAAGTTACAAATATTCAATATTTTTTTATTGATATAAAAATTTAAATATTTACTAATTAATATGTTAATATGGAAAAGATTTACACTTTTTAAGTTACAAAAATATTATTGATATTCAATATTTTTTCATTGATATAAAAAATTTAAATATTTACTAATTAATGTGTTAACATAAAAGAGATTTATTTTACATTTTTTTTTGTTTAAAAAAAAAACTAAAATTTTAATTTCATTTATATTTAATAAATAAATCTTCTTTAAGATATTATTTGTAAATACCTTGCAAAATCTAATGGTATTATTGACTTTCTCCAATTATCTTTGTCAATATTGATCATTTTTATTCAACATAATTGTTATCAATGATATGGTTAGATGGTTTTGTCATTTCTTTCTTGCTTGTGTGTTATGAGAATGAGAATTTTGTCATTTTAATTATTTTACTGAAATTGCATTTTTAGATTACAAAATATTATTGATATTTAATTTCTTTTCATTGATATAAAAAATTCAAATACTTACTAATTAATGTGTTAACATGGAAGAGATTTACATGTTACACTTCTTTTATTTAAAAAAAAAAAACTAAAATCTTAATTTTATTTATATTTAATAAATAAATATTCTTTAAGATATTATTTCTAAATATCTTGCAAAATCTAATGGTGTTATATATTTATTTCAAATTTCAAATTCATGTTATTCCATCCAATAAACATTAATTATTATTATTATTATTTTAAATTTATCTGTATTTTTTTATTAATATAAAAAAGTTTACATCGAGTCCAAAATTAAGTATCCACAAATTCATTTGTATCTTTTTATTAATACAAAAAAAGTTTATAGTGAGTCCAAAATTACATATCCACAAATTACTGCACGCTTGCTAAATCCTCATTATAATTGTACTGAATTGAAATATGGAAAATTGTAGGATAGAGAAACTAAAAGTTGACTTTTAATAACAAGCCAGTTTATTCTCAAAACATAATTGAAATGTGCGAAACTAAACCATCAAAAAACTGAGACCATCCAAAGACAAACAATTCAACCATGAACAATGAACTATGAATGAACAAACCTATGTATTAAAAGGAAAGCGAAACTAGTCAAAACCAAGAGATATTCTTTCAAAAGCCATCATGATGAATCTTATTTTGGTTTTTAATCCAAGATTATAAACGGAGACGAACTTGTGGAGTTGGCTTGAGGAGATTCCGGAGTTGGTACATTGACCACCCTCGATCCTTCCTGGTGTTCATCAGACTAGGTGTCTGAAGTTGAAACTGTATAGTGTTCAATGTTGGACAAGAAAACAACTATATCATTCATGTTATACCCAATGTCCCTCGGGATGCTCTTGATGTCTTCTTGACCTGCAAACAACTTATAATTCTCGATTTGCTTGTCCCTTATGACCATATTGAGTAAGGTTTCCATTTGGCAATGATGAGTAATGGAATATAGGAAATGTAATCTTCGCCTATGAAACTTCCTCGGATCTGGAACCCATTTGAGGCTACTACCTCCAATGTCCATGTCTGAGAAAGTAGGCTTTGTCACCAAATTCTTTAGCCTCTAGCCAAAGGATTTATTTTCATACCCCCAAAGTTGCTACATCAAAAAAGTTAGCAATGGATTCCCAACCAAATAATCTCTTGTTTCGCAAGGAGGAGGACCAAGAGGTTCCACCCCTACGACATGAAGCACATAACCTTGGCGCCATAATGACGATGATCTTGCAAAACAATATGCCACGAGCTTAGTCACCATGCAATTTTCCATAAGAATGTTGCGACCTTAGTCCATCCTAACTCCTTCCATAATTTCTTCCATGGAGTATTGTTGTTGATAGGTTTCACTGTCAATATTATAGAATATGCTTCCTTAAGGGTTAATGTCCCTATCGATTTATGAGCCCAACGTAAAATATCTTGTTCTTGGGACTTGCGTATCTTTCTATTATCCAACAAGCATTGAAATGCTTCCCAATTTTGATTCGTAGTGGAGTTTGTCTAATCCTCCTTTTCCTTCTATTGCTACCAATCTTTGTCTAGATGGGTATGCTTCCAGTAGCTTTCAACCTTTAGAGCTCCTTGAGATTGTGTCCATTGTTTTATTAGATATAGCTGCTCATTTCTTCCCAATGCTAAAAACTGTTGCCACGTTTCCTCAAAGAAAAAACAATCTTCCCTCCTTTTATCTCTGAAAAAACATGCTCACGGACTAGGCTTTTGCAATCCTACACCCAATGCATTTTACTTTGCATATCTATCCTTCTTTTACTTTACACTTACCACCTTAACTTCCATATTAAAAAATATAATAATTGGTATCTTGATTAATATATATTTTTAATTCTAATACATTAATAATAATAAAATTATTTATAATTATTTCACCGATATCTTATTTTTAAATTTTTTATTATTTATAATTAACTTTAAAAAAATCCAAACAAATCAACATAATCACTCCATAACTAATTATAAGTGTACTTATTTTAATAAAAGAGCCACCCCTTTATATATATACCAATTAATATAAATAAAAAGCAAATAATTAATTTAATGACAAGCTATAATCCAACAACTCAACATTCTAACAAATTTTCTTTATGAATAAATCAAAAACACTTTTGCTAGATTTATAATTCCAAAAAACTTTTATAATATCATGACCATATATAAACATGATTCTAGTTAACGGGAAGAATGGATTTAATGATTACATCCATTCTTTAAACTCTCGGAAGTACTATGGTATGTACCAAATCATTCATCAATGGTTTGTTACATGTGCCGACATCATGCATGACATTTCAATGAACTTTACAATATATCTATAATTAGTGTATATGTGAGATTCATAAATATGGATGATAAATATTAAAAAAAAAAAAAAAAAAAATTAGTGTTTGGACTGTAATATTGTTTAATATCTGAAAAGATAAATCATAATGGGGTGGTGCGATTTAGATTAAGATTTTATTAAATATTAAGATAGTTTAATTAAATAATATTATATTGTGTGGTTGGAATGTAATATGAGAAATTTAAAATTATTTATTTTTATATTTTGTTTGTTATGTAATGTGAGTTTTAAGATGATTGGGATAATTAACATGTGGTTTGAGTAGTCGTGACTTAGGGGCATTTAAGTTGTCAAAATAATCTAGGGATCACACCCCGTGTGGGCTACACCAACGTTTAGCATGATTAGATTTTTTCCCATGGAGTTTCAAATTGGTGACCTTTCACCATGGAGTGTCTTAACAAAGCACCCTACCATCGTCTATTCTATACCCTGTGAGATAAACTTTTGATTTTTTAAAATTTTAAAGTAAGCACAAGTTCGAATCCCACGATTGACGGTTCACATTTCTTCTCCTTTTCAGAACATTTTCCACACTACCAACCTTCTTGACTTGTTAAGTCAATAAAACTATAGTGACCTCATAATGTTTCTCTCCCTTCCTTTTTATCACAAAAATAAAATATTAAAAAGTTTCAATTAATCGCTTCTTTCTTAAGGTTTGTTAGACCATTTTGGTCTTAGGGGACATTAATCATCATCATCATAAACATAAATTAGATTGTGTAAAATTTAATATAATTATATTATATATTTTTTAATTTATATCAATTTTAATTAAAAAAACAAAAAAATAAAATAAATAAATAAATAAATAAATAAATAAATTATTACAAGATTAATTTACTTTAATAATAATTCTCTTGTCATTTTTAAGAATGGATATTAATAATTTGGATCAAAGGTAAAAATTTTGTCAAGTTAATGAGATTTTTGTACAATTAATCAATTTTGATTCTCGATGAATGGTACCTGTGGTTATGGAAAAGAAAAACCTTAATTTATATTTATTTAAAAATTAGTGTTTATGAAGAGGTTTTGAGCTTGAAGAACCTCTCTAGAAAACTCTAAAAATTCTAGTGTCGTTGCAAGTATTTTTCTGCAATCGCTCTTCCTATGGCAAATGCTAATGGAGGGAGAATTAATCCCTCCTATAACTGAATTTTCATTTACAAATGTACATCCAGCAAGCATGCGACTTCAAATTCACACTCCTATGAATCCACTTTGAATCCTGGTCAACAAGATTTACAAAAACATGGTAGCCAATCCAAAAGACAGAGACCAAGCAACTGCTTACTAAAAGCAATCGTAGACCCTAAATATGAAGTCTAATCTAATCGGATCTCAGATTTTATTCAGTACATGCATGACCATGCACTCATAGGAAATATTTTGGGGATTTGGCACAGGGGAAATCCCTAACCCAATAGATCCAGCTCGACTTGAAGATGAAGGGCCAAGTCAAGTTGGAGCTTAATGCCAAGGGTTTTTTCCCCCATCAACTTTTCTAGCTTGGAAGATTAGGACAAAGTGTTTAAGGATGGACCATATTTTTATGGGTGAACCTTCGATGGTGGATTGAGCGATTTAACCCGGATAAGGAAGACTTTGTTAGTCATCATTATTTTTCACTTGTTGGTGATGAATAGTTGTAACAGTTAGGTTTTCTAGCAGCTGATCAAAAAAAATTGTCAAATTTGCCAGCTGGAAAACACCCATAAACTTTTATTTTGCCCTCCTACCTTTTCAATCCGCCCATGACTAGATGAACCTCATTATCAAGCCCTATCTAGCCTCAGCCATACTAGTTTTCCCATCAACTCCAAAAAAACAATCCAAATTTGTCCAGAGAAGTCTCCCCTAAGTTAGGTAGTGGCGCTTTAGGCATTTCTCCCTTGGCAAACTATCCTAAAAGCCAAAGAACCTCTATCTGCTGCAGACCAGTCATAACAGACCATTCCCATTCTGCGAACAAAGTTGGTTACAACCCTAGGGCGTGCCACTAATAAACCCTCAAGTCTCAACTATACATGTACCATAGGTCAAACTGATTTTAGGTGGTTTTATAGTGTTTTCATGGATCTTTCAAGAACAGAAGCATACCAGCATTCCCAGAAGACAGTATTTGTTTCCACATGAGAAGACAGCTGCTTCTCATGTGACTTTGAGCCTGGAATGCAGCTGCAGGGTAGAGAGTTGTTTCATTAAGCTCCTACGATCACATTCAAAGGCATGAAAAGACAGTGAAAGGAAAAATAACACTGTTAAAGGCTGATGAGATGGCATGACTGAAAAACCTCCTTCATTTTATAAGCAAAGGGTTGAGGACAAAAAAACCTCCTTCATCTATAAGCAGAGGGTTTGATGACTAAAAAACCTCCTTCATTTATAAGTAGAGGGTTGAAGACTGGGAGCGCCTCCTTCATCTATAAGCAAAGGGCCAAAGATAAAGGTTGATTTCAAGAATTGCACTAACTGTAAGACAATTTTTTGAGCACAGTGAGACAACAACTAAGGGTTTTTGAATAAAAATGATGTCTAAGGCAGAGGCAAAGCAGTGGTGCTTTTCAAAGATTGTTTGCATAAGCTCCATTGTTATTGAGTTATAATATGAAGCTAATGAGTTGATCATCAATGGAGAAATATTATTGAGTAGATGGCCAAAGGAGTCCAACAGTCTTAGTCTCCAACTAGCTTCTGCCATCATGAATGAAGGAAACCACTATCAATATGTTCATCAAACATTTTTTATTTAGTTGAGACAAAGGTTGAAAAGAAACCAAGCATTTGTCAAAGTAGGCCTCCTTCATCTATAAGCAGAGGGCCAGAGCAATGATTGATTCTAGGGTTTTCACTGACTGAGAGACAAATTGTAAAAACAATAGGAGATAGTTGAAGGTTTCTAAACAGAGAAATGATGTTAAAAACAAAGAAGGAAGCAGGGGTACTACTGTAATCCAAGAGGTTGATCTTGTCTCTTATCAGAATTTCTTTCAAAAGCAGTCTAGAGCCCAAATAAAACAACTTTGCTGATGGTTGAGAGATGGGTCATGACACAGGCCAAATAATGATAATGGTTTTTCAAAAGATCCTGTTCTTCCTGTTCATGTAAAATTTCTTTCAAAAACTCATCATAGTAGACAAATGCATTTTGAGTTTAGTTTTCCCAAAAAAGGCACTACAAATAGATACACAGGGTCATAAAGGTGCCAGAAGGATTATGGTGTGTATTTCAAGGTCAGAAAACACACTCAAAGAAAATAGAGCATGCCACTGTTACGAATGAAGGCCTGTTATTTATGGAGATGTGTCAAAGGTGATAGTGAAGCCCAGGTGATTACAACTGAGTTTCACCTCAAAATCAAAGAGAAAAGCCATTTTGAGAATGCATCTACTGTCATGATGGGGTTTTAAGCCAGGTTTCCCTCTAACAAGCAAATATAAGCAGAAGAAAGACATGTTTTCCCCTTTTAATAGCAAACAGTGAAAGGATTTGGCCCTTGAATGTTTTTCTTATAAGTGGATAGGTTCATATCTATTAAAGCTGTTAAAATAGCATGCACATCCTTTTGCCAATGTTATTTAAAGTATGGGCCCCTTATAGCACATTTAAAATCACTTTGGTTTTCAAATGAACAAAGGCATTTGTTTTAAAGAAGAAGCCTTCAAAACCCTCACAAGTCAAAATCAAGGGTAGTTGGCTTTTTGCATTCAAAAGAGAATAAGGAGACCGTTGCAAGCCATTTGATATTATCAAAACACAAGGCCGCACTCCCCTTTGGATGTCCACGAGACCGAAGAAGGAGTTTCAGGCAAATTCACAGAGTTTCCGGGCTTGAAGATTGCGCGACACGCCTGTAGAGTTGCACGGCACGTTCAGGCGGAGTTTTAACACAAAGTTACACTATCGCGCGGCGCGCTTGTAGGCGCCAGTCACCACTGCCCATCAGTGACCCGACAACTCTTCTATTGCACGGCGTTCTCCCGGTTGAACGTGCCACGCACATTTTAAACGCTCAAAGCACCTCAAACGAACCTTGAAGCTGCTCAAACCCTCAAGCAAAGCCCATCATCATCTTCAAGGCATTTTGTTACCTCCTTGCTCATTTCAAAACTGTTAAGTGGTGGCAAAAAAGGATGAAACTCATGGTGTAAATCACAGTGTTGAGTTTTTTTTTAGGAGAGTTGTGTTTTATGTTTGAAACTCGAAATTGCTGTGGTTTCGTTTACCCAACACTGACATGGTAAAAATGGTGGGTTCTTATTGATGTTTTAAAACCTAACAAATTGCCCTCAAAACAAGTTGAAAGGTGGAGGCAGTGTTTAAAGGGAGGAAAGATAGGGTTTGAAAAGTGAAACAGTGGGCCTGATTTCAAACAGCAGTGATCCTTCTATAAGTGTTTTGTCAATTCAAAGGTTTCCTCGGTGTGGTGAACAGCAAAGTCAGGGCTGCCTCTTTGACCATAAAACAAACTTTAGTGTGTAAAGCTGTCATTGCCATTTGGAGGTGTTTGTCAAAATCTGTGTGAGAAAACAGTGAAGACAAGGAGGGTGTTTTAATTGAGAAGAGTATTTTTCCTCTGTCTAAATACTAGGCTGCCTAGATTACACCAAAACACCAAGAGCCCTTTGACCTTACCCGAACACAGAAATCATTTGACTGTATATACCTTTTATTTGACTGTGTGCATATTATTATAATTTACTTGTTGATTGGCATACAAAGGGGAAAGGCAGTGTTTTGGGAGGAGTAGAGACCTAATATCAAAGAAAACTTTTCACATAGCATTTGAGGCAAATTTACCTTAATCAAATAGTGATTGACAAAGAAGACAGAGTTTTGTTTGAGAAAACATTCTTGAAATCCTTTTTGAGGTAGTTTGGTTTTGCAGAGAGCATCCATAACAAGATGCCTCCCAGGCAGGATAGTAGGAGTGGATTGCATAAAAGATTTGAGCCTATTTCCACTGAAGAAGTGAATGCCCACCCATCAGTCTTGTTCAATTTCCATGAGGTCGGGTGTTTAGATTTTTGTCAAAGGGTGCAAGAGGTGAAGAGCTTTTCTCCTTTGACACACCTTTGCGCTTTGAGGTTTCGAGACAAGCATTTCTAGCTGGCAGGCCTTGACTTCAAATTATCTCCAAGATCCATCTCCAAGGCCACTAAAATCCCCTATATTGGTGAGAAATGGTTTAAACAAAGCCATTTGGACTCAGAAGATTACAAGCCTTTTCTAAAGCCTGAACACAGAGACTCATGTCCTTCTATTTTCCCTTTCTCATATCTTTTAGCCAGCTATGCCCCTCTCATGAAGATTATCATGAAGTACTTCACTTGTGAGGGAAGATTCTCCCGAATCTATGCCTATCACATTCGACCGCTCATGCATTTCACAAGGACCAAGCTGCTAAATCTTCCTTTCTTCTTACACAAGAGCATGGAGAAAATGGCCTCCAATGTTCAGAAGAACCTCCTTCACAGCAAATAGCCTATCTCTTCCATCACTCTCTCATCAAAATCATCATTCTTCATCAGCTTGAAAAGAGAGAGGTCTCTTGGGATACTTTCATCACTCATCCGGATTTTTCCACTATCCCTCTAGTCCATACATCCCCTGCACCTCCTACTCATCATCCCTCACCTTCTTCTAGCAGACCTATTCCTAAAAAGCTCAAGTTTACTACAGAACAAACAAAGGAACATGAAGAAGGAGAAGAAAGTGACCATGAGGAGGAAGAAGGACATGAGCAGAAAGAAGAAAGTGATGATGGGCAGCAGCAAGGGGATGAGGAAGAAAGCGTTGAACATCAGCATCATAGTGATGATGAGCAGCAGCAAGGAGATGAATAACAACAGAATTATGATGAAGGTGAGCAGCCTTATGATGACACACAGCAGCCAAAATAGACTGAACAACAGCATCACAGTGAGGAGGAACAGGAGCAACATGAAGATGTTGAACAAAGGTATGAAAGTGATGAACAGGGGCAGTCAAAAGATGACACACAGCAGCTACATCATGATGAGCAAGAGAAGCATGAAAGTGATGAACAGGGGCAGCATGAGAGTGATAAATAGGGGCAGCCACAACATGTTACACATCAGCCACAGCATGAGGGACAATAGCCTCAAGAAGAAAAAGGGCAAAGTGACAAGGGTAAGGAACCCATGGAGCATGTGCTAGCTGCCTCTCCAAGGCAAGGGGCCATGCTCTCTTCTCTGAAAGTCTCCAAGCCCCGGACATCAAAGAAAAGAGTGCCTAGATTTGTCACTCCAAATGTGACAAAGGGCCCTCCGAAGTAAAGGAAAATTGCCCAAGAAGCCCATGATTGATTTTCCCAGGAGGAAGAGCACTAGAATAGCCACCCAAAGCAAAGGGAAGGGCAAGGAAGAAGGCAGTAATGAACATGAGAGTGCATTCGACATTATCCCAATCCAAAGCGATGATAGTGATAATAAGGCCCGTATTCTAGAAAACCTCTTGATCCATAGAGAAAGCCAAATTGATGCCTTGAAGGATGATCTTCATAGAGCTAGGAATTTCAATCAATTTTTGCAAATCCAAAATAAGCAAATGAGTGTCCATATGGTTGTTTATGAGACACGGGCGACCAAATACAAGAAGGAGGCCTCCAAAGCCCAAGTGAGGTTGGAAGAATTCATGGGCGAGTTCGATGAAAGTGAAGGCGAAGATCAGCCTAGGCGAAAGAGGCCCAGAACCATGGGGCTTAAAAAGGTCCTTGAGAAGCAAAAAGAAGAGGAAAATGCCCTTCTCCAATCTACCCCTCTCACTACATTGTTCGAACAAGAGATAGAGAACAATAGGGAGGCATGGCTTGAGAGAGTCAATGACCACTTGGAGAAGAAATTGGAGAAGGAAAATAGGGATTTAGACCTTCAAAGGAGAATGACGGGGCATTATAAAAAGTTAAATCAGTTTGCCCGGTGCAAGTTGAAGGCTGCTCAAGAAAAACTCAAGGAGGCTAAAAGGAAGCGCCCGACACAGAAATTTAGGAAAGACACCTCAGGACTTCAGATTTTGGCCTCTGCTTCACAACATGTTGCTGAGAACCCTTGAGGGTCATGCTCACCAATTTTGGGAAAATTTTGACATATTTTGGTTTTTTGTCATTTTTGGGTTTTTGGCCAAAACTCATGGGCTTTGCCATTTCAGTTTGGGGGATCATCAAAGGATGAGAATGGTATCATTGGATGCCATAATTTCAAGAACACATACTCAACGATTTTTAGGACATTTTAAGATCATTTTCTCCCCCGAAATGGCAAAAAATGCTCGCTTTTTCTACACTCTGCCTGGTCTATCAGCAAGCCTTATTTTTTGGTTTTTTACACACAGGCCTGTTTTTGGAGGACTTCCAAGCATCAGATTGGGAAATTTTAATTTGTTCTAGAAAGTAGACACTCAGATCTTTCCAACGAGCTATCATGAGCCTTATTTCAACATCGGGAAGGCTGCCAAAAGTTGCCGGCAAGTCAGGGGACCTTTTGCTGATGTATTTTTTGAGTATTTTTGTAAAAATTGAACCTTTAAAAACTGTTTTTTCCTTATGTGCGTTTAGCTATTTTTGCACATGAGAAGTTATGAAAAGTGAATTTATTTCCATATTTTAGCATTTTTTAGATATTTTATGAGATATTTTGTGCCTTGGGCTTTGCAAAGGCTCAAGGACAAGTCTAGATATTTTGGGTAGGCCAATAAGATTGCAAATTGAACCAAGGGGTTTTTCTCACTTTGGCCTATTTATTCCAAAGGCTTTCATTGTAAACAAGGCTGAACTTGATGATAGAAGCAATATATTGTCATATAAGATTTGGAAGAAATACTTGTCTCATGCTTTTGGATAGTCTCTTGGATGTTCTTGGATGATGAAAGATGATTGTTGTTGGATTCCATGACTTGGTAGAACGGTATAGTGTCTCTCTCTTTGTTTTGTTTCCTAGTTTTCATTCATAAATCCATGTTTCTTGCTTGCTATAGAACAGTAGAGAACAAATTTGAGACATGCCCTTGGAGGCACCTCAAATTTCCTGTTTCTTCACAGCTTCCATGTTTTCTTCATTCTTAGTCACATTAAAGAATTCTTGATTGCTCTTTAATAACTTAAGGATATTGTTGCTTGTTTCATTCATGGTTTTATGCATGCTAAGTATGATTTATGGTATGCCCTGCTTACTCATGGCTAGCCATATTTCCATCCATGAAATTTCTCTTTGACTGATTAGATTGTCATTTGTTGAACCAAGGAGGTCTTGTTCTGATCTTGCCCTTTGCCTAAGACTATGGAATCTTGTTTTCAAAGTGCCCAATAACTTGAAGTATTGTGTTTAGGCGTTCCGGCATAGTGATTTGAGTTGTTTGTCTGTCTTAAGTGTATTTCCCCAAAGTCTGATAGCCATTTCCCAAAGTTAGAGAGTTATATATCTCTATGCATGGCTTGAATGTTTATTTCTATGTATTTATTAGCTTATAGTTACATTTCTCATGATTAATGGTTTTCCCTACCATGTTTGTGTTAGCTATTAAACTAGCTATGCTTGGAATCCTTTGTTATTCACGAACTTGATGTCCATCTTACTCCATTTTGCCCAAAGATCCTTTCTACCTTGAATCAAATCGGCCCTTCAATAGCCTTGTATCACCATCTGATAGCTTTCTTGACCTTTTCGACCCCATAGCCCAGTTGATCTGACATCTTTTTACCTATATTATATCTTTGATCAATTTTATCCCTCACAACCTAAAAATCAAAACCAAAAAACCTAATTCATAACTAGCCTAAAATCAGAACACAATAAGCAAACACACAGATATCCCTTATACAAATAGAGAGAGCCCTCTCTGATTCCAGGAAGGCTAGGTCCTTGGGCTCCAAAGACTGGTTTGATGTTACATTGTCATTTGGCTTGCCAATCAGCCAAATCACGGGACCCTAACAGACTTCATGGTAATTGTGGCGTGGAACCAATTTTACTCATTATCGAGAGATTTTGGGACGAGGAAACACTGGATGGAATAGGGAATGTTCTTGGGCATTACGTCGAAACATCACAAGAAAACAAGCAGGGCCGATATATCCCATATGGCAGCATATGTGTGTATATGAATATATGTGAGCCTCTCCTCAAATTTATTGATATATATTTTCAGGATGAGAGTATGAGCACATCCCATTCAGGTGTAGAAGACACCACAAGTATGAGTATTTATATTGGGAATTCCCCCCTAGTTAAGCGAAATGAAACTATGGATATAGTGTCAACTCGAACTAATGATGGGTTTGTGGTAGTAGACTGAGGCTGTTGGAACCCTAAACAATCACTATCGCACTAGAACACAATGGAGAAGAAGGGTTGGAAAATCTATTCGATTCACTGTCATCACTGAAAAATGTTGAAAAGCCCACCTGTTACAGGCCATTTTTTCACATCTGCTTGATAGGCCTGAAAACTGGATCAATCAACATCCTTGAACACTTTGTCATAATCTTTTTGCAAGGTCCTAAGCATCATCTCTCCAAAAATTCCGAGTTTATGGGTCTATCTGCTCAAAAATCACGTTTTTAGCCCTATCGCACTCTGTATGTCTATCCACCTGCGTTGGGTGCAAGTTTCATAACTAATAATCTATTTTGATCAACGCAGGTTGGTCTATTTTGCAGGTGCACTGATTCTAGAATTTCAGGAAAGTTAAAAATATTTTTGAATCTTCTTCTTCTAAAAGCTTCTAAGGTGGTTTGAACCATTTACCATGGATAGAGATCTTGACTTCCTATATGATCCTACTCTAATGGTATTATCTCTTATCCCTAAAGCTTATCCTCCCTCATATATGGATCTCAAGCTTATATTGGTAAATCCTAAACTACTGTCTTTACCTTATAAATTTAATACCTCCCATAGAGTCTGGGTTGGATTTTGGAAATTACTAGTGCCTTTATGTTGTTTCTTTGAGCTTAAGGAATTCATCTATTTATGCATTAGGGTTGAGTGTGAATGATTGTTTTATGGCAATGAAGGACAAGTCTATTGGGGAGAGATCTACAAATTCAACTTCTATATATGGTTGTAACTCTCTCCTTTATTTATTAATGCAAAAGGCGCTATGTTTTCCTATATTTGTGTCATGTTCATTCTCATGTATTTCAATGCCATGTTGACTCATTGATTAGAGATAGTAGTTTATGTTATGTGGATATTGTAGTTCTCTTGCTTGTTTTAGTCATTGTTGCATGTTCCATTCATAGTGTGTGAAGCTATAGTTGGAGCTTACAAACAGGAAGAAGAGGAGGACTTACTACAAATTCCAAGTAGGTCTTATTTCCATATTATAATCTCTCTAAGGAAAACTTAGATCTTTTTGTCCTCTGTTGTTCTAGATCAAACCACTAGATATAGGGAGTTATTTTTTGTCCACAGAAGTGAATTTTCCATATAAAAAAATGACGACCATACTGGGGATTAGGATTTACCTTAGTGGTTTCCTTGGAATTAGCATCTTTTCACCTTTCAAAGAGGTCATAATTAACTTAATTAGATGGTGACCGGCCTTAGGAAAACACATTTTTGAGCTTCGTAGGGTTTCTTGTGTCGTGTTTTGACCAAATTAGCCCTAACACATTGTTTTTTCTAAGACAGAGCGCCCTAAAACAATATTTCTTCTCTGTAACTGCACTGCTACACGTTGGTTCCTATTCTGCATTTGTGATGATCTAGTAGGATGAAAAAAAATTGCATTCCTTTGCCTTGAACTTCATTCTACTTTGGTACAAAAGGTTTCCTTGAGTGTCTGAGTCTTTTTGTGTCTTTGAAAAGCCATCATACTGTTTTCATTTGGTTTTATGAGCCTTTGATGAGAATTTCTTTGATTTTTGTTTCTTCTTATCTTTTAGGTCTTTTGCGAATATTTGGTTTGATTCTTGCTTGGCTTGAAGAAATTTATATTACAATCATATTCTATGTGATTTCATTTATCAATGATCTAATTGCATCTTAGATTTCATTGCATTTAAATTTTAAGAGAAAAGAAAAGAAAAAAATTCGCTATTTGCATCACATATAGGGTTTTGAATTTAAATTGGAGCAGTTGCATTGAAAGATCTACTTAGAAAGTTTTTGTTTGTTGCATTCTTGACTGTTGTGTTATTCTTTGTCTCTTCCCTCTCATAGATAGATTTTCATTGAAAGTGAAAGAGTTTCTTTTTACCATACTAGATTCCATCTTATGGAATTCATGAGAACTCGTATCGTGAGCCTTGAAACTGAAACATAATTGAAGACCAACTTCTAAAATTTAATCAATAAATATAAGGAGAATTTGAAACATTAACGACACACATATAGGTCTAGGTTAGAGATGTGTTCCGATGTATTTAAACATAGGAACTATTGTTACTTATCTGCATTAAATTTTGGGGGTAATCGGTATTCCACGTACGTAATTATATCAAATCATTCTCCACGTACCCTTGGGTATATCAGATGTCACTCCATGTATGAAAAGTATATCATAATAGTTCCTATTGTACAAGATGCATTAGAAAACACTACTATGGACTATGATTCCAAGTATCTCTGAGTATATTTGGAAGTTCCCTATAGGTTGCTATCTTGCCATAGGTAATCGTGTCAGTCGACTTGTATATTGTGATACACCAAACACAACATTCAAGGAGATTTTCTGCACATACTAGAAACGGTATTCTGCAGTTCACATTTACTTGGCAAACCCTTTTTTCCTAGTTACCATTTTTTATTTATTTTTTGTTATTAATTTCTAAAATTTATTAATCTATTGTGGAAGAACAACCTCAAAAACCTCGTTTTTCACGTAGAATGCAAAGATTGTCTCCTCTACCTCCAGAGGCAACACTTGGTCGTCAAAATAATAAAAAGCTGAAAACTACTAGAATGGGTACTTCAAAAGCTTCCTCTTATGGAACTAGATTTGAAAATCAACCAACTAGAATCATCACTTCCTATCAATATTGATCCCAAGATTACATCTTTACTAGCTGGTGATTACATCTTATTTAAATGAACTTATTACTTCAGGGCCTTATATTTCTCTTCCTCTACCTTCAACTCACCCACAACTCATATATTTCAGTCCCAATGGAGAACAAATTCCACCTGATCTTTTGAGTATTGAGGAAATCACTAAAGAAGAGTCTTGACCTTCCTCTCCTATTCATTTAAGAGGGACTACTATTTATCAAGGTCATACTTTCCTTACTCCTCATACTATTAAAATGGCACCCCAAATCGGGGCTTCTGATTTAATTTTTCCCTTAATTAAATTGGAAGAAAAATTATAATCTCATCTCATAACAACCTGTATTAGTTAGCTAAGTCAGAATGATTGTGTTAGCTTAGGAAATTCGATTTGAGGGTATAAGAGGATGCATGTAGAGTGATTCCATGATGTAAGGGGGTCCAGTTGCATTTATGCATCAATTGTAATTAGTTAACTCAATTAATTGAGTTAAGATCAATTTAACTAGTTCTAACTGAGTGATGAGCTAGAGATAGGTCCAATGAATTGAATCTGATTTAATTCAAAATGAGTGATCAATTATTTAACTGATAATTCACTATAAATAGTTTTTTCATGTTAGTTACGAGGAAGACCCAGTTGAGATTGAGGTTAAAGGGAAGATAACTATCAGTTGTATAATTAGAAAATTGTACAGGTCAGTTATAGAGTCAGTTGGAGGCCTAGGAAGGATTGTACAATAAAGGCAAGGGATTTTCCTATTTAGTAGGGATTGATTACTCAAGGAATGCATGAGCAAGGTAGGCTGAGCAGAGGCAGAGAATTGGCTAAGTATTTTTTCCGATTTTTCCTAGATCAGTGTGAGACAGTTGGTCGAGTGCAAGAATTCTCTTGTGAGAGAAAGCATTGTATTGTTTCATGATCCTTGACTTTATACAATATACAGATAACGAGGTTTTAGGCAGTGTTCTTTCCCTAGATACATATTGTGTTGTGCAATTGATTGTTTCTTTCCCTTACTTTTTTATGTGATTGTGCGATCATGTTTTGTTTCCAAAAATTGTAGAAGGATTAATTATCTTGTTTAGTACATTATAAGATCAGACTGAATCCCATTATTATACTTTCTACATGGTATAAGAGAGACAAGATTACAATAAGAAGAGAAGAACAAATTTTGTTTTGATCAGTTCGACTTTGCAGATTGATTCTTCGGTATCCAACAATAGGCTAAAGGAATTCATTGATAGTGACATTCCCCCAGCCCGCAGCAGTAGATTCCCAACTTCTTGAAGCATGGAAGAATAATTTTGCAATGACGATAAGGATCTTGTTAGAGGGAGTTCAAGACCATATTGTCTCAAGCCTCCATGGGAAGGCGAATCCATATGCAATGTGGGAGTCCTTGATAGATCTGTATCAAAATAGCAGCGACCACAGGAAGCTGTCGCCAAAAGACAAACTCAAGAAGATAAAATGGAGAAGGGCGAGACGATCCAAAAATACTTGAAAAAGTTCACTCAATGTTGAGATGAGCTTGGAAGCATTGGGATCTATGTTTGCTTGGATGATTTTGTGAGCGTAGCTCTTCTAGGCCTTCCAAGAGCTAGCATAACTACCAGGACTCTGTTAATGGGAGGGAGAGGCTGCCAGATTAGGAGCAACTATGGTTTGATTTGGCACGAGAATAAATTCAGTGGAACACCAGAGATGGATCCTCATCAAAGACTGATGAGGAGGTGAACTGTGCCTTGGCTGGCAAGGCAAATAAAGAAAAAGGGAAGGTGTCCCATTCCAAATCTGATACCAGAAAGGCAAGCAAGGAGCGAGACTTGTCAAAGGTGAAATGTTTCAACTGTCATGAGAATGGACACCATGCCAAAAATTATCCACAAAATCAGAACACCAAGAAGGCCTCAGGAGGAGCAGTAGGTGAAGCATTGGCTTCACAATTTAAGTTGGAATTCACCCTCATCGCATGCATGGTGTCATCAGTGATGGGATCTATGTGGTACTTGGATATTGGAGCCTCATTCCACATGCCTGAAAACAAATAATTCTTCAACAGCTTGGAGGAAAAGGATCTCCATATGCACATTGAGATGGGTGATGACGGGAGGTATAACGTACCGGGATTGGTACAATTAATTTCCAGAGAGAATCAGGTAAACCCATCATACTAAAAGATGTCATGCATGTACCTGGTTTAAATAAGAATTTGGTTTATGTTGCTATGTTGGAAGATCATGGATATGATCTGATTTTCCGTGAAGGAAAGGCGTTCCTTCGTCACAAAGCCATGAGACAGGCAAAAAAGATTGGGGTTCAAGTGAAGAACCTCTAAAAACTTGAAGTGGATGACTACGCAACATTGAGCAGTAATGGAGAGGAGGTGGTGAGCTGAGATATCGATGAGTTATGGCATAGGAGGTTGGGTCATCTACATCACAACGCTTTGAGGATCATGCAACATATTTCTACAGGGCTTCCAAAGGGTACACTTGCATAGAGAGACACGTGTAAAGGGTGTACTATGGGGAAGTATACAAAGGCCACCTTTCATGATAAGGAAATCCAAGAAACATCGATCCTTGAGAGAGTTCACTCATATGTGTGTGGACCATTTACAATAGCTTCCACAACAAAGCACAGGTATTATGTGAATTTTATTGATGATTTTTCAAGAAAGTGTTGGATTTTCTTCATGTAGAATAAATATAAGGTGTTCTCTAAATTTTGTGAGTTCAAGGCACTTGTCGAGAAAGATATAGGGAAGAAGGTGAAGGCTTTGAGGAGCGACAATGGTGGAGAATACATCTCTAACTAATTCAAGAACTTTTGTTCCTCAGAAGGAATATGAAGAGAATTGAATCCACCTCATAACCCGCAGCATAATGGGGTTGCAGAAAGAAATAAAATAACTATTGTGGGAGAAGAATGAGCTATGTTGCAAGATCAGGGCCTACTGTTGCATCTGTGGGCGGAAGCATGCAATACAACAATATTTGTGCACAACAGAAGTCCTCATCGGATACTTTGGATGAGTACACTAGAGAAGGTTTTTTCAGGTAAGAAACTGAATGTTTCATATTTTAAAATTTTTGGTTCATCTGTCTATTTCCATGTGACCAAAGATGTCAGGAAGAAGCTAGAACCAACAACAGAGTTGGGGATATTTTTGGGGTACACTAATACACCTCACAACTATTAGGTGTACTTTCCAGCACATTGGATGATAATTGTCAGAAGATATGTGAATTTTGATGAAGACAAAGTCATGTGACTATCCCTTGAGAGGGAGCTTGAGTTGCATGCAGTTGAGGAGATCTTAGCTCCAAAGGATGAACCTCAGGATGTGTAGCAACCACAAGCATAGGAATAGAGTGTGGTAGAAACCACTCATGCAGATCCATCCACTAGAGATGGAAGGGAGCACACCAGAGAGTCTCGCATATTATTGTTGGATGTGAGAGAGAATGTGGGAGCACCCACATCACAGCACAGGAAAATAAGGTCCCTAGAGAGGTGCACTGGATACATGGCTCTTATGAGAAAAGGTATTGATATAGAACCATCCTGTTTTGAGGAAGAAGTGGAACAACCAAAGTGGGTAGATACCATGGTTAAGGAGTATGAATCCATTATCATAAACAGTGCATGAGAAGTTGTCCCAAGACCAGTGGGTAAGTTAGTGGTAGGATTCAGGTGGGTTTACAAATTGAAGTAGACAACGGATGGGAGTGTGGAGAAATACAAGGCTACATTTGTGGCCAGAGGGTTCTCTCAAGTGGAGGGGATTGAATTTGATGATACTTTTGCGCCAGTCGCAAGGTACTCATCCATTCGATCCATCCTTTCACTCTCAGCGCATATGGGATGGAAGATACATAAAATAGATGTAAAGGCATCCTTTATCAATGGAGTTATTAAGGAAGAAGTGTACATTGAGCAGTCAGAAGGTTTTGAGACCTTAGACAGGGAGTCACATGTGTGCAAACTCAAGAGAGCATTGTATGGGCTGAAGCAAGCACCCCGTGCTTGGTACACCAGGATTGACAGCTATTTCACCGGGTTGGGATTCACCAAGAGTGAAGCGGATGCAAACATATATCATATTGTGGTTGATGGTAAGATTTTGATTATTTTACTTTATGTTGATGATCTAATACTAACAGGTGACAAGCGACTCATAAAAACTTGCAAAGATGATCTTGCAAGAGAACTTTAGATGAAGGACATGGGGCTCTTGCACTATTTCATAGGATTGGAAATATGGCAAAGAGATGGCGAGCTATTTGTATCTCAGGGAAAGTATTCCAATGATATTCTGAGGAAGTTCCACATGGAGGGAAACAAACCCATGAAGAATCCTCTTGCAGGAAACTGGAGGAAGGAGGATGCTACTTTGGGCAAAGTAGTGGATGCTAATATTTACAGATAGTTGGTGGGTTCACTCATGTATTTGGTGAACACACGACCCGACATATGCTACGCAATTAACCAATTGATCCAAGATATGGTTAAGCCAACCATGCTCTTTTGGAAGGCAGGGAAGCATGTGTTGAGATATATCAAAGGCACTAGAGAGTATGGATTATGGTACAGATGAACAGAGGGAGTGAAGCTTCAAGGCTTCACCGATGTAGATTGGGCAGGGAGTCCATGCGACTAGAAGAGAATATTAGGACACATATTCAACATAGTATCAACAACAATTTATTGGTACAACAGGAAACAAGGACTAGTTGCACTCAATTCAACAGAGGCAGAGTACATGGCGTTCAGTGAGGTAGCATGCAAGGCTATCTGGATGACGAAGATACTTGGTTTGTTTGGTCAATAAATGGATCCAATGTTGATACATTGTGATAAATAGATTTGCATCAAACTCTCAGTTAATCCAATATTCCATGACAGGTCCACACATGTTGATATATGGTATCACCATCTCACAGATTGTGTTCAGAGGAGGATTATGTCATTAGACTACATTCCCACGGAGGTGTAGGATGAAGACATCTTGACGAAGGCGCTGACAAGAAGAAAATTCAAATTCCATAGAGACATGATCAAGGTAGTAGATAATCCCTATCTTGTTGAGAGGGAATGTTGAAATGGTGCCCCAAAGCGGGGCTTCTGATTTAATTTTTCCCTTAATTAAATTGGAAGAGAAATTGCAATTTCATCTCATAACAACTTGCATTAGTTAAATAAATCAGAATGATTGAGTTAGATTAGGAAATTCGAGTTGAGGGTCTAAGAGGATGCATGTAGAGCAATTCCATGATTTAAGGGGGTCCAGTTGCAATTATGCATGAGTTGTAATTAGTTAACTCAATTAATTTAGTTAAAATCAGTTTAACTAGTTCTAACTGAGTGATGAGCTAGAGATAAGTTGAGTGAATTAAATATGATTTATTTCACAATGAGTGATCAATCAATTAACTGATAATTCACTATAAATAGTTTTTGCATGTCAATTCTGAGGAAGACCCAGTTGAGACAGAGGTTAAAGGGAAGATAACTATCAGTGGATAATTAGAAAATTATACATGTCAATTATAGAGTTAGTAAGAGGCCTAGGAAGGATTACACAATTAAGGCAAGGTATTTTACTATGTAATAGGGATATAATTCCTCAAGGAATGAGTGAGCAAGGAAATATGAACAAAACCAGAGAATTGGCTAAGTATTTGTCTGATTTTTCCTAGATTAGTGTGAAACAGTTGGCAAAGTGCAGGAGTGCTCTTGTGAGAGAAAACATTGTATTGTTTCATGATCCTTGAATTTATACACTATACATATAGCGTGGTTTTAGGAAGTGTGCTTTAACCAGATACATCTTGTGTTGTGTGATTGGTTGTTTCTTTCCCTTACTTGTTTATGTGATTATGCGACCGTGTTTTGTTTCTGCAGATTGTAGAAGGATTTTCTATCTTGTTTTAGTACATTATAAGATTAGATTGAATCTCGTTGTTATATTTTATACACATACTCCAATACAAGCTCCTTTACCTTTCTCTCCTCATTTTAACTCACCTTTGAGTTTCCATCGACAAAATTCTGTGGGAAGTTTAACCATGATTGGGTCAACGATGATTTCTCAACTTGTATCTGCTATCATGAGTGAGTCAACCAAAGTTGCATCTACTTCCGTGTTTGCGACTTCACTAGAAACCCATTTGTATGGTGGTCCTTCGGTTCCACCTGGATACCAGTCATTATCTAGACCTTTTCTGGTGCGTTGACTAGTCCATGGACTTCCCGTTTTTCATCCTCACCTGGAATTCCATTTGGTACCTCTTTGATGAATACCTCACAACCTATCACTCCTATTTTTCCCCAAACTTATGTAGAAAAAATATATGGTTTTTATATCAGTGGATTCAGACATCTACATCAACCTTCTTTATCTTAAACCAGGTACCCTCCTCCCGAAGGGAAGCTGCCTCCATTTTATCCTTAGCTTTCAACAGAGGCGAAACCTATTTCTATGATTTCCCATCTAGCGATCAAATATCGCAAGTTGGTGCTTCGTCCTATTCAAGTCCTCCATTTCTAGGAATGGCTACCAATCCTTGGCATCCTACATTTCCCATTCAGCCTGGTTTAGCTTTCAATCAATTACAAACTTCTCAACCAGTTCTAGGTACACATGAGGTTCCTACTTGCCAACCCATATCCCAACTTGCCCAAGTTTTATCTCAATTAAGTCAACCTATCTAGGCTACACCTAAAAAAAACCTATCCCACTAGTATATGGGATGTCTCAAATTGTGATTACTCAACCTCTTCAAGGTGCCTTACAACCTCCACTTCTTGGTTAGTCTATACCTCAAATGAAATTGAATCAATATGTGCATGGCATGGCATAAATACCAACCAATCAACCTAATGTAGGGAAGATGCAAAATCCCTTTGGGCAACGATACCAAGGTATTCCGCAAATGCCTTATCAAGGCCAAAAAATTCAAACACAACCATTTCATCCCTTTCAAGGTTATCTTGGAACTGGAAAACCTGGTTACATTTATCCTGATTATCAAAATCCTCCTTATCCTGTAATGCAAATACCTATTTCTCAACCCATTCTGTCATACCCAGGATATCCCCCACCCGATTTTAATAGACAACTACATTTTGTTGTGACCCTTGAATTACCAAATTTAACCTAGCTGATGAATGATCCTATTTTTCATTGTCCTTACTGGCTGACTATTCCTACCAAATTCTCGAGATATATCTCAAAATTCAACGAAAATCATGGAGAAGATCCGTCAACTATGTTATGAAATATCATTTATGCTTTTATTCCAACTAATTGAATGGTGATTCCATACATTTATGTATTTTCCATAGAACTCTTATTAGTAGGGTAGCTAAGTGGCATGTTGAATTGCCACAAGTTTCATTTAACAATTTCAATGCTTTGGCAACTACGTTCTTGACCCATTTTCAATTACCCATCTGATATGAAATTGGAATTGAGGTTTTTAATTTGTTGAAACAATTTTAATCCCTTCATATTTCTGATCATATTCACGAGTGGCAATGCCGATGTCGACTAGTCAAAACTTTCATTCCCGATCATTTATTGGCTGAATGCTTTAAAAAATCCTTGTTACCATCCATAATTGAAGATGTTGCTAAAGGTGGAGTTGTAAGTGAAGAGAAATTCATTTCTCGTGCCCAATAGCTTGATCTTATTTATACTCAATTTGACACACTCTATGAAAAAATGCCCAATGCTTTAAGACCACAACATATTGTTCCACTAACCACATGTAGTTGATGGCGTGATTGGTTCCGCTAGTCAATAAATAGTGAGTAAACTATCTGGTTCATTTCCTATTGTGGATACTCAAAACCCATCCTTTGCTACTCCTATGACTAATTATAAGATTAACATCATTCATTCTATGAAATACAAATCTTAGCAACATGGAAGTAAGAAGAAATGAGAAAGAAAGAGGAAGAAAGATAAAATTTCACAGGAACATTTTACTTGGGACTATCCTCATCGGGCGAAATTTATTCAATTCCTAAAGTCATCATCTACTGCACCTGTTGTGTTAACTGATCCCTTTCCCAGCCAGGACATAAATACAGTAGCATGAGATCAAGCTTCCTCTTCCTAGGTTATGATGTTATCTTCCACCAAATAGAAAAATGAGATTATGGTGGCCATGAGAAATAAAGACTATGGTAACCCAAATCCCTCGACTGGTAAGGCTACTAATCAACCTGCCATTTCTACCTCATCTACCTCAGATCCTTCTCCAAATGTGGTATCAAATGAACTAACCATTAAACCTCCTAAAGGTGTTATTCACAAATTTGAATTTAATCCATGTGTGAGAGCTGCACATAACTATAATATAGTTGATGACTTAGCCCAAGCTCCTTCTGCTATGTCAACTTTCGAGGTTTTCCAGGATTTTCCTACCCAGAATATGTATTTACTTGCTGGAATTGGAGGCATAAATCCTTTAGACTCAAACCTTGTGGTCTTTAATCATGAGAATCAAACCCCCAAGATTTCTCCACAACTAGAATTTATGATCCAGGTTGTTGTTCGAAAGAAGAGTATCCATAGGAAAATTGTGGATGAAAGTTCTTCGACTTGCATCATGCCACTTTCTTGTTGGAAGGATATTATTTCTCCTCAGCTTAATCAGTCACCCAATACTCTTAAAGCTTTTGATGGAAGAGGTTTCAAACCTTACGAAATTTTAAAGAGATTGCAAGTAGAATTAAATGGAAAAACTGTTTTGGTAGAAGTTGAAGTTATAGATGGACCGTTGGATTATAAAATTTTATTGGGATGCATATGGATTTATGCTTTCATTTCGACCTATTTTAGCATGATTTATTTCCCTCACAAGCAAGGAATCGTGTCCATCGATCAACTTACCTTTTTTCCAATAATTCTCAAACTACTGGAAGCATCCCACTTGTGGGAAAATCTCCACAGTAATTTCAACATGTCAGAGTTGGATTACTTAAGGATTCCTCTTTGAAGAGAAATTTTTTGCTCCCTCCTCCTGGCATTCCTAATATTATTGCCTTTATAAATATGATCTCCTGTTCTAATATTCCACCTGATCCCTAGATAGTGCCATACATTTTTAATGTCAATACATTTGGTGAACACATGCCGCTCAGTCCCATTGAGCTTGAATACAAAGCCATTTATTCGGCCTATTTGACACATTCTGATTTTGATTCCTCAACTGAGATTGGGTTGATCATTCTCAACATATTGGTCTACCTTATGATCCTTTCTCTAGTACATTCTCTACTGATGAAAGCATCATGGAAATTATGATGTCATATGATGCACCGTGGGACGATAACCATCATCATTCCTCCTTTCCTGAAACCCTTGAGAATAATATTGGAGATATTTATTCACCTAATACTATTGATATATCTAAGGATTTTGTATCCATTCATGACGTTGATTCTGAGAAGAATTTATCGAATATTGAAGAGACCGTTCCTCTTGATATTTTGATTAAACCCAGAGTTATCAAAAAAGTCCATATTGGCACATCTTGTTCTCCTGATGAGGTCAAGATTGATAAATCCATTTTTCAATAATTCTGTGAAATTTTCACTTGGACATATGAAGATATTCCAAGTATTGATCCAAATATCATAGTACATGAGATCAAAATTTATCTGGATGCTAAGCCAGTTTGACGACACTTACATCTGGTTCACCCTAAGAAAGATGTTGCGATTAAAACAAAGGTTTAAAAACTGACGCTTACATCCAGTTCACCCTAAGAAAGTTGTTACGATTAAAACAAAGGTTGAAAAACTTATGTGTGCCGATTTTATTTACCTAGTTCCTCTCACTAATTGGGTCTCTAACATATTCCTTGTGATGAAGAAACAAGGAACGATTCAAGTGTGTATTGAATATCGGGATATTAATCGCGCTTATCCTAAAGGCAACTACCCAACCTCGTTTATTGACCAAATTGTCGATGACTGTGCTGGAAGCAAAGTTCTTTGTTTGTGGATGGTTTTTCTAGTTACAATAAAATCAACATACTCCCATCGGACCAACATAAAACTCCATATATTTTTCTATGGGGCACAGTTTCCTATCGTAATCTCCCTTTCTGTTTGTAGAACATTGGTGCAACTTTCCAAAGGGCTATGAATTATGCCTTTCACAATATCAAGCACATTGTACAACCCTATTTAAGATGATTTACCTTCCCAGTACAAACATCATGAGGATCATTTGCTGCATCTCAGGTCTTATTTTCTATGTTGTCAATATTACAATATCATGTTGAATCCGCACAAATGCGTGTTTTGTGTCCAATCTGGTAAACTTCTCAGTTTCATTATGTCGAAGAAAGGAATACATATTGATCCACTCAAAGTATAGGTGATCCTTGATTTTCCTGTACCTTCCTCACTTATTCAATTACAATGCCTCCAAAGGAAGGCTAACTTTCTACAAATATTTGTCTCGAACTATGCATATTTGACAAAAGGATTTACTCGCCTATTGAAGAAAGGGGTTCCCTTCCATTGGGATGATACTGCCTACAATTATTTTGATGCTTTAAAATATGTCCTAGTTCAAGCATCACTTTTGTATTCCCCTAATTAAAAATGCGATTATTTCATGTATGTCGTTGTAGTTATTACTACCATTGTTACTGTATTGGTCCAAGAAGATGACCTAGGGGACGATCATCCAATATATTATTTGATTCAAAATTTAAATGACACTGAAGTATACTTATGTTGAAAAGTTATCTTTGGTAGTTTTCCAAGCTATCTAGATATGTTTCCACTACATTCTGCTTCAGAAGACTATGTTAGTTTTTGATTTCAACCCAACGACATGCATTTTATCACAACAATTTCTAGGGGAGAAAAACTCTAAATGGATCGTTATTCTACAAGTGTTTTATTTGGAATTCATCAAATCGAAATCTAAGAAGTCCTTAGTAATTGTTTTTGATTGATTCATCAAATACTTGGAATGGGGATATCATTATATATCTCTAGACCAAAACTTTCTAGCCTCATAAATCTTGCTCTGATCAACAATGTATTTGATACCAGGTTCAAAACTATATCATAATTGGTGACACACTTTATCGTCGTTGTGTCGATACGATATTTTCACGGCGCCTCCCTCATGAGGAGGCTAAGAAAGCTCTAAACAAATGCCATGCTGGAGCATGTGGTGGAAATATGTATGGCTATGCTACTGCCTAGAAAATTTTGCGTGTCAGTTACTTTTGGACAACCATATTTCGCGATTGCATCCTTGCATTCCAAAAGTGTCACGTTTGTCAGATCTATGATCATAAACTTGTGCTCCATCTACTCCTCTGCATCCTACTATTGCTGATAGACCCTTTTTGAAATGGGGCATTGAATTTATGACATGTAACCCTCATTGAGCTGGGGGACATGGCTACATCGTTGTGGTTGTATATTATTTTACCGAATAGGCCGAAGCGATTATGAAAATAGTAAAAATTAATTTAATTTTTTCCTATTTATGGTTAATTTAATTATATTTTTAATATTTTTGACCTAAGTTTACCATATGGCATATATTTTTAATCTTTTGTGGTGTTTTGAGAAGATTAAAGGCTAATTGAAGGATCTTATAGGAATTTTAAGATCAATACAGGCCATTTTGATGGAGTACAATTTTATCACTTTTTTAGGCTTCGTAAACTTACGAAAGAGGAACCCCCTGGAGTCCTCTTTCAACTCTTTTTAGACTCCCTAAGCATGAAAATATTGTCGAGCACTTGTATTTTCGAACTTGTTAAAGTAAATGAAAATACGTTTGTCTAGTATAAGTTTGACCCTTTTCTAGACTGGGATAGACTATTTACGAAAAAGGAATAGTTTATATGAACATGAATAAAAGGTTCTCCTGAGTATCTTTTTCTGCCTTTTCGGACTCAAGAGAAAAATTTACGAAAATGAACCTTTGGAATTTTATTTTTCACCTATTTTTCAAACTCTCTAAACATGAAAAAGAAGTAGAGTTACACCTTTTTTGGACTCATAAAATCATCAAACAATGTTGGACTCATCAAGAATGCTGAGATCGAACCACTCCTTCTTAGGGTTTGTTAAAAATACTCTTAAGGATTCATCCGAAGGATGAACTTATAGATCAAGCATATGTTATCCTCCTTAAGCTTGTCAAAAATAAAGAGGTACTAACCAGAAATGGTTGGGGAAATTGGGAAAACAGGGTACTTAACCTATTGATGGAAGTGAGTCGCTCTTTAACATGACACTCCTTCACTTCATCTCAATGACTATTGGGTTGGAAAATATGCTTGACTCTTTGGTTAATCATACCATATTAAAAGCCTTCATAATCAGTTTTGAGTCAATATTTTCAACTCCATAAAGTGTCACTGATGCGTTCAAGAGAATTCCTTGAGTTGTTATCTGCTACAATACTCTTAAGCCTTCATTCATGTTTATCTGCCCTGAACCAACTTTACATCAACTTCATTCTGTCTCAAATCTTGATACCCATTTCATGTCATTTATGGGGGATACATCAAGGCCCTCCTGCGATAGGTCACTTTCTGTCGACATCAAATCATTATCCAGGAAGTTAACTTAGAAACTCCCTTCGGTACCTTGGAGCTTGCATACATCAATGGAAAGTTTCCTCGCTCTCGGTGACAAGTTCTCGTCATTGGCCTTCAACCGGGAGATTGAGTGTGGTGTTCGACTTCACCTCATCTACTCACACCACATAGATTGTATTGTAGTACCTTGAGAGCCATTAAC
The DNA here is from genome assembly GCA_034641835.2 of Pinus albicaulis. Taxonomy (NCBI): domain Eukaryota; kingdom Viridiplantae; phylum Streptophyta; class Pinopsida; order Pinales; family Pinaceae; genus Pinus; species Pinus albicaulis. Next base: position 1,510,942,612 of record CM076570.1, on the reverse strand, counting down.
ATCACCGATGGTTTCTCTCGTGTCTGTTAACAACTTACATCATTATTCAGTAATCAGATGGTGTCTACTATTGAAGATGAATGTTTTAGATTATTCAGAGTGTTGAAAGACATTTGTCGACGTTTCAAATCTCAACAGGGATCCATCTTCAGGACAAAATTTGAAGAATGCTTGAAAGAGAGACCAAGCCAATAATAAATAGTAGTAGAACGAAATAAAAAAAGTCGACCATTCATTTTATTATATTTAAAATTATTATTAATTAATTATCCATAAATTATTAAGTACCAATTAAGTAAATTATCTAATAATAATAATTTCTTAAATTAATTAATTAATAATAAATAAATAATTTCTTAGTTTAATCAATATTTAATGAATGACTTAATTAATTTATTTTATATTTCTTAGTTTAATCAAGATTTAATGACTTAGTTCCTGGATGCGGGGGTATAGACGGGCGTTAAATATGATGGGACAGGGGTGGGGCGAGGTGGGGCGACACCTGCCTACCCAGGACATTGTGGATAATTGGCTTCTGATCGACGGATCTCTGCATTTAAGAAGCACAGGGTTCAATGGCATTGTATTAAGTGGTTCCGGATCTCATATCCTGTCCTTCGCTCCTGTTCATGCCTTCGCATGCTCCAGCATGCTTCAGACTTCGGCTCTCTTCAATGTAATAGTAATGGCGGGTGCTTCTCGATGCGTGAACGGGGAAGATAAATTGAAGCTAGGCCATGAGCTATCTGTGGAGCCGCATCCGTCGAACCCCTCGCATTTCTATCTGGCCTCTGGCCTCAGTTCTGGATTTTGTCTGTATGGTGTTGGCTCCGTCATCCCTGCTGCCTCTCGTTGCTTGAATGGGGAGGCTCATTTGGAGCTTCGCTCTAGCCTTTTAGCGGAGCTGCCTCCATTGAACCTTTGGCATTTCACTCGGGCCTCTGGCCTTTGTTTTGGCTTATGTCTGAATTGTTCTGGCCCTGTCATCGCTGCTACTCAGCCTCTATTTGTTCCTGTTGTTGTTGTCTCCCCTATGCCTCGTCTGCGCCATAGAATGCGGTGCCGCAGGGGCGGCACCAGGGGCCGTCCTCCGCGTGCGCCTTCCCCTCTTCCGATTCGCCTTCCCTCTCCAGCGATTTATTTGCTGGCCACTACCCTCGCACCCGCAATGGGAGAGGGCGTTTTCATGATTCCAGCCACTGTTTGGGCTCCCCTGCTCCCCGTCCTCCTGCCACCTTACCTTCTCCCACGACTGGCTCCGCGCTTTTCTCCTTCAATTGTTCTCTAAACCGCCCTAGGATAACTGCTCACATTACGGTGGTCTTCCGTGAGGAAGCCCAGTTGGGGGAGCCAAGCTCTCATCCGGCGGGCCTCAGCTCTGACAATGCTCAGACTTCGAACCTCCAGATGGGGATTGGCAGCGTGTCTTTGCAGGCTTCGGAAGCTCAAGCTCGCAGCACTCATGATGTTGAGATGGCACCGGTTGATCTTGGTCCTTCCGAATCTGAAGTTGCTCTTGCTAGGGATCTGCTTGCAATAGGTTGGTGTCGTATAGTTGAAGAGCCTCCAGATGATTAGTTTGCTCGCTGTGGTCTTGTTATCTTACCTTGCGGCCCATACAATTGGGCAAGTTTTTGTTCAAACTGCTATGTTGAATTTTTGTTTATTTTTGGAACTCTGTAAACTCTGCAACATCAAGAAGATCATAATTTTCTCCCCTGCGTGGGTTTTGGTAATCTGTTCAAGACTGGTTTCCCTGTCATTAGGCAGTCTCCATATATGCTTATCTTGACAATTATGCCTTTCACCAGAGCAGTGGTTTTGACTATGGTCACGATGTAATTTTACTCCCTTTGTTAATAGATTAATCTTATTTAGAAAAAAAAGATTTAATGACTTAGTTAATTAATTTATTTTATATTGTTATTAAGATTAATAATTTATTAATCTAACAAATGTAATTGTTATAAATTCTTTTTGATATAATTATAATTATTTATTACTAAATATTTACTTATGAAGAATAACTAAATATTAATTTAAATAAATAATTATTTGATTTTAAAAGATTTTATTAGAAAGATTTAATTTAATTATTTTTAATAATTTTTAATTCTTAATTTTATTGATATTAATAACTTATTAATTATTATGAAGCTTTAAATGTTTATAAATTCATTTTTTTATAATCACTTAATATTTACTTTATTTAGAATAATTTGTTAATTTAATCATATATTCTATTTAATTATTTTTAATAATTATTATTTATTTTTAGAATTTAATTTTTATTATAATTTCGACCTAAATTTCATATATGCTTAACAAATATTAAATTAATTCTATTCATTTATTGCCAATTATTTTTAATAATATTTAATTTTTAATTTTATTTAATTATTATTTATTTTTAGAATGTAATTTTTATTATAATTTCTACCTAAATTTCATATATCCTTAATAAATATTAAATTAATTCTATTCATTTATTGCCAACTATTTTTAATAATTTTTAATTTTATTGATATTAATAACTTATTAATTATTAAGAATAACAATTATTTCACACTTAATATTTACTTTATTTAGAATAATAATTTGCTAATTTAATCATATATTTCATTTAATTAATAATAATAATAATTATTTATTTATAATTTAATTTTATTATTAATTTTGACTTAAATTTTCATATATGCACATAAATTCATTAATAACTATTAAATGAATTAATTCTATTTATTTATTGTTAAATAAATAAGAATTGATCCGAAATAATTATTAAAAGTAGATTGTTCAAATTAATTATTAACTTTTAATTCATTTGTATGCTTGTGTTTATTAAGATGTTTATATTGTTGTTAATATTATTTGTAAATTTTCAAATCGTAGAGATAAAAGATAAAGAAGGGTGGACATACCTGAAATACTATACTTGGAATGACAACGAACTAGAGGAGAAAATTTGTCTGATTAGAGGAAGCCAACTTTCACTGATTTCACTTCCTCCATCTCTATTGAGATTATGAGGTTGCTTAATAATATCAAGGGCTTCTCTAACTTTTCTTCTCCTGTAATGCTCCTCTCTGGTGATGATTTTGGCACTTTCTAAAGACATGTGATGCTTCGTCTTTGAGGAGTGTTCTGCCAGGGCTGAGGTGATTGATACCCTAAACTAAGATAAATTTCCCATTCCTGTGATTGATGAATTATTGGATGAATTACATGGAGCAATTTATTTTACCAAGTTGGATCTTCATTCAGGATATCATCAAATTAGAATGAAGACTGAAGATATTCTGAAAACAACATTTCGAACTCATGAGGGTCATTATGAATTTTTGGTCATGCCTTTTGGCCTTACCAATGCACCTTCTACATTTTGAGGGTTGATGAATTCCATTTTCAAACCCTTAGAAAATTTGTGCTAGTATTTTTTGATTATATACTAATCTACAACAGGTCTTAGAAGGATCATGTTCAACTTGTTGACAGGGTGCTCAAACTATTGTAGGAGAAACAATTATATGAAAAAACATCCAAATGTTTCTTTGGAGTACAAGAGATGGAATATTTGGGTCATATTGTATCTCACGAGGGTGTTAAGGTAGACCCTAACAAAATTAAAACCATTAAGGAATGGAAATTCCCCACAACCATAAAGTAGTTGCGAGGATTTCTCAAGTTAACAGGGTATTAACGCAAGTTTGTTAAGTATTATGGGAGAATAGCAACACCTCTAACAACATTATTGAAGAAAGATGAATTTTCATGGACTCCTGAAGCAACTAAGGCCTTTGAACATCTTAAAGAAGCAATGTGCCTAGCACCGGTCTTAGCTACGCCAGACTTCACAAAAACCTTTATTGTGGAATGTGATGCTCCAAGAAATGGAATTGGTGCTATTTTAATGCAAGAAGGAAGACCCATTGCTTTTGAAATTGGCCCAATCAAAGGAAAGTGTTTACATAAAGTTATTTATGAGAAGGAAATGTTGGAAATACTACATGCACTAAAGAAATGACAACTTTAGCTAATGGAAATACACTTCAAGGTAAAAACTGATCATGATAGTCTTAAAACACTTTTTGGAACAAAGACTATCATTAGAAGAGCAACAAAAATGGGTCACAAAGATGTCGGGTTATGATTTTGAAATCATCTACAAAAAATGGAAGCTAAATGTTGTTGCAGATGCACTCACAGGAAAGGATGAAGAGGTGGAAGCATTTCTTTGTGCCATTTCTCTTATCCAACCAGGTTGGATAACCAAAGCAATGACTGAATGGAAGAAGGATGAAGAAGTGTGAACACTCATTCAAAAGTTGCAGCAAGATCCTAGTACATGTGATACATTTAGTTGGAAAAATGATTCCTTATGGTACAAATATCGCTTATATCTTTGTAAGAATTCCCAACTAAAAGAAAATATTCTTTTGGAATTGCACATTTATCCTTTAGGAGGACTCTCAGGATTTTTAAGAACTTACCACAACTTGAAGAAATAATTTTTTTGGGATGACTTTAAATCTGATATTCAAAAGTTTGTGGCAGAATGTTTGGTTTGCCGGCAAAATAAAGTTGAGACAATTAAGACCCTGGGTCTTCTACAACCTTTATCTATTACAAGTCAACTTTGAGAGGATATTTCAATGGATTTTATCATAGGTTTACCTAAGTCCGAAGGAAAGAGTGTCATTATGGTGGTAGTTGATAGACTTACCAAGTATGCACACTTTTGTGCATTATCTCATCCATTTAAAGCAAGTATAGTTGCTACTACAATTATGGACACAATTCAAAAGCTACATGGAAACCCAAATATTATTGTGAGTGACAGAGATCCCATTATTACTGGAAATTTTTGGACAGAGTTATTTTCTTGTTTGGGTACTCAATTATCTCATAGCTCATCTTATCATCCTCAATCCGATGGTCAAACTGAGATAGTGAATAAATGTTTGGAAGAATATCTTCGTTGTTTTGTATTTGATAAACAAACACAATGGGTCAAGTGGTTACCTCTCGCTGAATGGTTGATCCAGATTTATGCAGGAATGCAACAAAATACAGAAGTAACCATAAAAATAGAAATATAATGGAAATAAGGCTTCATTTCATTAATATCAAATCACAGAAATATGCTTACAAACATGATGGAAATAAAATAGCTAGGGTGTTGGTAGCGAATCTCTGAGAAGATATGTGGCGGCTACAGACCTCTCAACTGTGTTACAATGAGGCTCGAGGCCCTATTTATTATGGAGAAACAATGGAGAACTCTAAACGTCCAAAAACATAACCCTAGGAGATGAAGCGCCAAAACTATGGGCCCCGTTTGGGTAAATTGGCATTTCAACTTCCCGGGGACGTAACTTCGACATACTATCTCCGTTTGGGGCTTTCAAAACGGCTCTGGAAGTTCAGGACCCAAAAAATTTCTAAAAATAATAAGTTGTAAAAAAAACTGAAAGAGACAATGGTGGGGCCCCAAGTGGAATAGGCGGGTGGCCACCAATATCCACCTAGATCATTCCTCTCCCCTTAGGAAGTAATGGTCCCCATTGCGTGGAGTTCCTCCATGAGATGAGGAAACTTCTATTGAACTTGGTCCCTCGTGAACCACTTGCCTTGGTGCAGGAGTTGGCCAGCTTTGACAACCCGATACAGTTGGATCTTATGTCGGCGAGTGTTCTTGATTTTCATGTCCATGATATAGTCTGTGGTGGCCTGTTCCATGCAGTCTAGGTTTAACTCTTTTGGTGTGAGTTCTTCTGCAATGTTAGAGGTGTCCAATAGAGGTGGGAAGTAGGGACGAAGGCGGTCTACATTGAATACTAGGTGTAGACCAAGAAATGGTGGCATACTAAGCTCGAAGGCATTGTTCCCTACAGCCTTGGTGATGGTGTATGGCCCATATCGGAGCGGGCGAATCTTGCGGCGGGGTCTAGTGAGGCGCTCCTTCTGCAAATGTAGCCACACTTTTTCACCCACCTGGAAGTTGTGTGGCACCTGATGTTGATCATGTCGTTGCTTGTACTTAGCATTGGCTCTGTCCAATATGTTATGAACCTATTGGCAGATGTGATGAATGTGATCAATGAAGTTGTTTTCTTTATCAGCTTCAGACTGGACATGAGCCAAATTGGCTTGAGTAGCTGCAAATGGCATGGCTACGTCAATGGGACATAGTGGCTGGAATCCCAAGCCCACCTGAAAGAAGATGTGGCCGGTTGAGCTGTGGAGAGCCTAGTTATAACTGTGTTGTACATAGGGAAGGCTCTCATCCCATGTGTGTGGATGCTTTGAATTGTACATGCACAGAATGTGTACAATCATCCTGTTGATGACCTCTGTCTGGGCATCAGTTTGGGGATGGAAAGCTGTGGACTTGGTGAGCTTGGTGTCCAACATTGACCAGAGGCTAGACCAAAATGTGCTGAGGAACTTGCTATCGCGATCTGATATGATAGACTGTGGGATCCCAAAGTGCACCCACACTCGTTCAAATAAGAGTTTAGTAGTGGCTTCTGCTGTGATATTCTTCTTGCATGCCACCATAATGGCCATCTTTGAAAATCTGTTGACAACCACGAAAACACAGTCATTTCCATGCTTAGTAGAAGGAAGGCCTAACATGTAATCCATGGAGATGGATTCCCAAGGTCGACTAGGGGTAGGTAGTGGAGTATAGAGCCCTTGCTTCTTGATGGCCAGTTTGGCAATGGCGCAAGCAGTGCAGGATATGATGTACTTCCCGACATCTTGTCGAAGGTTCGGCCAAATGAAATACTTTTGTAGTACTGCCACTCTTTTCTTGACCCTAAAATGCCCAACGACTCGACTGTAGTGTGCTTCCCATATCATATTGGCACGCTCGCTTGAAGGAACAAAAGGTGTCCCAAGTGACATAGTAGTGCATCTTGGAGGTGAAAATTTGGAACTTGCATACACCCCAAGAGTGCCTTGTATGTGTAGCTGAATTCTGGATTGCTCTTGTAGAGAAGCGGCCAATCAGAAGTTTCATGCCCACAAGAGTTGAGAACGGTGGTTATGGCCACGATCAGTGGTCGGTTGAGGCAGTCTGCAACGTTATTGGTGCTACCCTTCTTGTACTTGATGTTCAAATGAAATTGTTGCAGATATGTGGACCACTTCTGATGGCGATCGTTCTGCAACTTCCCTTGTGTCTGTATGAACTATAGGGGTCAGTGGTCTATGTGGATGATTGTCTCCTTCCCCAAAATGTAATGCTTCCATTGTCGACAAGCCTGCATAATGGAATACATTTCTTTGTCATAAGTGGGATACATTTGAACTGTGTTGGACAATGTCTCAGTGTGATATGCCACTGAATGCCCCTGTTGAGTAAGAAATACCCCAATAGCATAGTCAGAGGCATCTGTCTCGATGTCAAATGGTTGTTGCAAGTCTAGTAATGTGAGCACTAGGGTAGACTAGAGGTGATGTTTCAATTCTACGAACGACTTCTGTTGAGATTCCGACAAACAGAATTTTACTTTCGCTTCTCCCTTGGTGACTTGACTCAAGGGCCAAGTGATATGAGAGAATCCCAACACGAACCTGCGGTAGAAATTAGTAAGACCCAGAAAGCTGCGAAGCTCTGTTAGGGTGGTTGGGGCTAGCCAATCCCGAATGACTTGGATCTTGGCTGGATCCACATGCACCCCCCTTTCATCAATAATGTATCCCAGATATTGAACCTGGGTCATGCCAAAATTTCACTTCTCCAAATTGGCACACAACTTGTGTTGCTGCAGTGTTTGGAGGACTTCTCGGATGTGGTGGAGGTGCTCTTCCAAAGTCTGGCTGAAGATTAGAATGTCATCCAAGTATACCACTACAAATGAGTTGGTGAATGGACGCAAGATGTCATCCATCAACCTCATGAAGGTTGCGAGAGCATTTGTCAATCCGAAAGGCATGACAAGCCATTCAAAAAGGCCCTCCTTGGCTTTGAAGGCAGTCTTCCACACATCAGAGGGTTCGCTTGGTACCTGATGATACCCAGACTTCAAGTCGATCTTGCTGAAATATTTTTCCCCTTTGAGTTGGTCCAAAAGGTCATCAATCCGTGGGATCATGTACCTATTCCAGACAGTGATATTTTTCAGTGCCTGATAATCAATATAGAGTCTCCAAGTCCCATCCTTCTTTTGTACCAACACGATCGGGCTCCCACAGGGCGATGAACTTGGCCGGAAGTGACCTTTCTGCAACATCTCCTAAATTTGCCTCTTGATTTCATCATTTTCCAGAACAAAGTGCCTATAGATCAATCCATTGGGTAGCGACGCACCTGGGGTTAGGTCAATGGGGTGCTTGACCTCACAGTGTAGAGGCACCCCTGTGGGTGAGGTGAAGATGTCCCCGTACTCCTCCACAACCTTGTCCATTTCCTGTTGTCGTGCAGAGGAGCCATGTATGGAGGTCCTGGCCACAATCTTCTTCTTTCCCTGGGGGCAGATCATCAAGAAAACAAATTTCCTGGTTTGGGAAATGAGCTTACTACATTGTTTTGCAGTAACCAAAGAGATAGTGGGAGGTGGTGGTACCTCTGGTATCCTGTACAATTTATTTCCCAAAGTAACAATAACAACGCGAGGTCGGGACTCATACACAGCATGTCGCTTCCACAAGTATGGTTTTCCTACTAATACATTAGAAACATCAATAGGAGCAATGTCACACAATACCTCGTCCATGAAGGGCTTGATGCTATAGGGAAGGCGACACTACTCGCTGACACGAAGATCCCGTCCTTGGTGAAGCCACCTGATGGTGTATGGTTGTGGGTGCGTTGTGGTCGGCAAGCCCAACTGCTTCACGACATCTGCTGAAATGAGTTTCTTTTGGCTCCCATTGTTGACAATGAACCATAGCAGGGAACCCTTTACCCACATCTGGGAGTGGAAGAGACGCTCTGCCTCCTCTGGATCTTCTGGTTCCTCCTTCTGGATCTTCGTAGTGGCAACAATGGCATTGGGCTCCGCATCAATAATCTGCTTCCCTTTGTCATTCACCTTGTCAGGTTCTGATTCAGAGTCGAAGCATGCATCTGATTTAGAAGCCCTCATCTCAACCACCAGTGATTGCTTGGCTAGACACTCACTTGTGTTGTGAGTGGAGCTCTTATGGAACTCACACCACTTTCCCGTGTCCTTCTTTGGCTTTGCGGTGTTGTTATTTTCTTGTGTCTTTGGTAGGTTGTCTTGGGCCGCCATGCCTTGGCTTGGTCCTTTGTTCTGCAGTTTGGGGGCACCTTTCCCTTGCCTTTGATTCGCAGATCCAAAGTCTTGCTTCTTCTGTTTGAATTTCTGCTCAATCTTGGCAGCATACTAGTATGCCATACCAAGTGAGGAGATGTCGAGGAACTCCATTTCCTCCTGAATGTATCTATGCAGACAATTGCGATACTTTAGCACCAAATGTTTCTCTGAATCTTTGATACCCAACTTTGTGCGCAGGGTATGGAACATATTCGTTAGCTCATGCACATCTTGATCCCTTTGTTGCCGCAGCGTGGTCTATTGTATGTACTTGTCCTCATAGCTCCACACGAGATAGTATTGTTCCTTGATGGCATCTCGGAAATAATTCCAAGTGGGTACAACTGAGAACAGGGAGGGTTCTGTCTCGTCCTTTTTCTCACAGTAGGTTTCCCACCAGTCCTTGACATGGGGGGTAGCTTTGAGGAGTGCAAAAGTAATCTTCTCTCGGTTAGTTGAGGAGTGAAAAAATAATATTCTCTCGGTTAGAAAAGTCATGAACCAAGAAATATCCTTCTGATATATTAAACCATCTATCTACGACATCTGCATCTATTTGACCCTCAAATATGGGAATGTCAAAGTTTACTTGTACCTTAAAGGGAGTCACGCCTCCAGAGTGGCTGCTGGATGCAGATGCACCGCTGGTGGGCAGTCGTTGAAGGATCTGGGCAAATTTATCCATCATCGATTTCCTTTGTTTTTCAAGGGCCTCCTCGAGCAATATTTTGATAGGATCTCCTGCTCCCTCATCTTTCTTTTCGTCCCCCATGGGCATCCGTTGGGGTTTGTGAGGCTGATCTTGCAAAGTTTCCACCAGATCGAGCCCTAACTCCTTATACCCCGACCTCGTTGGGGACATGCAAAGAAGGATCGAGAAAAAGCAGACCACTCTGATACCACTGATCCAGATTTATGCAAGAACGCAACAGAATACAGAAATAACCATAAACATAGAAATACAATGGAAATAAGGCTTCATTTCATTAATATAAAATCACAGAAATATGCTTACAAACATGATGGAAATAAAATAGCTAGGGTGTTGGTAGCGAATCTCTGAGAAGAGATGTGGCGGCTACAGACCTCTCAACTATGTTACTATGAGGCTTGAGGGACTATTTATTATGGAGAAACAATGGAGAACTCTAAACGTCCAAAAACCTAACCCTAGGAGATGAAGCGCCAAAACCATGGGCCCCGTTTGGGTAAAATGGCATTTCAACTTCCCAGGGACGTAACTTCGGCATACTACCTCCATTTGGGGCTTTCAAAATGACTCTGGAAGTCCAGGACCCGAAAAATTGCTAAAAATAGTAAGTTGTGAGAAAAAATGAAAGAGACAATGGTGGGGCCCCAAGTGGAATAGGCGGTGGCCACCAATATCCACCTGGATCAATGGTGGTATGACATTTCCTTCCATACTACAACAAAAATAACCCCATTTATGGCACTTTATGGATATCATCCACCGTCCATCACATCAACTTTAAGAGAAAATTCTAAGGTTCAAGCAGTGGAAGATCATAACGAGCATCAACAAGAAGTTCTCCAACTCTTAAAGGATAACCTAATTTTGACACAAAATTGAATGAAACAACAGGCAGATCAACAACGCAGCGAGAGAAGTTTTGATGTAGGAGAGTGGGTGTTTTTACGGCTACAACCATACAAACAAATGTCCCTCAAGCAAGCTAAGAAGGATAATAAATTATCGCCAAAGTACTATGGTCCTTACAAGGTGTTGCAAAAGATTGGTACTTTGGCATACAAATTGGAGCTTCCTGCTTCTTCGCGAGTACATCCAGTTTTCCATGTTTCATGCTTAAAGAAGGTTATAGGTGAAAATCTTCCAGTTCAAACAATATTGCCAAAACTTGATGAGGAAGGAAAAATCATATTGGAACCTGAAGCAGTCACGAAAACAAGAACTCGATAGCTACGAAATCGATCAATTTTAGAGTATCTCATCAAGTGGAAGAAATTACCCATTGAAGATTCTACATGGGAAGATGAGAATTTTATATAGAATCACCCATAGCTACTCAAGTGTTGAGGACAACACTTTTTTGAAGGAGAGGGGCATGTTAGGTCCCTATATTACTAGTTTAGTTCCTTATTGTTATTAGTGTAGCCTCCTTATTGTTATTGTTGTACTCTTGTAACCTCAATATTGTTATTATTGTGCCCTTACATTATTATTGTTAGGTCAGCTAGGATTATATTGTGGCTCCATGGACTCATTTGTATCACCCAAGAATTGTTCATTTATGTAATGTATTGGAGGTTGCCCCCTCAAAATGGCTGATTTCTAAGACGTTGATCTCTCTTTTGGCGCTGGTTTCATAACATTTATTATAATTATTATATATAATTATAATTATTTATTACTTAATATTTGATAATAACTAAATATTAATTTAAATAAATAATTATTTTATTTTAAAAGATTTTATTAGAAAGATTTAATTTAATTATTTTTAATAATTTTTAATTCTTAATTTTATTGATATTAATAACTTATTAATTATTAAGAAGCTTTAAATGTTTATAAATTCATTTTTGGATAATCACTTAATATTTCCTTTATTTAGAATAATTTGTTAATTTAATCGTATATTTTATTTAATTATTTTTATTAATTGTTATTTATTTTTAGAATTTAATTTTTATTATAATTTCCACCTACATTCCATATATGCTTAATAAATATTAAATTAATTCTATTCATTTATTGCCAATTATTTTTAATAATTTTTTATTTTTAATTTTATTGATATTAATAACTCATGAATTATTAAGAATAATAATTATTTCTCACTTAATATTTATTTTATTTAGAATAATAATTTTTTAATTGAATCATATATTTTATTTAATTATTATTTATTTTTATCATTTAATTTTATTATTTATTTCGACTTAAATTTTCATATATGCACAGAAACTCATTAATAACTATTAAATAAATTAATTTTATTTTTTTATTGTCAAATAAATAAGAATTGATATGAAATAATTATTAAAAGTAGATTGTTCAAATTAATTATTAACTATTAATTCATTTGTATGCTTATGTTTATTAAGATGTCTATACTGATGTTAATATTATTTGTAAATTTTTAAACCTTAGAGATAAAAGATAAAGAAGGGTGGACGTACCTGATATACTATACCTAGAACGACAACGAACCAGAGGAGCAACTTTGTCTGATTAGAGGAAGCCAACTATCACTGATTTCACTTCCTCCATCTCTATTGAGATTATGAGGTTGCTTAATAATCTCAAGGGCTTCTCTAACTTTTCTTCTCCTGTAATGCTCCTCTTTGGTAATGATTTTGGCACTTTCTAAACAGATGTGTTGCTTCGTCTTTGAGGAGTGTCCTGCTAGGGCTGAGGTGCAAGATCTCCCATTCTTAATATATGCTCCATGCTCCTTCAATCTTTTTTGTAGCAAACATCTGGTTTCCCCAATATAACTTTTCCCACACGAACAATCAATCTTATAAACTCCTTTAAGCTGCTCTTGGTTGATATTATCCTTAACTGATCACATTTTGTGTCTTATTGTTCCTGTAGCTAAAAATTGAGCGAATATGTCCCTTTTCCTCAAAACCTTAGCGATCTTATCTGTAACACCGTTTATGTATGGTAGGAAAACCCTACCACATTTGTCTTGAGTTCTATGATGCTCTTGTGAAAGGATCGAACACTCGGCTCTTCTTATGGCTTTATTAATATCTTTTTCTTTGTATCATATACCCTTAAATAAAAAGGTCAAGTAATTGAGCTCCTCATTAAGGTGCTCTTTGTCGGATATCCTTCGGACTCTTACAGCAAGAGTATTCAAGACACCAAATTTTTGAGCCGGATGATGGTAAGAATCGACATGAAGATCGCTGTTAGTGTGAGTTTTCTTTCTAAAAACCTGATGCCCTAATGTTCCATCCTCCTTCCTGGTAACCAATACATCTAAAAAGGAATTCTCTTGTTCTTTTCAACCTCCATAGTAAACTTAATTTATGATGAAATAAAGTTAAGGCGATTAAAAAGTCTTTCAAAAGCTTCTTTCCCATGAGTCCACTTTATGTTGGTGTCGTCCACAAATCTCTTTCAACACTGTGGATAATCCAAAAAATTCGTCTTCAATTGATAACCACAAAAGCTTAAAAACTGGTGTCTACTATGTTCGACTCCAACTTGTTTATTCACATGGTTAAACTCATACTATCGAGTGACGAGGTAGAAGACCCCAAATCTAGTTCCATCCATCTGGGCTGCAATTTCAGGATTTATACAAGATTACAAAGTATGATGGCTATGGTCATTCAAAGAATCATCCAAGCATGGGTCCACACCCTGTTATTAGTGGATGAGACTTCTTGATCATTGTACATGTAATATTGGCTGATATGTTGAGCATGGGTATGCCTCCCTCAATAATGATATCACGATGATAATATGTCTCGTAACAAATGATGATCTTGACCAATTTGTTCTTGATCTGGACTTGTCACAAGGTAAAGCACTTCACTCCTCAACCACTACTAACTTTATACTTTAGGATGAAATCTATTACATACCATTTTGTCACATCTGCTCAATAGGCTTGAAAACCAGATCAATCAACATCCTTGAATACTTTGTCATAATCCTTTTGCAAATCCCTTAGCATCATCTCTACAAAAATATTTGATTTTCTGGGTCTGTCTACTCAAAATTCATGTTTTTAGCCCCAATGCACTCTAGATTCTTGTACACTTGCATTGGGTGCAAGTTTCATAAATGATAATTTGCGTTGATCAGCAGAGGTTGGTATATTTTATAGGTGCACTAATTCTATAATTTCGAGAAAATTAAAAAATATTTTCGAATCTTCTTCTTCTAGTAGGTTCTAAGTTGGTTTTAAGCATTTACCATGGATAGAGATCTTGAGTTCCTATCAGATCATACTCTAATCGCCTTATATCTTATCCCTAGAGCTTATCCTCCCTCATATATGGATATTAAGCCTAAATTGGTAAAGCCTAAACTACTATCTTTACCCTATAAATTTACTGCCTCCCATAGAGTCTGGGTTGGCTTTTGGAGATTGCTAGTTCACTTATTTGGTTGCTTTAAGCTTAAGGAATCCACTTATTTATGCATTAGGGTTGAGTGTTAAGGATTGATTTGTGGCAATGATCTGAATCTGGACAAACTAGTTTTGTTGCGGTAACTTCCTCATGAGTTAAATAAAAGTGTGCTTAAGGATCATCTCAAATAGCCAATTTATGAGTGGGTTTATGTGAGTTTATGTGTCAAGTTTGTGTGTCTTCTATGAGAAATTAATTAAATAAATTAGCTTTAAAAACTCATAACAACAATAAAATTGCAGAGAATACAATACACATCAAACACATTACAAAATAGCCGATAAGAGAGTTCACCCCTCCTGGGCTACATCTCCCTGAACATGCTTCAATAGCTTGGCCCTCTTTGGATTAATGGTCAATTCTCTGATTACATGCACCTACAGTGCTCCAATGGCTTGGTAACCTTCTCCATTAGATTCAAAAGACTCAAAAACCCCTATGTAGTCTCTTCTGGCTCTGCAAATGGTCTTTAGGTGATTTAGACATGGCTTTCTCTCGTTGTGGCCCTAGGCTTATTTAATCTTCAAAGTGGAAATATCACTTATATAAGTGCTCCTCTGCCTCTGCAACCTACAACATCATGCTTATAGCATCCAAATCATCTAGGATTGACTCTTTCTGAGCTTAATTTGGTCGAAATATGCCAAAGTTATGGCTTCTTCAATATTTCCTAGAAAAACTCCACTAAAACTGTAGCAACTCCAATTAACCTCGACAAAACTGGAGGTTCTCAGAAATTAGCAGACTCCACCAAACTAGAAGCCATATTAAGCACTGGTTTAATTAGTGTATAACTGCAGTTTAATTATCAATAAGTGCACTTAATTGAAGATTAGGTGCTATTGCCGTGTTTTATGTAAATCTGCATTAACTTGGGATTAATGCATTTAAACATTGTTTATGTTTAATTAAACCTTGTTTAAAACTAATCCTCTGCCATTTGGTTAGGCCTCCACCATAGGTCACGGTGCGAGGTCCTGTGGTAAAGGCTGGCCCTTTTTTCCTCCACCCGAACCTTTATTTAAACTCAAATAATTGCACGTTGCAATATATATTAAGTCCGATTTGTGTAGAGTAGTTGGTAGGTCGTGTGCATAATGTGGGGGAGGTTGTGGGGTCAAGCCCAACCT
Organism: Pinus albicaulis; assembly: GCA_034641835.2. Classification (NCBI taxonomy): domain Eukaryota; kingdom Viridiplantae; phylum Streptophyta; class Pinopsida; order Pinales; family Pinaceae; genus Pinus; species Pinus albicaulis. Next base: position 1,510,927,053 of record CM076570.1, on the reverse strand, counting down.
CTGCCTAGCCACCATAATACATTTTTGCACCATAACATATATGAAATTTTGTACTTGTACTTAACCAAACTTCGACCTTTGGGAGGGGGCACTTGGTGGCCTCCAGGCTAGCCACACATCAGCATCCCATTGGTTCTTCAAAAACCTACCATAAACTGCCACATAGCCCATAAATTTGGGCCAACCATAATTAGACATTTTTCAGCACCCCATTGGCTGGAGTAAAACCAAAATTTTGACCCATTTGACCTTGTTTAACCCTTTTTTCTTTTGAAAATTTGCCTGTTTGACAAAGCGGGCAACAACCTCTTACTTTCACATAAGGAGTTAATTTTCGATGAAACAAAGTGCACCAGATTCCTAGTGACGAGACCTATTTGGTATTTCTAGTTTGGAGCAATTATAAGCACTTTGATTTTTTAGCAAATTTTTTCCCCCCAATTCAGTTTCCAATCACTCCTTCCCACTTACAGGCTTTTGGACCCACAAAAGCTGGTTATTTGATGAGAGTTAAATACTCTTCTATTTCCCAAGTTTTATCAACTTGATTCTACTTGGAAAAATCTCCATGATAACCACTTGGGTTCACTGACATGCATTGCCTTGCAAATGGCTTGGCACTTCAACCAATGTCCTCCTTTTGCTGCTGACCCAATCCAACACTTGTTGGATGCTTGCTGACTGATTAAACATCTTGCTGTACCAAAGCGATCCCTCTGTGCTTGGAAAATTGATTGATGGCCTTCCCACTGGCAATCATGTTCCTCCTTTGCACACACATGCATTTGATGCAAGCTTCACCTTGGAAACCACTTTTCCAGTTTAAGCCCATCTGAGTGAACTACAACATTGAGTTCCAATATCAGTAATCACAAGAAAATAAATGACCATTATTTTTACCTCCACGATTGCAAATTCCACATCTGGAAGAATGCATTCACCATCTCTTTCACTTCTTGGTGCTGTTAGCCCCCCTATGAATTTTTGACAAGCAATTAGGGGGCTAATGTGTTGTTGAGTCTTCAAGGAATGCTTTTCCCCTGAAAATACAGTCCCCTTGAAGCCTCTTTGTGCCCTTCATCCTTTGATGGTTTCCCTTCTGCTGAGTCCCCTTTCAAAACCCTCTCTATTGGTGAAGAAATGCCCCAAGGCCCCTTTTTCCCTCTTTTGTCATTCCCCAAAGCCTCTGTTTTCTCTCCCCTTTATTCCCCCTTCTTTCCCCTATTTACCCTCCAATTTCCCCCCAAATCCCCTTTAAATTTCTCCCATACCCCTTGTTTTCCCTTTTCTCCCCTTTCTCCCTCTATCGTTTCCCTTCCTCGCCTTTAAAATCCATCAAAATGGTCCCAAAACCCACTTTCCGACCATGTTATAGGGCTTAGCCCCCTACCGCAAACCCCTTAACCACTTCCCCACATATGACCCTTCCCCAGGACCAAGCGCTTAAGTCCCGGGGCCAATCGCAATCGGAAGACCGGGCGGGCGCATTTCCTTTGTTATAACACAAAAACCCCGATGCGATTGATTTAACACGTAAGGTCCCCGCTCCGATCTTCACCGTTGATCCGATCAGATCTAACGGCTGAGCGCTCAATCGCAAGCCCCTCTCCGATTTCAATCGCAAACCGTGTCTTTTGACCCCCGATTGCGATGATGCGATTGAATCGTGGCCGTCCGTTCCTCCCAGATCTGACGGTTCGCGTTCATTCGCCCTCCGCCTCCGCTGGGTCCCACTCCATTCATCTGTTCATTGTTTTTTGGTGTTTTCCTGTGTAATTCGCCCGAGTGCTAAACTTCGGTTTTTCACACTATGAGCCCATTTCTCCGCTCCTCTCCACTGTTTCCACTGATTCTCCATTCTGCCACCACCTTTCCACCGCCCCCGCCGCATTTCTCCGCCACCACTGCCAGGTTCTCAACAGGTTTGTTTTATGATGCGAAACAGCACAGAGAGGTCATTCCAGCCGGCCAGCGAAGCAGCAGAAGCAGGATTTAAAAGGGGTTAATGACTATTGCTGATTTAATTAATGTTAACCTCGCAAGTTAAAGGATTAAAGCTCAGTTCGAAAACTAAGAGCGCACCAGCACGCCATAACTGCGCCACCAAACAACAGAGTACTCTTCTCCAGAAGTACACCTTCCTACAGAGTTCTCCATGCTCCCTCGAGCCCATAAGCAGTTAATTGCCCCGACAGAGCTTCCTAATACTGTCAAGCAACATTAAAGAAGCATGGAAGGCCTTGCAGATCATTCCATCCAGTCCATTTATTTCAGCATGGCTAGCACAGAGCTCCAGACATCCGAAGGATTTCATGGAGCACCAGAGGTCAAAATCTGACCTGACAGAGCCTCCAAACGGTCTACAGGGTACATACAGTGCTGCGTCCTGCCATTAAGCAGTATGGGCGTGAACACTTCCGCCTCACTGTCTTAATGAGATTCATTTATTGTATATCCTACCTCTGTTGCTTCCTCTCCTCTTATAAAAAATCCCTGAGAACGAATTGTAAAGGTTGTTGTCGGTTGCCCGGTTGTTGTTGCCTTGCTGGGCATGTTGCTGTTAGAGGGATTCATTCTTGACTGTTAGAACAGTCGTGGGAGGAAGTTGCAGAGTAGTTTGTATGTAATAGGCTGGGAGAGGAAGTCTGGGCTGTAACAGCCATTGAGCCACATTGTACATGACTGGTTTTGCATTTGTTAATCAAAGCACATTTCACAGGATCCTGGTCTATTGCTATCGGTGATGTTTTCTTACTCTGTTCATTACATTTTCAGACTGTTTCATGTTCTTCTGGTAGGCATCAGAATAATGGTATAGGATTCACCCTTGTTAGGTGCCCTATGCTGTCTGCTCTCCCTACCTTTATGTTTTCTGCTTTGTGTGCATCTAAGAGTAAATTCGTGGGGTTTAACCAGTGCAGTGGATGTTATTGCCTGCTGGCTGATGTATGAACTTGGGGGTTTGCCTCTTAGATGTTTCTTTGTAATCTTATCTCTGTTCTTTCCTTGGAGTTGCCAAAGCAGACCTGGAGTTAAATGACCTCTGGTCTGATCTGCAGGTTGCCCCTTTGTCCACCTTTGAGAGCTGCCTTTGAGTATGTCCAAGCAGGTCTGGAGTTAAATGACCTCTGACCTGATCTATAGACAGAAATTGGCTGTCTTTCCTTCTCTCACTTCTCTCCTTAATGTTCCACTCCATCATCTATCTAAAGGATCCTTTAGTGTAGATGACTTGCCCTTTGGAAGCCTTGGCTAGTGGATGCAAGTAATTCTCCTATCATGACTCCATAGCCCAATGGATGGCACTGTTTAGGCCTATCCTCTTTGCTGAAAGGTCCTGCTGCCCTGTCCCTTTTCTCCCATTGCTTTCCCAGTCTGTGATCTCCTAACCAACCCAGCGACCCTTCAACCAAATCATTTAAAACCCCTATTTGTGCTTCATAACTAGCCTAACATCTTATTTTGAGCTTCAAGGATACATCATTCTTTGCTCTATTTGGAGAGATCCCTCTCCGGGTCCAGGAGGGCTAGATCCTAGGGCCCCAAAGTGGTTCTGATGTTGTCTCATCTTTTGGTCTTGCCAATCTGGCCAAAACATGGGAACCCCAACAGGTGCCAACACATCAAATGGTATATAATGGATGTTGTTTTGCCTGTAATATTTTTGGCATCTTGTCCCTCTTTTAACTTCTTGATTCCATCATCCTCCAGTATTGACATGCTTCTCATGCCATGATTTGAGAATGAAGGATAATCATGAGCCTCTCGCTCAATAGTGGACCTTCCAAAATCTCGAGACATCTTGTCACAAGCAAAAACCATTAACTTGAAAAACACATCATGCAAGAAACATAACTTGACGACCTTTCTTTTGCTTCTTCAAATCAAGAAATGTCACATCCTGTGAACATCGCCATGTACTCTTACATCTTGGTGCACAAACTCATTGACCAAACACAAGTAGACAAAACATGCCTCTTCAAACATTTGACTCTCAAGTCAAACAAAAGCATGTACAACAACTTAACGATTCTTTTCCCAAAACAAAAGAATTTCACATCTTATGAAACAATTCGTCAACATCTCCCTTTCATATTTGGAGAAAAAATCAACTCTTCCAAGTCAATATGACATGCGTGTAACAATCAATCGACCAACATAAGTCGAAATTCATGCATGTGAAAATGATCAACACTCTCAAGTTGACAACATACATGTTAACAAAGCAATTAACCAACACAAGGTGATCACTTATGCATGTTCAAGCACAATGAAACTATAAAAAATTCCATTGTTCACACACACAAACTCTCATGCATGTATACAATTCTCAACTCTCTCACAAGTACAATCACAAGTAGAAGAATCCCACTTGTATGTACAAGTACTTAAAGAGCTGAAATGACCAAATTTAGACCCAATTCGACCTTTGGTATTGTTGCAGAAAGTTTGGTCAACATACTCCACTTTCAAACACCTTCCTGGCGTAAACATGAAAAATGCATTCTAGAGAAAAATAAATGCATTCACATGCAAATTGCAACTACAAATTGTCATCCTTGCTGCATCCAAGTGAGTCAACATAAATCTACTTTTCCAACATCTTGCTTCATGCAATATGCAACATACTTTCAAGATAAAAGAAATGCATTCAATTGGAAAAGAAATGAATCAATAAGGAAATATTTGCATCAACCATCAAAAGAAATGCAATACCTTAATTGGTTAAGAAATCTAACCATCTCTTTCCAAACCACTTCAATGGCACTTCTTTCAGCTGCACATCATCATGTGAATCATCCTAGCCCACATCAATTACGGAATCCTCCTTTCCATTCTTGTTAAGATCTCTTTCCACCTTCTTCAAATGTCATGGATGGCTTCGTGTGAAATTACCTTTGAGTAGGTACAGGCTACTATTAAGGCAATGCCTCAGAATGAGGTCCTTGGGCCAAATGGGTTTACCATTGAATTATTTCAATATTAATGGTTAATAATCGAGGAAGAGGCTTGGAAGGAAGTGGAGGAGTCTCAGAAGTCAAAGTACATCATCAGAGAATTGGATGCCACATTCATCATGTGGTCTCAAAAAATGGGAAAGAGGAAGACCCCAATGAGAATAGACCATTTGCATTATGGAATCTTATATACAAAATTATTACAAATATCATTGAAAACATGCTCTAACCGTTCTTTCCAAATCATATTTCCCAGAAACATACAAGATTTTTGGAAGGACGACAAATCCTAGATTGGATTATGGTGGCTACAACCACCAAGCGTATGCTCAAAGGAATTCAACTACATTTTTAGGTCTCTAAGCATGAAAATATGATTAGTTCTCCTAAAAGAAGTGGTGTAAGCGATGCTTGTGTATCTTTGTTCTGCATTGATGGTCCCCACTTCCATTATTCAAGAGATGTGACACATCTAGATATATTTCATATGTGGAGGCTCAAGGATGGAGAAGAAATGGCCTATAGTGGACTGAGATAAGCTCTACAAGCCAAAGTTGAAAGGTAAACTTGGCTTCAGGGAACCCTCTACAACGACCATGATGTTGGGAGCTAAAATTTGATGGTGATGGCTCCAAGTAGGGATATATCTCTAGAAAACCATATGGACGTGAAAATATGCCCCTTCAAACCCCCCTTAATAGTTTATATGATTGAATGATTCTATCCCTTGATCATTGGTGTTGGTCTTGATCGGGAAGGGTAGGGAATTGATCTAGAAACACTGCTTTTGGGAAGTTAAGAATGGGAGCATAACCTTTTTTTCGAAATATTCTTGGAAACAACTACCAAATATGGACGGCTAGATGGAACTTGAATACCTAAGACTGCAAATAGCTTCTCAGGGAAAAGTCATAATATCGATGGTAGAAATGGATAACCCCAGACAACTAGCACCCTAAACGACCTGGAGAAATATGGAAAATTTTCTGGAATAGCTTGTGACTCTACAAGATCCCAATATCACCTCAAGAGGACAAGCTAAGGTGGGGGTATACTTTCAAGGTCATATTTTCCATCAAAGTAGCATATTAGCTGGAAGCATGATATCATGAACAACACGTTGAGGAAGTATGGATCAAAATTTGGAAACAACATTTATGCCCCAAAGTGTCAACATTCTTATGGTTTCTTTTACAGAATGAGTTGCTAACGTGGGAAAATATTTAGAAAAGGAACTTCCAGAAGCCCTCAACATGCAAGTTGGTTTTATTGAATTTTGAGACCCAAAATCATCTGTTTAGTCTACGCACATTCACTGGTGGTCTATGGAATAAACTCAAATACTACTTCTCCAAATCATATTGGATTCATGATAAAATACATAACACAATCAATACTTGGAGGATAATATCCTTATATATCCCCATACTCAATTGTATTTGGAACACCTGGATTTCTACTGTGGAATATATGGAAAGAAAGGAACATGAGGATTTTTAAATACAGAGAAAATATGATGGAAGCACATGGAATGTGTTTGTTAAGAATGTTAAAGAAACACTCTTTGCATTAAATTGGTCATCCCAGGACCAACATGCATTAGGTTTGGAATCACATATTCTAAAGGAATGGTTCCCCTTCCTTCCCTAAAATAATGCCTGATCAAATCTTCTCCTACCATTGCCTCTAATATGTTAATTTTCTAGTGCTATTTAGATAAGAAATATTTTTTGCAACTGATAATTACTTCCAATGATATATATATATATATATATATATATATATATATATAATATTATTTTAACAGACTCCAAAATATCATTAATTAATTACATTCAGAAAATTCAACTCATCAAACATTCATTGTATCAAAAATTCGACTCATTAAAAGCTCCATCCTCTTCCTCAAATTACTTCTCACATGTGAAAGAGAGAGAGAAAAATAATGTGAGTGATGAGTAAGTGTGAAAATGAGAAGTTCAAGTGTCTTTTTATACTGATTTTAGGGCACCTCAAGAGACATATCTCTTTGAAAATTAAATTTAGATTTTTTTTCTTTTAATTTATAGTTTATTTTTTCTTTCTTTTAACTTGTGTAATTGGGGAATACCTCCTGTAGCTACCCAAAAATTGGGACTCCCTCTTATCTAGGGCGGTATTCACCTTGACTTCCTCAGTGTCCACTTTTCTAAAAAAATTCTCCATCCCAAGAAAATATTGAATGATCCCACTATGTTAATGTATCCATCCACTTCATGTTCCATTCCAGGACCACGTGGAAAGCATATTGCATTAGCATCATGCAAAAGGATCTAGACATCCACTAACAGAATACCATTTAGCAATATGATCAGGTACCCCTTGACCGAGGTAAAAAAAAAAAAAAAAAACTAATCCTAGGTCACCAACTAACCAAGTCGTCACTTGGAACCAGGTCAATTTTCTCTAACCAATGGTGAAACCATGAGCCCATTTACCATTCCCCCATGTCATCACATGACACTTGAATGGTAAAAATACTTTCCCGATGCTTTGAGGTACTCACTCTACCCACTGTCCAAGTAACCCTTGGTAATATGGTCATAACATTTTGACCGAGGGAAAAATTCAAGCGCTGATGCTATCAGGGCCATTCTCCCTAGCCACATTACATGGAACACAATCAATCCTATTAACCTAGGGATAATGTCTTATATGATGCTACAACATCAAGACTCCATCTCAATGAGGGAGGAATTATCAACCACTCCAAGCTTGTACTTGAAGTATACAAACTTCATCTATGATATAGGTTTTGTGAGAATGTTAGCAATGTGCTCATACATAAAAGTATATTAGAGCCTCACTGCTCCCTTCTATACCATGTCTTAGATGTAGTGGTACTTGATCAAAATGTGCTTCAACTTGTCATCGAAAATTATTTTTTCTAAAAGCTTCACACAACTTTTATTGTCACAATGTATTGTGGTCATCTCTAGCACCTCATCAAACAATCCTATGAGTAAATTTCGAAGCCACATTGCTCACAACTTGCCAAAATAACTGCAATATACTCACCCTCTATAGTGCCGAGTTTGAAAAAAATTTGCTTCATGCTCATCCAGGATATCATAGCAGAACCCAAATTGATGCAACTTCCTAATGTGCTCCTCATGTCTTCGACACTTCATGCCCAATTAAAATATATGCGTCCTTGCAACTGTACTTCACCATTTGAGACATATCTCAATTCATAATTGATTTTACCATGAATATATATCAACACATACTTTTCCATAATCTAATGTACATGCCTAGGTTCCACCATGAACTGAATATGAGTGTTCACTACAAATCAAATATCAGTTTTGTATTAACCAGATACATCAAGGATCCGATCAACAATTGATACATAGAGGGATATGCCAAATCTAAGCCAAAGCCTCTCAACTTCTTCAAATTGGTCACCATGGGAGTGACAATGGACTTATAGTCCATCACCCCAAATATCTAAAGGATAGTAATAACATACTTCCCTTGACCAAAGGACATCTTACTCAGCTTCTTGCACAGTTCTAATCCCAATAAGTAATGCATCAACCGTAGATCCTTCATTTTGAACTCAAAGGTTAAATCCCTCTTACATTGATCAATGAGATTTTCCAATCCAGTAAAAAACACGTCATCAACATATACCAACAAGATCACAGGGTCACCTATAACAACCTTGTAGTAAAGATTGGGATCAACATCACTCTTGGTGAAACCAAGAATCATCAAGTATCCATCAATCTGAGAATACCAAGCTCGAGGTACCTACTTGAGTCTGTATAAATCCTTCTTCAGTCTACATACATGAGACTCCTTCTCATTTACCTTAAATCCATAAGGTTGCTATATGTACACTTATTCCTTAATCACTCCATTGAGGAAAGCAATTTTCACATCCATCTGATGCAATTTCCAACCCATAATAGAAGCAATATAAATAATAGTTCTAATAGAAGTGTGATCCAGGAGGATATTGGTGGTCGCTCACCTATTCCACTTGGACCCCCAACATTTTTTCTTATTAATTTTCTATTTTTCAACACAATTTTCCATTTTTAATTTTTTCTGTTTTTGGCAGTTTTCGGATCCTAAACGTTCGAAGCTGTTTTAAGGCCCTAAACAAAATTTTTAGGGGAAATGGGAAAATATGTGTTGACTAATTATGTTTGCGATCTAAATTTTTTGTCCTGAGATAAACCATTTAAAAAAGTTATCGTGTGCCAAACATAGATTTTATGCCAAAGTTACAACCTCGAGAAGTTGACATTCCAACTAGCCCCATTAGGGCCCTAGGGTTAGGATTTTGGATGTTTAGGGTTTCTAATTGTTTCTTCATGATAAAAAGGCCTCAAAGCCTCATTTTAACACAATTCATAAGGCATGTATTCATCACCTCTCTTCTTAAAGATAAGCTACCATCGGTCGAGTTAGTTTAATTTCATTCTACATGTAAACAATTTTCAACATTTGCTATTTATTAATTGAAGTTCCGTTTCATTTTATATCTATAATTTTTTTTAAATATATATTTCATTTCATACCTTCATAAATTTGGATCAGTGGTATGATAGTGGTCTTCTCTTTCTCTGTTTTTTGTGTGTATGTGACCAACGAGGTTAGGGTATAAGGAGTTGGATCTCAAACTACTTGAGTCCTTGTAAGGTGGGCCTAGCCGACCCCAACGACCTCCCATGGTGGAAGAAAATAAATATGAGGGAGCAGAAGATCCTATGAAATTTTTGCTTGAAGAAGCCCTAGAAGGACAAAGAAAAATATGATGGATAATTTTTCCTAGATCTTTTGGCGGATATGTAACGCCTCCTCCCACATTTACCCAAATTCATAAGCTCGACAAGGTAAACATGAGAAGAGTGTCACTATGACATGACTTGACCTCCATTTTATAGTTATGGAAGTGGATCTGACACACCGATAACTTACATACATCCCTAAGGAACACTAGATCACCCAAAAGTCAGTCCACAACCTCCAATGACCAGATCCTGATCTGAAACTGCTTTTTCACAAACTTAACCCCAAACCACACACACAACACAACATGCATGCGGTTATGAGCCTCAAACCACACTTATAAGCCAATATTAGTGTGGTTATGACCAAGAAACTCCAGTTCTGAGCTTTTGGTTCTGAGATCTGAGCCACTTTTTCAGTCTAGCCTCCAGACCACTGCCCATAATTTCTCGTAACTTTGTAGAATGTAATAAAAGGTATTGAAAAATCCAACCAATCAAAACTCAAGAAAGAACTTGACCCAAATATGCCTAATCCATAATGACCATTTCGTCAAACATATGGTAAACATGTAAGCTACAAGTCATGAATGCATATATGATCATAAACTGATAGTCTTCATTTGAGAATCACCAAGAAGGCTCTAAGCCCTCTCTATCTAGTTGCAATGACACTTTTTAGTCCATGCATTCATCAACCATTATATAATTTATCAAACATGATAGGAGCCATAGATAGAATACATCATATAACCAACATATCACCAGCATATAAACCATGGCAAATCAACCATAACATCACCATCATAATCAATACAAATTCTCATATATCACAATAAGAAAATATCTCATATTAACATATGAAAATTCCAACCAAGTCTAGGACTTCCACATGTCACCTGACCATGGATTGGTCTGAATCAAATCTCTCTTTCAACCAATCACCCCTGTGCCATATTCGAAGCACAAATGTGGGATATCATGGAATAAACCAAGAAAAAACCAACCAGGGCTTCCAGAGGCCAAACCACCTCAACCATCAACCACAATGATTCCACCTCTATAGTTTAGAAATCACTAACATCATCCATAGCATTCTCTACCCAAGCTTTCCAGGGCTCCAAGAACTAGTAACTCAACCCACAACCCTCTAGGGCTCTAGATGATTTTTTCCAACCATAGCTCAAGGAACTAGTAACTCAAACCACAAAGGGCTCCAAAGCATTTGTCCCAACCTATGACTCTAGGAACTAGTAACTCAACCCAAGATGTTCTAGGGCTTCCAGATCATTTTTTCCAACCCACAACCATATGGAACTTTAGCACCAATAAAAAAGCAAGTGGAAAACCCACAACACCATGGATATATAGGAAATGAAAAGGCAAGGCTAAAACCACTGTCAATCCAGGAAAATCCCCTTGCCAATGACAACACATAACCAGAGAATACATGCATATATGATGCATCCAAAAATCATCAAGGAAATCACACATGCATCTTGTTACCTGCAAATAAATCCAGTTGTAGTTGTTGATCCAACCTTTCCCTTGTGCTTCCTTGCTTTCTTTTTCCTTCTTTCTCCAATACAAGTGAATGCTAGAATGCTCCAAGCATACTCCAAGAATGCTCTAATTGTGCAAAAGTGTATTAGAGAATGAGAGAATGAATTAGAGCTCCACCACAAAACTGTTAAAAATCTAGCAACTAATTCTCTTATACCTTTTTATTATTGATGCCTCTATTTTCTTCATTTTCCTCTAATTCCCCTTGCATTCAAATATGTCTCTCTTCACCTTACTTTTCTCTTATTTTCCTTTATTTTCATAAATAAATGCCAAGTATTTCCTCTTTTACTTTGTTAATTTCCATATCCATTAATTAATCACAAGTGATTTCCACTAAAGTGTTTTGCCCAACATTCAACTTGGAATACATGTTCCATGACCTTGGTATTATTTTATTTACATAGAAAATCAACTAGGGGCTGTTACAAACCCCTCCCATTTGGGGGAACACCATCCTCAGTGTTCATTGACACTTATAACTAGCAAAACATGTTGCCCATGGATTTTTATAAGCCACCTTGATGCAACATTTTCATCATACCAAAGTGCTGAACCATGAACACCATAGTGCTTATTGGAGCTTTATAACACAACTCGATGCAGTATTTACAACACACTTCTTATTGTATCTTTATAACACAACTCATTTTAGTATATACAATAAAAATATGCACATATAAACATAAACGAAATCAAATAAACCAACATATCTACTCAACCAAAAAATAAGTAAGGATAAAAATCCCGCATCCAATCAAACATCTCCCATGTAGCTTCATTGGGCCCAAAGTGCTTCCATTTCACTTTAACTTGATCGATTTCTCGGTTCAGAAGCATGATATTTTTCCATTGCAAAATGCATTGAGGTTCTGGTTGGAATTATCCCTCTGGTTCCACCTGCAATACAAACCAATAAATCACATGATCAACATCCTAGACATATCTCTTAAGCACTGAAACATGGAGAACATCATGGAATTTCATTTTTGGTGGTAGTGCAAGTTGGTAGGCCACTGGTCAAATCCTTTCAAGGATCTCAAAATTATATCCACAATACCGAGGCACTAACTTGGAACATGATCTAATCCTCATGGAGCTCCTCTTGGGTTTGATGAAAAGTTACACATACTCTCCAACCTAAAACTCCTTGAGCGCTCTATGCTAAACTGCATAACTATTTTTCCTATGCCGTGTTGCCTTCAAATTCACCTTGATAACTTGCATCTCCTGTTCCATCTCAGCCAACATATATAGTCCAATCACACCCTGTTCATTGGATCACTCTCACTGATAGGAGTATTACAACTCCATTCGTAAAGAGCCTGAAATGGAATCATCCTCAAGGATTCCTGATACCCGTTATTATATGAAAACTCCACCAGTGGAAGATACTCCTCCCACTTCCTCTGTTGATGCATGGCATACATCCTCAACATGTCCTCAAGAATCTTATTGTTAGATCCCCATATTACTAGTGTAGTCCATTATTGTTGTTAGTGTAGCCCCCTTATTGTTATTTTTGTACCCCTGTAGTCCCCATATTGTTATTATTGTGCCCCATAAAAAGCCACTATTATTATTCTTGTGCCCTTACATTATTATTGTTAGGTAGGCTAGGATTATATTATGACCCCATAGACTCTTATATATAGAAAGGAGGTTGTCTCATTTGTATCATCCAAGAATTGTTTATTTATGTAATGTAAAGGAGGTTTTCCCCTTAGAGTGGTTGATTTCTAAGGCGTTGATATCTCTTTTCTTCTATTTTTGGAGTTGGTTTCATAAAATTTGGTATTATAACTTTGGATTATAGGGTTTCACTACTTAAAACAGGTCATCGTGGAATTTTGGCTATAACATTTTTCCTCTGAAGGTTCAGATGCTAAAAATAAAAACCCATTTGAGAAACATCCCACGAAAGTTCGTGTAAAAATTTCAAATCTTGGTTCGCAATATTTTCGTAGATATGATCTGTGGAAGTTAGGGTAGTTGCAGGCTCTCGAGTTTCATCTCAACGGGTTGACCTTGGGAAAATCATCATAACTCTCTCTCTATGCATCAGATTGGAATTCTATAAAAATTGGCCGAAATTGCACAGACTTTGGAGGAAACAGTGACACGTGGCACGTCATACACGTTCACTCTACTGAACCAGTCCATAATTAGGTCATTGTGGGAGATTGGACATAACTTTGTATTGAAGAATCCAAATCAAGTCAGACCTATGGCATTGGAAATAAGACTCAGAGGTTTATTACAGGGCCAAATATTAAAGCTCCGGGATCCAAAATTAGAGAGATACGTCAGTTTCAATATCGAGCTCCTCTAAAGCTATAAAAATGTGTGTATTTATTTTTTCAAATTGCATGTCTTGTTTGAAAAATCAGTTTGAAGTGATTCCAAGGGCATATTGAAACATAGATATTAGTATTGGGTTCTAAAATTCCCCCTAAAAATAATTCAACACCCATTAAGCCTTTAGAAGTCTCTACTATGAATCATGAAGAGGAAGAAGTGCAACATGACATATCAAAATTACAAGAGAAAGTGCACCAAATTTCTCTCTCGCAAAGAGCAACAAAAAATGAAATGGACGTTTTGAAGAAAGGTGTGGAAGCTAAGATGGATGGTTTGAAGAAAGCCAGGGATGGTTTGAAGAATGGCATGGAAGATAAGATGGATGGCATGGAAGCTGGCATGGAAGCTAAGATGGATGCCATGGAAGCTAATATCGACGAAAAAATGAAAGACAACATGTAAGACATGAAGAATGATCTAAAAGAAGACATGGAAGGTTTGAAGAAATGTTTGACAAATTTGATACAAGAAATGATTCCTAATGGTGAAAAGATAGTAGAGGAAACTCATGATGAGAAAAAAGTAAATGTTAATCGTGATTTCATAAACTCTAATGTTGGATTGAAGACCCACCATATTCCAAAGATTGATATGAGGAAGTTTTATGGCAAGGATCCCGTAACATAGATACTATATATGGAGAAATATTTTGTTCTCAATAATGTGCAAAACACACAAAAGGTACGCATTGCAACTTTATATTTAGAACAAAATACATTTGTATGGTATCGATGGATTTTATCCTGTAAAAAAATTGTCACTTGGTCAATTTTTATGGAGGAAATGATAACACATTATGAGGATACAAAGAGAAACACCTTCTTTAGTCAATTGATAAATCTCAAACAAAAGGGTTCAATGGTGGAGCACATTGAGGACGATATTCCAGAGGAACACATGATTAATGTATTCATCGGGACTTTAAAGGATAAAATCCAACATGAGGTTTGCCTTTGGGAACCTGATTCATTGGAGAAGGCATTCAGGTTGGCAAGAAAAATTGAATTTAAAATTATGGCGACAAGGAAGCCTACCATTCACATTTATAAAGATGTAAGTGTTTCTTCTCCTAGACTTCCATACCTACAACGTTGATACCACAACAATTGGAAGAAAAAAGAGCAAAAGGGATTTGATATAGCTATGATAACAAATAAATTAAAGGTCATAAGTGTGCTGAAAAGAAATTATTTTACATAGATTGTGAAGAGGAAGAAGAAAATGAACAAGAAACTTCAAAAGAAAAGGATATACACCAGGAACCAACCCTACAGAAAGAAGAAATGAGCCCAACCATGTCCTATAATGCATTGGCAGGAATTACCACTCCTCAAACTCTCAGGATAGAAGGACATATCAAGAAGAAAAAGGTAATAATGTTGATTGATTCAGGTAGTGCCCATAATTTTATTCATTGTAAGGTAGCCAAGGAATTGAATTTATTCCTATACCCGACACTAGAGTGTCAAGTGATGGTTGCAAATGGAGGAACTATAAATTGCTTTGGAAAATGTTATAATATCAAGCTAACCATGGGGGAATATGTATTGAATAGTCCAATTCTTTCCATTCCAATGGAAGGTGTTGATGTTGTATTTGGAGTACAATGGTTACAATATTCAGGGACGATAGCTTTTAATTTTCAAGAAATTTTCTTGAATTTTTTTTTTTTTTTTCGGAAGGAAAGGAAATTGAATTATGGGGTATCTTAGGGAAGTCGGGAAAGATAATAATCTCTAATTTCATGGAAAATCTTATGAAGAAAGAAAAAGGAGGTGTAATTACACAATTATGCTCACTAGAAGTTCCAACATCAAAATCATCTATTTCTCCAGATCTCCAAAAAGTATTGGACAATCATTCTAAGGTGTTTGAAACTCCCAAAGGACTCCCACCTATTTGTGATCATGATTATGCTATTAATTTGATTCCAGGAAGTGTTCCTCCAAACATCAAGCCTGACATATATCCTTATGTCCAAACGAGCGAAATTGAACGTATGATTGCAGAAATGTTAGAGGCTGGTATTATTCAACCTAGTCAAAGTTCTTTCTCTGCTCTAGTAGTATTGGTACACAATAAGGATGGATCATGGTGCATGTTTCCAGATTATCGGGAGCTCAATAAGCTCACTATTAAAGATAAATTTCCCATTCCTATGATTGATGAATTATTGGATGGGTTACATGGAGAAAATTATTTTACCAAGTTGGATCTTCATTCAGGATATCATCAAATTAATAAGGACTGAAGATATTCCGAAATTTTTTTTTTGAACTCATGAGGGTCATTATGATTTTTTGGTCATGCATTTTGGCCTTACCAATGCACCATATACATTTCAAGGGTTAATGAGTTCCATTTTCAAACCCTTCCTTAGAAAATTTGTGTTAGTTTTTTTTGATGATATACTAATCTACAACAGGTCTTGGAAGGATCATGTTCAACATGTTGACAGGGTGCTCAAACTATTGGAGGAGAAACAATTATATGCAAAAACCTCCAAATGTTTCTTTGGAATACAAGAGGTGGAATATCTGGGTCATATTGTATCTCATGAGGGTGTTAAGGAGGATTTCTGGGGTTAACAAGGTATTATCGCAAGTTTGTTAAGAATTATGGGAGGATAAAAACACCTCTAACAACATTATTGATGATATATGCATTTTCATGGAATCCTAAAGCAACTAAGGCCTTTGAACATCTTAAAGAGGCAATGTGCCAAGCACCGGTCTTAGCTATGCTAGAATTCACAAAATTTTTTATTGTGGAATGTGATGCCTCAAGAAATGGAATTGGTGCTATTTTAATGCAAGAAGGAAGACCCATTGCTTTTGAAACTCGTCCAATCAAAGGAAAGTATTTACAGAAAACTATTTATGAGAAGGAAATGTTGGAAATAATACATGCACTAAAGAAATGGGGACCTTACCTAATGGGAAGACACTTCAAGGTAAAAAATCATCGTGATATTCTTAAATACTTTTTGGAACAAAGTCTATCTTCAGAAGAGAAGCAAAAATGGGTCACACAGATGTTGGGTTATGACTTTGAAATCATATATAGAAAATGGAATATAAATGTTGTTGCAGATGCACTCTCAAGAAAGGATGAAGAGGTGGAAGCATTGCTTTTTTCCATTTCTATTATCCAAAAAGATTGGATAACCGAAGCAAGGGATGAATGGAAGAATGATGAAGAAGTGTGGACACTCATTCAAAATTTGCAGCAAGATCCTAGTACATCTGATACATTTAGTTGGAAAAATTATTCCTTATGGTACAAAGATCACTTATATCTTTGTAAGAATTCCCAACTAAAACAAAATATTGTTTTGGAATTGCACACCTCTTCCTTTGGAGGACACTCAGGATTTTTAAAAACTTACCACAAGGTGAAGAAAGAAATTTTTTGGGATGGCAATACTTTTGAAATTCAAAATTTTGTGGTGGAGTGTTTGGTTTGCTAGCGAAATAAAGTTGAGACAATTAAGACCCCGAGTCTTCTACAACCTTTATCCATTCCAAGTCAACGTTGGGAGGAGGTTCCAATGGATTTTATCATAGGTTTACCTAAGTCCAAAGGAAAGAGTGTCATCATGGTGGTAGTTGATAGACTTACCAAGTATGCACACTTTTGTGCGTTATATCATCCATTTAAAGCAAGTACAGTTGCTACTGCATTTATGGAAACAATTCAAAAGCTACATGAAAACCCAAAGATTATTGTAAGTGATAGAGATCCCATTTTTACTATAAATTTTTGGATGGAATTTTTGGTACTCAACTTGCTCATAGCTCATCTTATCATCCTCAATCCGACGAGAAAACTGAGATAGTGAACAAATGTTTGGAAGGATATCTTCGTTTTTTTGTATCTGATAAACAAACACAATGGGTCAAGTGGTTACCTCTGGTTGAATGGTGGCATAGCAATTCCTTCCATACTACAACAAAAATGACCGCATTTATGGCATTTTATGGATGTCATCCACTGTCTATCACATCATCTTTAAGAGAAAATTCTAAGGTTCAAGCAGTGGAAGATCACATCGAGCATCAACAACAAGTTCTCCAACTCTTAAATGATAACCTAAATTTGGCACAAAATCGAATGAAACAACAGGCATATCAACATCGCAATGAGAGAAGTTTTGATGTAGGAGACTGCGTATTTTTACGGCTAGAACCATACAAAAAAATGTCCCTCAAGAAATATAAGAAGGATAATAAATTATCGCCAAATTACTATGGTCCTTAGAAGGTGTTGCAAAAGATTGGTACTATGGCATACAAATTGGTGCTTCCTGCTTCGTCTCGAGTGCACCCAGTTTTCCATGTTTCATGCTTAAAGAAGCTTATAGGTGACAAACTTCTAGTTTAAACAATATTTCCAGAACTTGTTGAGGAAGGAAAAATCATATTGGAACCTGTAACAGTCACAGAAACAAGAACTCGACAGCTACGAAATCAATCAATTTCAGAGTATCGCATCAAGTGGAAGAACTTACCCACTGAAGATTCCACATGTGAGGATGAGAATTTTATACAAAAGCATCCAGAGCTACGCAAGCATTGAGGACAACACTTTTTTGAAGGAGAGGGGCATGTTAGATCCCTAAATTACTAGTGTAGTCCCTTATTTTTGTTAGTGTAGCCCACTTATTGTTATTGTTGTACCCCTGTAGCCCCCATATTGTTATATTGTGCCCCATAAAATGCCATTATTATTATTGTTGTGCCATTAAATTATTATTGTTAGGTTGGCTAGGATTATATTGTGACCCCATGGACTCCTATATGTAGAAAGGAGTTTTTCTCATTTGTATCATCCAAGAATTGTTCATTTATGTAATGTAAAGGAGGTTTCCCCCTCGAAGTGGTTGATTTCCAAGGCGTTGATCTCTCTTTTCTTCTATTTTTGGAGCTGGTTTCATAGCACTTGTTGACCGTCTCTGTCTATCCATATGTCTGTGGATGATAATCTGTACTGAAAGCTAATTCTATCCCCAAAATTGCAAACAACTCCTTCCAAAACTTTGAAGTGAACTTGAGATATATGTCTAATATAATATTCTTGGGAACATCGTGCACCATCACTATCTCCTTGATGAAGGTATGAGCTACCTCAATAGCTTGTTGTAGCCTCTACAACACCCTCCAAAAAAAAAACCCCACTTTAAATTTTTTTGGAGCCCCTTAAGCACAAAGAAAATTTAAGTAAAGAGTCGAGAGGGCTAAGTTGCTGAGTCACAAACTTCAAATTTGTAGAAAATCGCGACCCCACGACCTTGTGACCCCGCGACCCTAAGGTCGCAAGGTCGCAAGGTTGCATCTCTCTCATTTCACCACGCCATGCGACCTCGTGACCCCATTAATGTTCTGCACATGCGACCTTTTTATATATAGGAGGTCGCTAGGTCGCATTTTGCATATGCAGCGGATAGAAAAAATGCCTCTGACAAGTCAACTTGAGCGCGATTTTCCTGGGTAAGTTGCCGTTTTCCTCCTACTGTTTATTTTTTTTTGGTTATTCTTGCCTAATCTCTTATTCCTCAGCCTTTAAATTCCCCCCTACCTTAGCCATTGTTTTCATTTTCCACTTAGGGTTTCCCTTTTGATTCCAACTTTCACCCTGCTTGCCTAACTTATCACAGTTCCTCATCCAGCCTCTCATGGCCTGTATCCTACTCCAAAAACTATCCCATGGCTCTGTCTGGACCCATTTATCCCTGTTTTTTTCAAGTTAAAAGGGAAAAGTAACTTCACACCGCATGCGCCAAAACCCTGGCAAGCCCTAGCGCGACTTGCGACCCAGTCGCTAAGTCACTAGGTCGCAGATCGCTCTCCCATTTGTTTTTCTCAGATTCGTGACTCAGCGACCTCGCGACTTGGTCGCAGGGTCGCAAGGTCGCATTTCCGCCATTTTATCACAGCATGCGACCCCGCGACCTAGTCGCAAGGTCACAAGGTCGCACTTTTTCCATTTTCTCACAACTTGCGACCGAGCGACTCGCGACCTGGTCGCAAGGTTGCAAAGTCGCAAATTCTTAAAAATATCAACATCGCGATCCTGCGACCCAGTAGGCATCTTCTTTAGCTCTGCCTGTGTCCCCAGTTGAAATAATTGATAAGCTGTAACTGGTCTTGTATCATCATGGCATCCTTCTTATCATGGGATACTTTCATGAATATGACAGGTGAATTCGAAGCAGACTTGGAGTGTATACCTGTCCCCTCAGATTCAAGTGACATGGGACCTCCAGTATCTCAGAAAAAAGACAAGAGCCTGACAGTGGAGGATGTATAGATGGACATGCCAATATCCCCACCCCCGATCTACAGAGATACCCTATGCACATTTTCCAAAGGGGAAAACATGCGTTGGTACCAAGTGTACCAAGAGTTTGCTAGAACAGAATTCCCAAAGGACCTCCCTGATCGGGAGATATACTTAAAGGTCAAAATTTCTAAGCTACATCTTGCAGGTGCCCATCCGGCTATATTCCCATGCCCAAAGATGATAGATTGGATCATACAGAAAACTGACCCCAAGAAGTTCATAATCAGGGATAGTGAAGGCAAGGCTTTCGAAACACTCAAAGGCTCATACGCTCATGTTTATTAATATTTTCCTGAGCGAGAAGAAGACTTCATAGAAGAATGGGCTATCGCCCATGCAGTTCCTATAGTTGACACTATAAAGCAGTGGTGGGAGGAGCCTGAGAAATTTAAGGTCAAGAAGGACCAGGAATATCTAGTGGCGAGCCTTAGGAAAGTATATAAATTAGTGGTTGCCATGCTTTGCAGATTGTACAGGCACCCCGATGCCACCACCTTCAACGACACATGGGCAACTCTCATGGAGCATGTCACAGCGCACGGCACCCATTTCAACTGGGCTAGCATATTGCTGACCTCCATTCATACAAACTTATCCTCGACATTGGTACTGGATGAAGGAATGCCTTTTGAATTCTATATGGTCTCTTATTTGTTGGATGCCGTTTGTTCAAGGTTACACTTTGAGGGATGGGTGCATAACTGGGATCCAAAACAAACCCGTGCAATCCACTTACAAACCAAGGTGTTTTGGGATTCTAGGTATAAACAAGACATAGAGCCGATCTCTCAAGTGTTCATCCTCGCTCTTTATAGGAAATTGTTCGGCCATGACGCTCCTTGCATGTCTTGGCGAGCCATGGAGACGCTAGTCAAGGTGGCACATTGGTTCCCATTCGCCGAATACACATTCATTCGAGTCTTTGGCTCATTCAGGGCCCCACATGCTATGCCTCAATTTGTCACAGACAGAATGCTCATGCAAGAGGTCTGTTTCCAAATGTCTTCCAGTTTCTCCAGGGTCCTGTCCAAGGGTAAGAACAAGCCGTGGCCTACGCTACCCCTCACTATCGGTGCATACACAGTCAAAGACTTCAGAGAGGTAGAGGTAGAAGTAGAAGAGATGAAAATTTACCACCTTGGGGCATTAGAACACTGGACATATGACCCAGAAAGAATAGTTCCTGATCATTGCAATCGGGCTAAGTTCAAATGGAACTACCAGCACACAGAACGCCCGGGGGAAGATGACAGAAGAAATTGGTACAATGCAGACTGAAAACTTGCTCCGGGGGTGGACTCTGGCCAATAAGACCCGGATGACCAAACCTTGGAAGACAGGGGCCGTGAATTAGGAGGCGCTTCTTCTTCTCTGGCTAAAAAGACTCGAACCAGTATAGGGCATAGTACTTCTACCCAACAGAAAGAAATAGAAGCCCAAGCCCAAAAAGAAAGAGAGAAGAAGATGAAAGAAGAAGAAGATAAGTGCAAGAAGAGCCTGAGGTCATAGCAGAATAAAAAGCAGGCCGAGGAGGCCAAGAAGGAAAAAGAGAAACAAGAGGCGGAGGCTGCAACGGAACGAGAACTCAAGAAAGAGTTAGATAAAGTGGAAGCCGACCGCCAGAAGAAAGCAGAGCAAGCTGCAACAGCTGAGCGTAAAAGGAAAGCCGAATTGGAAGCAATGACAGAAGCAGAGCTCAGGTGGAAGAGAGAACATGAAAATGCAGAAGCTGAATGCCTACGAAGAGAAGAGGAAGAAAAGAAAAAGAAAGAAGAGGAGGATGCAATGCTAGAAAACATCGAGGTATCTCCCCTTGAAGTACCTCTAGTCAGTACACGAGCCACACTCTCTAATGTCAGTTCCTCCCAAAAGCAAGAAGAGGAGGTATTCGATCTCACCAGGCTCACGTATGATCAGTTCTCCTTCAAAATCCGACAGGAGAAAAGGAGATGCCTGGCGCGAAATCCTTCCGCCTCATCCACAGTCGCGACAGGAAAAGACATAGTCCTCGATACTAGGACTAATACCGTGATGATAGCATCGACCGGCACAGATTTTGCTGCAGCCACTGAAGAGAATGTAACTAGAATGAGTAGAGAGATATTCTATCTACAAAATAGGCTACATGAAGCAGAGCAGCGGGAGGCAAGAGCAGAACAGGAAAAAATGACATTGAGAGAGGAGGTTCAGCAACTCCGAAACAAAACTCTCCTTGTCAATGAAGTGCCGCTTACCATTCAAAGAGAGGTCGATATATTAGAGACTACCATGAGGCAAGTTTATGGGGAAATGTTTACTATAAAACAAACAGTCGCCCCCTTGGTGAAAGCCCAAACGGAAACTAAGAAAAGGCACGAGCAGCTAAAGGAAGCCTCAGCTGCCTTGGACAGAATGATGGACTGGACAACAAGGTACCCCCAAGCTCCTGAACATTTACCAAAGAAGGACTGGATTCACACACAAGATGCCAAAGTCCAGATCCGTATGAAAATGCAGTCCAAGGATAAGCTATCCAAGGACCTAGACAAGGTGATGGCTGCATACAAACATCTGATCAGCGTCATCGATTCGATGCACATCTTACATCACATTCCATCGCTGGGTGCATTGGATGAGGGAAAGACATGGAAGTAGGTGAATCAAGAGATCCACTCATTTTTTCAGCCCATTAAGCAAGCTACTGCCACTTTTGACCTTGCAGCATCACAAGAGAACCTGGGCTAGTTTCTTGTCACGCCAGTTTGGGTCTACACCAAGCTCGCCTCTCTGTCCAATCAAATCTCAGAGAAGAAGGAGACTCTAATGCCAAACACCTTGGAGTGTATGCTTCGGCTAAAAGAAGAGGTCCCTTTGGTTTCTCCTATAGCAGCAGATTATCAAACTTGGCAAAACTTCCTCAAAGGACAACAGATTGATGCCCTTGATCTCACAATTGTGCGCACATATTCATAATCCGGTGGCAGTAGATCGATGGGAGCATTTGGAAACAGGTCGCAGGTCGTGCCGCCCAGCCAGGTTGCAGGTCGCATTGCCCAACCAGGTCGCAGGTCGCAGTTCCCTTCCAGGTCGCAAGGCAGCTCAACAGTCAGGTAGGCGAAGAGTCAGGAAGCCCAAAGGGAAAATTTTGATCTATAAAACTCCCTCCGGGGAAAATGTAAAGGATATTTTTTTTGGGAGTCAAGAGCTATACAACATTGTATTGAAAGATAACACTCTTTTGCATATGAATACATATACTTGTTTAAACTCCTTTTGGATCTGGTGTGTTTGGCTGTGTGAACACTATGAGTATTTCTTATACAGTTTTGAAAATCTTTTGGTTAACGAAGCTGCACTTTTAGTGGCATCATTTACGCATTATGGTTCTTTGTACTTGTGTTAGTGATGTTTAGTTCATTTTGCTTTCTTAATGGATGTTAATGACTTTTCTTAGTAGCATTTGTTTTATCTTTCACGAATGTAAAAGGGGCATCTCGCCATAAAGAATTGTTTATTTTTTGGTTAGAATAAACTACAAGCATAACCCTAATGATGTGTTGTTAACAACACCTCCTTCGGTGTCTATGCTTCATTATTTGTCTCGCTACGCATAGTGTTATATACGTGTTTAACGCATCAATCATGTACCTTGTATCATTTGAATAAGTGTGTGTCCACAGGTTCAATCGAGTTCTTTTGAGACCAAAGGGAAGGTGACTTAAGCGGTAGCCGGACCCACACCCCGGACGGGATCCCTATTCCAAACGGTTCAAGGTCTAATTGGGACTTTCTATTGGGGAGATCCCCTACTTTTCGCCAGACAAATTTTCCCGTCAACATAGCTAAATTAGCAGAATTTACTGCAATGAAGTGAGCTACCTTACCAAACCTATCAACCAAAACCATGATGGAATGATGTTGTCTCGATGTCCTCAACAAACCTATAATGAATTCCATGGAAATGAACTCCCATTTCCACTATGGAATTAGAATATGTTGTAATAATCCAGCTAGATGCTTACACTCTGCTTTTACCTACTGATATTCCAAACATCTAGCAACAAACTCAACCACCTCTTTCTTCAAATTCAACCAATGATATAAATTCTTAACTACTATCAATTCCTTCTAATATCCTGGGTGACCTGAATACAACTTGAAATTAAACTCCCTCGATATAATCTTCTTGATATCACTACTATCTGACACATAAATCCTATTCCCGAATCTGACCAAGCCATCTACTGTGAGGTGATACTCCTCATCCCTATCACATTATATTACCTGTCATCATGTTGTCCTTCTTGCAATATCCGATCCTGCAAATATAGCCCATAATAGCTCACAACTGAAATGTGATTCACCTGCACTCTTATACTAACAATGTCTACAAACCTATTCTCCTTTCCCTTGATGTATCTCATCTCAAAATCAAAATCACTAAGGGTAGCCAACCATATATCTTGTATGGAATTCATATTGGGTTGGTTAAACAAGTACCTCAACCCACTATGATCACTCATCAAGACAGACCTCCTGCCAAGAAGATAATGTCTCCACATCTTCAATGCATGAGTGATAGTTGCCAACTCAAGATCACGACTCACATAGTTCCGCTTGTGCTCATTCAACTTCCTTGACTCATAGCATACCACCTATCCTTCCTGCATCATGAATCCACCAAGTCCTTCCTTGCAAGCATATGTACGGACAACAAACTCCTTATCATTATCTACACAATTCAAAATTGGAGCATTTGTAAGAAAATGCTTCAATTTCTCAAAACTAGCTGCACACTCCTCAGTCCATTAAAACTTCCTTTATTTCATTTGCAAAGATGCGATAGGATAGTTAATTTGTGAGAAGTTCCTAATGAACTTCTTGTAGTAACCTGCTTGTTGAGCCTCCAATTTGTCATAATTTTTTTGATGAAACCATCCATTTTCACATCTGTTACACAACATTTTATCACCGTCCCTGCAGTCCCCATCTCACATATTGGAGGATAATTCATGTGACTTATATAAAGTGTCATGCCTTGCAAAGAGTATCATTGCATCCCTTTCCATGAGGAGAACATTTCCTCTGTTGACTTTTCCTTGAATATACCATAAAAAACACATGCTTTTGGGTTGGCGCTGGTAGACCGTTATGATCTTGCACCGATAAAGGGAATTAACACTGAGCCCCATGCCCATTGGCACTCTGTCCCAGTGAGCTACCCACGTCAAGATGTTTTCGGAATGTTTTTTAAATATAGAGGCGAAGTTTGCATGCTAACTACTTCATGAGCAAGTCAGCTTTGGTTGTTCGACTGCATAACCATGAACACCTTCCTTTGGCCTCTTGTTTCCACCTTTTGGGGGAACCTCCCAAAGGATAAGGCCTCCCTTCCACCATTTTAGGGAGCCCAACCTCCTCCTCTCCTTCTATAAATAAACCTATCTCACATTGATGCAGCTAGCTGAAGAGGAATTGTTGAACATTCTACTGAAACAGTCTGATAGCTGGTAAGATAGAGCAGAGAGAGAGACCCTTGTCGAGAGAGAGCTTAGTATTTTTCCTCGCCACATCCAAATTCCCAACGAATGTTCGAGACGCACTTCGACTGGACCCGCTGAAGGAGGCTGCGACATCAAGGCTCTGGTTGTAATCTCTTTCTTTCTCTTAATATATGCATGACCAATGTTTTGGTCCCCGTCTTGTGTTGACATGATTTATCTTACGCAATACGTTTAATCTTCCTTGACTGATTAGCTAGTTATGAATGTAATTATTGCTATGTATGCTACTTTTGTCCTTTGATCTTTGTGCAGGCACCCGAATACCATTGCTGAAGGATCGTGACGCGTCTGGATGAGGATCAAGAGACTTTTGCTGTAGCTATGACAACCACATTGGATTACAGGTAGGACAATATATCCCAACTTGTTTCATTCGTTAACTAGGAACCAAAACATTAACATGTCCTCTTGCTGCTAGACCCACCCTAGGGATAGAAGGATCGCCTCTGTCGACAGAGGGTATTTACCTACACAACAAGTTAGCAACTCCGCTAGGGATCAGTGTGTGTTTGTCGTCTCGTTGTTTGTTGAGATTTTTCCTTGTCGAGTCGACTTCATTCGTTTGATTGCTTTTGTGCCTTGCTTGGTTTGCTTGACTATTTTGAATCCTCCTGTTTAGTTCCAGAGTGTCAAGTCTAACCTCGGCTCACTGGTTTTACCCCTTTCCTATAGTTTTATAGCTTGGCGTATTTTTTTATTTGAACAGTCGCACCAATTAGCACTTGTTGCCTTTGTCATAGGTGTGCAAACCCTTGTTAGGCGCGGATTATAGCCTAACAGTCGCACCGAATCTTGTAGGATTTGGTTTGAACTTTTTTCTTGAGTATTTGGTCAATAGTTCTTAGCTCTGTGTTGTTTCTTTGATTTGCAATTGGTCTTTTGGGATTGTTTTGACTCTTTAGCCTCGGTCTTCTCAGCTGTTTGTCCTTTGTCTCATCAGTGAAGTTTGTAGCCCTAGGGTTTCTAGGTGTCTTTTTCTCACTGAGCCTTTTGGTTGAAGGTTGAGTCACTTTGATATGTGTCATTTCAATTCGCTGGTCGATTGTGTTAGTCTTTCTTGATTCTTCGTGTCTTTGGTTTTTTGGGTGATCACTCTTGTTTTTGTTTAAATTTCCATTTCTTCACTTCAAGCATAGATCACATTGCTTGTTTGGATCGTTTTGAAAGCCTTTTTGTTTCTTTGGAAGAGTGCATCCTTGTTTTGAGTGCGTTTTATGTTTGTATTGCATTCGATTTCTTCATTTTATATCTTTACATTCGTTGTTCTCAAAACTAGTGTTCGCTTTTATTTTTATTGTAATAGTGCATTGTGTGCTTCATTCATCTAAAAAACAAAAAAATTGCATTCTTTCGTTTGAATCGAAAATGAAAATTTCTTTTACATAACTAGCTCTTAGTGAACTAGGGAAAGGTTTTTCATTTTTCGTTTGGTTGTATTAGGTGCATTAGTGAAATTCTTCTTATGTTTTCATTGATTGCTACTTTGTTAAAGATTTCTATCTTTCTCTTAGTTAGTATTCATCGAACGGAAATGGTATTCTTTTGCATGTAGTGTGCATTAGGAATTCGAGATCACATTCGGTAGGGCCTTGAAACTGAAACATTAATTCAAGATCAACCTTAAAATCAATTCAATCAATATAAGGAAGCATTGAAACCTAACGTACATATTTTTAGAGGTCTAGGCTAGTGACATGTTCCGACGTCATTAAACCTAGTACGCATCGTTCGCCATCTGGCATTAGACAGCACTAGCATAGACTTGTGCTCCCCGTACTATCACATATATAAAGGGAGACCCTCATAGGTTGCAATCCTTTATCCATAGGAAGCCGAGTCTTCCGCCCTGTAACCGTGATACACTGAACACATCATTTGGGGAGACTACTTGCACGTACATCAAATCCTTGGTCATTTCTATTTAATTTGATCACCAAGGTGTATATGGAAGTTCACAGAAACTTGGCACACCCTCTTGCTTAGATTACATAAGTAGTCATTTTGGTCTTTTCGCGACTCTGTAAAAGTGAAAATATCATCGAGCGCTTGTCCTTTCATGTTCGTTTCAACCTGAAAGTGATAGAGTCACCTTTTTCCTATTTCTCGACTCTTAAAATATGAATCGACAGAGTTTTTTTCCAGTGTCTTAGAAATTAACAGCCCACGAAATAACTATGGTTAAAATTTATCTTCCTTAGTGTTCTATTTTAGGGTTGTTTCGAATGGAAACGTTTCCAGAGTTTACCAACCACGGAATCCCCTCTGAAGGGAATCCTGGTCCTTTTCCTACTTTTGGAAATTTTGGTGCTCCTTATATGGCAACATTATCCCTTCCTGGGTTAACTGTTGGTTTGCCTGTGTGGTTATTCTCGACCTCTATGGTCTCGAGTATTCCGCCGTCTATACAACCATCCTCTCCACCTGAGCAACATCATGTTGAATCTAAGGTGGACCTCTCCCCTTCTTCGCCTATTTCTTCATCCTCCTCTTCTACTTCGCCCGTTGAAAGTCTGGATTCTATTAACCAGGTGGCTAGGAAGAAAAAGAAGAAGACGAAAAAGAAGAAGTCAGATAAGAGGGAGGCCAACTCTGCGGCTATTGTGCCTCGAACACCTTCCCTTCATAACCCATCCAACCTTCCACAGAAATTCAAATTCCCTTGCATGTTGTGCAAAGGTGACCACCTTCTTTGAGACTACCCTGGCATTCCCAAGGTACTTGAAGCATGGTCCGATGACCATCTGCCATTTCCTTTGGCTTTTGGAAGTCATATTGGTGGCACATCTTCGACTAGTAATGATAATACTCATAAGAAATAGGGTAAGCCTATAAATCCCTATAATTTGTGTGAAGGGTATCATCCCATTCACATTTTTCCGTACATAGATGAAGCTACGAGAGTTTTGGACAACCCTACTATTTCTACACCCTCCCTTCTAGTTGGCTACCAAAAGATTTCTTCGAGTCCTCCGCTACTTGATTCAACAATTGGTCAAGAGTCATCCTTTGTCGATCCCGTTCCCCTGGAAATTCAAATTTATGAATCCATTCCCAACCAAACATTGGTCATGGAATCGGTCGATCTGATCCAGCCTATCAGGTCTTTTCTGTCGAGAGTGGATCTCATCCCCCTCATGTTCTTCTTATTTCTTCAGATTCCTCAGACTTGGAGAAAGATCCTCCCATCCCCGTGACTCAAAGAGTTTCTCTTCCTACTTCCATGTATATGGTCCAGGAGGATGCTCCTCTTGTTCTGGTAACACCACGGGATGACCATTTTAGTTCAATGGTACCCCCTCCAAGTAGTTTGGTCGCTTCCTTTGATTGGAGTCGATTTTCGGGATACTGCCTTTCTTCTTATGCGCCTTTTGAGATCACGCTACAGACCTTCAATGTGGCCATACCTCACGCAATTATAGATGAAGGCACACCTGTTAGTGTTCTGTCTTCAACTACTTGGCAAGATTTGGTTCTCCACCACTTGTGCCTGTTACGCATAATCTGTTGGAATTTAACAGAGGAACCAGTCAACTGTTAGGGATCCTTCCGAAGTTGCTGATCACTTTGGGAGGGAAAACCATATATATAGATGTCATGGTTGTTCCAGGCCCCTTGGATTTAAATTTACTCTTGGGGCGCGACTATGCTTATGCCATGGGTGCACTTGCCTCTTTCATATTTCGTGTGATCTGTTTTCCACACAAAGGTCAGATCGTGACCATTGATTAACTTTCATTCTTTGGTCCCGAGGTGGCAGCTGGGCCACCATCGTCTTTTCCAGATCCTTATCGCCAGTTGTATCTTCCCCACCACAGGTTAATTATGTGGCCACTTGTTTGTTGCCCTCATCTAGTCATAGTGCCATCGAGTACCATCTATTGGCTGCATTCGATCACGCTTTCCAAGGTGTTCTTCTCCCATCAGATGCGAACCTCTTGGAAGCCATGACTTCTTATTCATCATGATGAAAGTTCAGCTGGAGCATAGTTCGTTTTCTTGTGTCAAGATCCTTAAAAAATGAAACAAGGTGTTTGGAGTAGAGTTCGTTTTCTTGTGTCAAGCTCCTTAAAAAATGAAACAAGCTTCTTTCAGAGCAGAGTTCATTTTCTTGTGTCAAGCTCCTTAAAAAATGAAACAAGATTCTTTCGGAGAAGAGTTCATTTTCTTGTGTCAAGCTCCTTAAAAAATGAAACAAGGTTATTAGAGCAAAGTTCGTTTTCTTGTGTCAAGATCCTTAAAAAATCAAACAAGGTTATCGAAGCATGGTTCATTTTCTTGTGTCAAGCTCCCTAAAAAATGAAACAAGGTCGTATATGGATGGTTCGTCTTCTATGTCAACCTTGTTAAAAAAATGAATTAGGTCATGAGGATAGTTCTTTTAATGTGTCAACCTCATTAAAACAATGAAACATGTTCTTGTTCAATTCGAGTCTTTGATTAGATCTCGTAAGATCGCAGTCGAGTCTTTCCCTGATCTCATAATTTGAACCTTCACTCCATCCACTTTTCATTAATTGCCGCTGGACTGAAGCTTGGGGGGCATATACCTCGAATTGAGTCACCATGCTGGGGGCATGCCCACTTTTCAAGCATAGTTTACCTTTGTTTCAAGCTTGTGTCAAAATGAAACCAATCTCAAGAATAATTTACCTTTGTTTTCAATCTTGCATAAAAATGAAACCTTTTTTGGCTTGGTGTGCTTTGCGAGCGTTTTCCTGCTTATTGGATCGTTTCTTATTGTGTAAATGTTTATTACCCCTTATGTCGGTTTTGCGGATGGTGCTTCCCGTTGTACCTGGAGCCTGTCTTCAGCAACTTCAGTGATTTATGATCCTGCTGGTGAGTTGATAGATCTTCAAGGTATCTGTCTAGGATGAACTACAAACAATGTTGCTGAATATAGTGTTGTTATTGAACTATTAGGTGGGGAGATTAACCTCAACATTCGTGCATTGATTGTTAACGTAGACTCACAACTTGTTGTTCTTCAACTTAATGGACATTATTCAGTTAGAAACCCTCACATCTTAAGGTTGTATTTGTGAGTTCGTTTATTGGAAGGACATTTTGATTACATTACATATCGACATATTCCCGGGAGAATGAATGCATCAACTGATACAATAGCTAATATTGTATTACATAGACATTTGCGTAATTTGTAGAAATCATAATCACATGATAATATCCATATAGGAAAATAGATGTATATATATATCGAATGTTTGCATCAGTGTGCATCATAAGTACAAAAAATATGTATGTTTCAGTTACATCCTAAGACATCATGTCTTTCAAAAAATATGCGGAAATAAAACCTAGGTGTCTACTCGGTGTGACGCTCATGATAACACGTCATGGCCCGTACATGCCGCCTCAGCAAGCAGTGGACACGGTTTGACACCCCTGCAGTGTGTCTCTATTATGTACGAGGAACATCATCGAATCATGCATAGGCTGGGATCCCACAGGAGATTCCCTCCAAGTTTCATATGATTTCCTCCTCCTCGCCTCCCTCACCATGAGGGGCAACATCAAAGTCACGAGGGATCCACATTGCTATAAGGGACATACCTGCAGGTCTCTCTGGGCCAACATCTGCATATACATGGATTTAATGTTAGAACACGCAGAAAAAAAATAAATCATAATGCTCATGAAAATAAAAAATGAGTCTTACCAAGTACTTCATCCCAATCCTCTCCTTTTGGGAGCGGGAGATCTGCATCACCAGTGAAATTTGTGCCAAAGTAGGGCCAATCCTCCACGAAAATCAGCTGTCGGTGGAGCCACGCAAAGAACTCCGGTCTCTAGGATATCTGGTCA
Organism: Pinus albicaulis; assembly: GCA_034641835.2. Taxonomy (NCBI): domain Eukaryota; kingdom Viridiplantae; phylum Streptophyta; class Pinopsida; order Pinales; family Pinaceae; genus Pinus; species Pinus albicaulis. Next base: position 1,510,895,679 of record CM076570.1, on the reverse strand, counting down.
GGATTGGTACTACCCCCCTCTGTGACAATCTGGTTATGAAATAAACGTCTAAAACTTCAATCTCGAGTTCTTGGTCATGAATAATGAACTTTTCCTGATCAACGTCCCAGACACTGATCAAGTACTACAACAGCTCCGATTGAGCTCTGAGACATGGTGTCATAAATAATTTCTTGAGCCCGCAATATCTGAGAGCTTCTAGGCATCTTTCATTTTCCATGGCAAGTTCATCTTCTTCACTATGTCTCGTTCTTTCCATTCAATCACCATTTTTCCGCTTCACACCTGAAAAAAAATTCATATGACTATCATTAGCCAAATCCAAAACTTTTGAATCATTAATTTGGGCCTCTTTGTCTACAGTTACAAGCTAAATTGGACTGTCATGGTTGGCGCGACTGTTTTAAAAATAATCTCGCCAATTGGCGCACCCTAGTTTAGATTTTAGGACGATTGGCGCGGGTCCGTGCCCGATACTCGTGCTAATCGCCACGCCCTAGTTTTTGTAAATTCCCCCATAGATTCACAAACGTGGAGTTTCAGGTAATGAAACTATGATCAAAATGCAGGGAAGGATGTTAGCACTTACCTGGAACTGATGGATTCGAGATTGGTCTGTCGATTTGCCCGCTATTGCCGCCGCAAAATCGCAGTGCAAAAAGGGTAACAATTGCTCACAAGAGGTAAAAGTGAAAAGTAATTTATTTTTTACCATTTTTGCCACATTAATACTTTTCAGAACCCTAATTAGGTTTTAAAGCATACATTTCAATTATTTCGCTATGTTATTTCGAGAAATGGGTTTTACGTGTGTCTCTTGTGTAGCAACAGGTTGTTAACGTAAAAACAATGAAGTAACAAGTTGTATTTTATACTTTTTCAGACTTGGTAAAAACAAAAAAAGTCACTGTTGGAGTCATCTTTCAGCTCTTTTGTGACTCTATAAACATGAAAGGATTTCCAAAAATATTGTCATTTTGAACTCTTTAAATGGCTACGAAACGATATTTGGCCAGTATACGTTTACCTCTTTTTCGTGCTGGGATAGATTATTTACGAAAAATGAACACCTTAACCTATTGCGAATAAGAGGTTCTCTCAGACACAGTTTTCTACCTTTTAGGATCTGTGAGACTATCTGCGAAAAGGGACTGTTGGATTTTTATTTTCCGCTTCTTTTCAAACTCTCTAAACATGAAAAGATGTCGAGTTCTTCCTTTGTCAGACTCGTTAAACCCTAAATGACATTAGAAATCGTCACCATGGCGTAACCGAGTTCCTTCTTCCTAGGGATCATAAAATGTACTAGGATGGATTTGTCTGAAGGAAAAAATTACATGAAAAGCATATGCTATCCCTTTCAACCTTGTTTTTCAAAAATAATTGGGGTACTTGCCAGGTATGTTGGGGGGAAATGGAACCAGTTCTCAGTTGTGTCGGCAGTATGTCGCTCTTGAGCATGACACTTATCTGCATTCGTGTCAGGTTGGGGACATCTCATTTCGTCATATTTTTCTCCATGGGTTTGGGTAATCTATTTTGAACTCTCATCTGCTCTTTGCCATGTCATCATGACCTCAGATCCCTTGATGTGAAATACTTCCAAATCTAGAATCGTGTCACTGATATGTTCAAGAGAATTTTCCTATTACAATTTTCAACCTCTCTCTGATCCTCTGTTTGGTCCTAATTGACTATCATCATGTTCCTCTATCTCATGTTAATGATGTGAGAAAAATTATGGCCCTCCTTCGATCGGGTCACTTCCTTTCGACTTCAACTCATTATCCAGGAAGTTGACCTAGAGACTCCCTTTCGGTACCTTGGAGCTTGCATGCCTCAATGGCAAGTTCTTCGCATTTGAGGATAGGTCCACATCATTGGCCTTCAAACGAGTGATTCTGCGGGTGTTCGATGACATATCACTGTTCACGTTCCGTGGATTGTACCTGTTGTACCTTGAGAGCCATTGTCATTATTGATGGTTTCTCCTACGTCTATTAACAACTTTCATCATTGGCTGGTAATCAGGTGATTTTCTTGCATGTTAGACTTCATATCACATATTCGCATGGTTGAATTTGTACTTGTTCGGGTTGAGATGGAGCGCAAGACCCTAGGCTTTGTCTAATAAGATCCAGGTTGTAGGATATTTTGGTTTATCTTGACTATATGCATGAAACTTTTGATTGGATGGCTGCGACCATACCTAAGTCTATTTATTGATCCTTATTGCTGGATGGCTGGGTCCATACCGCGGATCTCAGTTTTTATGTACTCTATTATGGATGGCTGTGCCCATGCCACATGTTCATTTATCAGAGATATCAGTTGTATTTGTACTTGCAGGTCTTTCGATAGTGATGTTTGGTTCGAACGCGTTCTCGTAAATCATTTCACCCCTCCCTCTCTCTCGGACCTCATGCTTTAGGGGGCATTTGTTACACAAATTTTGTCGCCGTCCCTGTAATCCCCATCTTGCACATTGGAGGACCATTTCTGTGACTTATATGAAGTGTCATGTCTTGTAAAGAGTATCATTGCATCCCATGCCATGAGGAAAACATTTCCTCTGTTGACGTTTCCCTGAACAAACCATAAAAAACACATGATTTTGAGTTGGTGCTGGTATACCGTTATGGCCTCGCGCCAATAAAGGGAATTAACACTGAGATCCATGCCCATTGGTGCTCTGTCCCAGTGAGCTACCCACAACAAGCTATTTTTGGAATGTTTTTTAAATATAGAGGCGAATTTTCCATGCTAGCTACTTCGTGAGCGAGTCAGCTTAGGTTGTTCGACTGCATAACCACAAACACCTTCCTTTGGACTCTTGTTTCCACCTTCTGGGGGAACCTCCCAAAGGATAAAGCCTCCCTTTCACCATTTGAGGGATCCCAACCTCCTCCTCTCCTTCTATAAATAAACCTATCTCACATTGATGCAGCTAGCTAAAGAGGAATTGATGAACATTTTGCTGAAGCAGTCTGATAGCTGGTGAGTTAGAGCAGAGAGAGAGACCCTTGTCGAGAGAGAGCTTAGTATTTTTCCTCGTCACGTCCAAATTCTTGACGAATGTTCGAGACGCACTTTCACTGGACCCGCTGAAGGAGGCTGCGACATCAAGGCTCCGGTTGTAATCTCTTTCTTTCTCTTAATATATGCATGACCAATGTTTTGGTTCCCGTCTTGTGTTGACGTGATTTATCTTACATAATACGTTTAATATTCCTTGACTTATTAGCTACTTATGAATGCAATTATTGTTATGTATGTTTTTTTTGTCCTTTGATCTTTATGCTAGCACCTGAATACCATTGCTGAAGGATCGCGACGCGTCCGGACGAGGACCAGGAGACTTTTGCTGTAGCTACGACAACCGCGTTGGATTGTAGGTAGGACAATCTTTCCCAACTCGTTTCATTCGTTAACTAGGAACCAACACATTAACATGTCCTCTTGCTGCTAGACCCACCCTAGGGTTAGAAGGATTGCCTCTGTTCGCAGAGGGGATTTACCTACACAACAACATCATTCCATTCACCCATTGTCATCATTTTAAACCATATTTCTTCATAAATGCACCAAATTCCCGCATACATGTTTACATGGTTTATTATTATTATTTATATTATTTTTAATGAATGAAAGAGAATTGTGCATGGTTTTACTAATGATAGTTTGACAGTTCAATTTTCTATAGTTTCCGCAACTGTCTCCATGGTTGAGGTAGTAACACCACTCTAGAATGAAATCCAACACATGGAAATTGTTTCTATAAGCTCCAATATGGATTTTTGTTGGTCAAATTCCACCCAGCTCACACATGTGGAATTCCAGGAAAAGATCAAGGGAAAATCACAGCAGTTTTGACCAGTCAACTTCAAACGCGTTTTTTGAGAAAACTAAAGTGAATCTCGCAAAAAACAAACATGGGTTTTCTTTAGAACGGGCCCAATTAAGTTCTTCATGAGAAGTTTTCCCGAATTCATTATCAGTTGGAAGATATGTCAGGTTCTTTGGAGCCCTATTTTGCAGTTGCGTGAGCAAACATTGTGCCCATGTGTCAATAAACGCCCAGTCAAGCAAACAGAGGTTGGAATTAACCGTGCTTTGTCAAATTTTTGGCAAATAGGTGTCCATTTATTTCTAATATTTAGCCATATGAATCTCCATGAAGTTACATTGAGACCCCTATATAAACACCCCATTGAAATAAAGAGGAGAGGTTAATTTTCTGAAGCATATTGTGAAGTTTTACAACTATGATTTTCATTCATTTTTAATGAAGAAATACCTTGAAGACTTGATGTGCAGCTAACTACTGGAGTAAATATTTGACTGCCTATTTGTGGAGGGCCCCTACAAATAGTGAAGGTTCTGCATTTTATGTTTTTAATGTTTTCATTTTATCATTTGCCTTAGTTGTTTTCAGAATTCCAATTTGTCATTTGTTGTTCTAATTTGTCATTTACCGTAGTTGTTTTCAGAATTCCAATTTGTCATTTGTCGTAGTTGTTTTCAGAATTCCAATTTTTCATTTGTTGTAGTTGTTTCCATAATTCCGTTTTTCTATTTGATGTAGATGCTTTCATAAGTCTTCTTTTATCATTTGATGTAGGTTCATAAATCTTTCCTTTCGAATTGTCAAATTGTAGAGGATTGATAGTTTTACTTTTAGATCAACAATGATTTATTTTAGAGTAGTTTTACAAGTTCATGAGTGGTTTATTTCAAGATCATGAGTGATTTATTTTCGAAACATTAGTGATTGAGTGATTTCATTTTAGCATATGAGTGCATTCTTTTCCGTTCACGAGTGATTTCTTTTCAAGAGCTATACTGATTTATTTACAAGTTTCATTGCCATAACATTTCATTTAAAAAACATAAAATGTATAAATTCCATTTTATATAATTCAATTTTATCTTCATGCATAAGACTATTAGAGAATAATAATTTTTAGAGACTAACAAATAAATTAGTTAAGATTTCTTCATAAGATAGAGAAAGTTTTCCTCAGTTTTTACAGAGTAGAAAGCATGTTGATTTTTAGAACTTAGTTGTAATTTAAATTTATCAATTTAATTAGGAACATAAGAATAAAAACATCCTTAAAATTAATCTCAACAAATACAATCATCACACCAATAAACTAAATGAATAAAAAAGGTTTCTAGCATATATTGTGCACTTGCACTTCACAAGTTTACCATCTCCGATCAATAATTTATGTAATCAATTTCAGACAATTCAATTGACCAAACACTGCTAATCCCATGAATGATCTGACCTCATCCACATTCCTAGGACACCAGAAACTCCATGATATATTTGATATTTTCTGGGTCTGCTGCTATCCCTTCCTTGGAAACAACATGTCCCAAGTAATGAACTTCAGTCTGAAATTAAATGCACTTGATGAGATTGGAATACAACTAATGCTCTCTTAATCTAAATATTGCTTCCAGGTGCTCTGCATGCTCTTCCTCATTTTTAGAATATATCAATATATCATCAATAAACACTATTACAAACTTGTCTAGATAAGGACACAACACACTATTCATCAAACATATGAAAGTAGTTGGACCACAAACTCATAATTCCCATAATTGGTATGAAATGCATTATTTTAAATATCTTATTCTTTATGCATACTTGATGATATCCTTCTGTCAGATCAATCATCGAAAACAATGCTGATCCCTTCAACTAATCAAACAAATCATCAATTCACGACAATGGATACCTGTTCTTGACATTCACCTTATTCAATTGTCTGTAATAAAAGCACAGCTTGAGATTACCATCATTCTTATTTATAAACAATACTAGTGCACCCTAAGGTGACACACTTGACCTTATGTATCCTTTATCAAGAATTTCCTTAAGCTGCAACTTCAATTCCACCAAATCTGGAGCACTCATACTGTAATGTTCCTTTGATGCTGGTGTTGCTCCTAGTACCAACTCAATAGATAAATCCACTTCCCTATGAGGAGGAAAATATGAAATCTCTGCAGGAAACACATCCTAAAAATGCTGCAAAACTGGATACCTCTTCATAACTTCATCATCCTCAACATCCTTCACTTTGTCACTAGAAATATGAACTACAAAAAATACACATCCTTTCATGAAACTACTCTTTTCCTGCATAGCTATAACCATTTCAATTGATATGTGCTACTTATTTCCCTACAAGACTCTTATTTCTCCATCTTCATCTAGGCACTCAATAGCCTTATCATAGAAGTCCACTTTAGTCCTATGAAGGTAAAATCAATCCATTCCCAAAAACATATTATATGATCCCAAAGGAAGCACATTTAGATGTGTTGATGTAGGCATACCATTCAACTCAAATGCATAAGATCTCACCCATTGATGAACTTTCTCTTGGTCCCTGTAGCCAAATGCACCAACCAATATTCTACATGCACTTCTTTATTCAAGCAACACTTATCCAGCAGGTCAAGACTAATATAACTATAGTTATATCTAGGATCAATAAAAATGGAAAAAACTTGATCACAAAACTTAACTTCCATCTCGATAATGGATCCTTGATGATCAACCTGCATATTATCCATTGCTGCATAAATACGAGGAATACTTTGCCCAACATCTTCAACTGTATGTGCCTTCTGAGCACTGTAAATATGAATTTTTCCACCCTAGTACGACGAGCATTCTCTCATGTGATGCTCACCACCAAAAATCCAAAACTCCAAAGGATTCTTCCCATCACCCTTATTTTGCTCCTCAAATTGAAATCTATGTACCCTGTCAACTTCATTGAACTTCTTATAAGGTGCCACATTCTCCTTATAACCTACATCCCGAGGTATTCCTCATTTACTAGCCCACTTTACTTTAGTCTTATCATTACCTTTCCAATCCCTCTTAGGCTCAGAATTACGCTTAGAATGCTCATAAAAATGCTTCCACTTCGAGATGACTTCCTCCAATGACCAAGGTTCATCATACTCAATCTGATACTTAAATGCTAAAGGTAATCCACTGATGAACCTTTGAACCTTCGTATTCTCATCCTTAAGATATGGAACATACCTCAATAGCTCCAGAAACTTAGTTGTATACTCTTCATCTGTCATAGAAACCATATTAAGCTCATAAAACTCTTTGACCTTTCCATCATAATATCTCTCAGACAAATAATTCTTCATAAAGTCTCTTTTAAAATAATTCCAACTCAACTCCTCCATCTCGATGGCTTTGAAACGCTTCACATATTCCCACCAAATATATTATCTTCCATTGAGACTAAAGACTATTATCTTGGCTTTCATATTATCTGAATAATCATGCAAATCGAAGAACTCTTTCATCCTAAGCAACCATGTTTTTACATCTTCTATTTTCTTCACATACCCATCGAAAGTAGGAGGCTTGGATTTCTTGAACTCCTCTGGAAAGTAGTGCTTCTCACTCCTCCTTTAAGGATGCTGCCGATAATGAAAATGACGATCTCTCTCTGAACCCGAACTAGAAGGGAACCCATAATCACTACCTCTCCTTTCAAGTGTATCCAACCATATGCCACCTATGACTATGTCATCCCTGTACAACCTATATCCTGATCGAGACCTACTACCATATGCCGCATTAGTCCTTTCCTCCTGTCCATGCCTGATTCTTGGTTGTCCCTATCTTTGCAAATTTGATAAGCTCTGAAGCAGCAATGCATTTAATTAGGCTTGCTTTTCCTGATATTTTGAAAGCCTTTCCCGTGACTCAATTATCCTGTCATTATCTGCCTTGAAAATTTTGATTTATGCCTTCAAGCTTCTTAGTGTATCTGCTAAAATGGGAGAATACTCATATGATTACTGCTTAATTGATGTATAAGGAGAGTCACATGAACTAGAATCCACCATTTTTCTTGCCACCTATGATATTTTATTTCCTGCAAACATGTTATGTTAGATAACTAAATATAGACATACTCAAAATCATACGTTAGTGCAAAGTTTAGGGGAGGCTATCTTGTCTACATAGTCAAGCCATATTAGCACACAATATATATATTGACATCGACATATCAATCATCTCAACATCATCATGATGACACAATACTACAAAAATTACTATCACAATGCATGCATAGAAAACATATCAAAAAATAACATGCATGCATAACAATCACATCTATCCCATCCAGTCCAAGTGTTTGACCCTGGAAGCTCTGATACCACCCTGTAAAGGCCTCCTCCCACATTTAAGAAAATTCACAAGGTCCCTAGGGTAAACATGAGATGAATGTCATTTAGACATGACCTAACCTCCAAGTTATAGTTATGGAAGTGGATCCAACACACCAACAACTTACAAACATCCCTAAGGAACACTAGATCACTGAGAAGTCAATCCATAACCTCTGGTTACCACATCCTAAGCTGTAACTATTTTTTCACAAGCTTAACCCCCAACCACACACACAACACATCATGCATGCAGTTATGAGCCTCCAACTGCACTCATTATCTAGTCTCCACGTGGTTATGACCTAGAAAATTCAGTTTTGAGCTCGTGTTTCTAAGATCTAAGCCAATTGTTTAGGATAGCCTCCAAACTACTAACCATAATTTCCTGTAACTTTCTAGAATGAAATCAAAGGTAATGAAAAATCCAACTAATCAAAACTCAAGCAAGAAATTGACATAAAGATGCGTAATCCATAACAAGCATTTCATAAAACATGTAATGTACTGGTCATGAATGCATATATGATGATAAACTAATAGTATTCATCTGAGAATCACCAAGAAAGTTCTAACCCCTCTATAGCTAGCTCCAATAGAACTTGTTAGTCCACGCATTCATCAACCATTCAATAAATTATCAAAACATGACAAGAGCCATAGATAGAATACATCACATAAGTAACATATAACCAACATACAAACCATGGCAAATCAACCATAAAATCACCATCAAAATCAATACAAATTATCATAGATAACAATAGGAAAATATCTCATATTAACATATGAGAATGCAAACCAAGTCAAGGACTTCCACGTGTTAGCCCCCCTGTAAATTTTGACAAGAAAACATGGGGTTAGAATGTTTTTGAGCCTTCAAGGAATGCATTTCCTCTGAAAACACATCATCCTTGAAGCCTCCTTGTGCTTTTTGTCCTTTGGTAAAATGCTCCCTGCTGTATCCATCCAAAAAGCTTCTCTGATTGTGACAAATTATGTCCCTAAAGGCCTACATTTATCCCTTGTATCCCTGCAAAGTACCCCTTTTCAACCCTTTTGTCCCCTTTGTTAAGTCCCCATTTTCACCCCAAAATTCCTCCCCTAATCCTTCTAAACTTTCCCAAAAACTCCTTTAAACCATACATAATACCCCTGGTTTGCTTTATTTCCCTCTCTTTCCCCTACCGTTACCTTTACCCAGCCTTGAATTTCACTAAAAATGGGCCAAAAAACTATGTTTTTTCATACATTTGGGTCTAGCACCTTTCGGCCCTGGCCCAAAACCCTTCTCCCCACATGACCCAGCACTATGACCTGGTGCAAGCTCGAAAGTGCTTCGCGCATTTGGCTATCGGGCGCGGTATTGACCGTCGATCTTTGCAGATCCGATGATAGTCGCAAGCCTCCATCGCGCCCGTGGCTCGATCCGTCTACCGCTTAGACCGCATCACAACCCTCTGTGTAACCCGTCAGATCAACGGTGAGAAGTTCACCCACCCTGTGGTCCCCGCACCGCGCACTGTTCAAAAACCGGTGGTATCCATCGCACCACGTTTGGAGGTTGAGCAGTATTGTCCATTTCACAGCGATTCCGTTCATCGCATGCCGCGTGTCCTGAGCACTGTTTGAAAACTGCCCCCCCCATCGCGCGTTAAAGTTCGGCATTTGCCGCGGTGCGATATGCATACCAACCGTCCGATCTGGGGCTCTCAATCCAACAATGATCACACTGTGAAGATGCACGGGAGATAAACCAAGGAAACTGTACCCCTGGCCCACTATCCATCGCCCTCTGACGCGTTTCTAGTCATCGATCTCCTCCTGAGATCGGACGGTCTAGATTAAAAGTCAGCCTCGCCATCACCGCATCCCGCCACGTCACCCGTTCCACGTGTTTTCGTCGCGTCTTCATCCTTTCCTATATATTTCATTCCAAGGTCAAAGTTTTAATGTTCTACATTAGAATTTCTATCTCGACGTCACCCAATGCATTTCTCATTGTTCCATGGTTTTCCTCCACAGTATCCTCTGCATGCATCGTCATCAACCGTGCCACATCGCCATTTTCACAGTCATCCACACCACCCTCTCCATGCATGGTTTTCTTAATTTGTTTTCATGTTTTGCAGGGTTACAGGCAGGTAGAAAACCACCATGATTCGTATGCGTCATTGTAGAGGCACAGTGCACAGAAGGAGCTGAATTTAGAGCCTGATATTACAGGAAAACGTCCGGAAAGGTGTCTGCAATGTAAATTTTATCAAAGGACAGAGCTCAAACTCTGCAAATCCTCTCCGATGCCATTAAAGCTCATATTGCATAAACAAAGATAGTACGGGAGCAGCAGAGAGTTCAAGGCATGTAATAGAAGATTTTGAGCCTTTTTCAGGGATTTAGAAGGCAAGAGGACCAGATCAAAGACATCATGGATCAGACAGAAGGCCCAAAGCACAGAAAACAATACTATTAGGGTTTCACATCAGCAGTATGTCCTTTCCACAAAGGATGAAGTGCCCATACTATCTCCATTCTATACCGTGTTCCTGGGGAAATTCCAGCCCTGACAACAGTCCTGATGCTACCAGAGCATTTGATTCACAGTATGGCAGATCCTAGCATCATTTATGTACCTTTTTGTTTAATCCACCAGAAGTACTACAGAATGCTGCAACAAAGTACAGCAGAAAAATACCCGGAGTAAAATGCAGCCTGAAGAAGATCACTCTTCCATCCAAAGAGTACCAGAGATAAATGCCCAAAATTTAAATAGAATGGGCTTCGGCCCTCTTCCTTTTTCTGAGTTTTGATGCTTCATTTAGTTTTTCACCTACCTCCTCTGCTCTCTTGAGCTATAAATTCATGGAGAAAATCATTGTAAAGGTTTTTGATCGGTTATCAGAGAATTACAAGCTGTTTCTTTTAAGACATAGTCTCTGTGTAAAGTTGTAAGATAGGCCGAGGAAGATGTTTTCAGACTGAATATCCAGCTATTGGTAATGTTGTACTTGACTGGTGTTGCTCTTTAATATGACAAGAACATTTCTTTGGATCCTGATCTAAAGCAGCGGTGATGTTTTCCTATCTCTGTATTTGTTTTATATAGCAGTTCACCTCATTTCATTTCTACTGGCTCGCATCAGAAATCTGGCATAGGATTTACCCTTGTTAGGTACCCTATGTTTCTGCTCTCCTTTCCTTCAATGTTTTCTGCTATATGTGTTATCTAAGGTTTTATTTCAATTAATTTAACCAGTGTAGTGGATGTTATTGCCTGCTAGCTGATGTATGAATTAATGAATCTGTTCTTAGATGTTCTTGTTAGGATTTAATTGAATGAATTGGGAACACTGGGAGGTCTAGAACTATGTCTCTATCTCACTAGGATCCTTTTCAGTTAATTGAACCTTTTCTAAGATCCCTCAAGCTGGAGGCCGAAGCATTGAGAGTTCAAAGTCTCTCTCTGATCTCAGGTCTTTAACTTTGTGTTCTAAATCTTTAATGTTTCTTGTCTGAAGAGTTAGCCTTTGGATTTTAGAATCTTAGGTGTTCAATGGTATGCCCTGTCCCTAGATCTGATTTCTAAAGGTCACCTTGGATGGTTTCCTTGCTTTCAACCTCTCTCTTACCATTTCATATCACACAATCATATTTAAGATCCAATGCTTTAGATGACTAGCCCAACTGAAAGCCTGCACATTGAATGGAAAGTAAACCCTTTCCTGACTCCATTGCCCAATGGTCTTGAATGTTCCTTGGAGTATCTCTCCTTTGCTTAAATTCCTCTTTGCTCATCCTTGTCTTATATTGAACCCTTATTTCCTGATTCCCAACAACCAAAAAAACAACCTAAAAAACAATCAAACAAACAAACCCCTCACCTTATAACTAGCCTAATATCTTAACACTGAGCTTCAAAGACGTATACCTTTGAAATATCGTAAAGAGATCCCTCTCTGGACCCAGGAGGGCTAGATCCTGAGGTCTGAAAGTGGTTTTGATGTTGTCTCATCTTTTGGTCTTGCCAATCTGGCCAAAACATGGGAACCCCAACATAATGGTGACTCCACTGGGGAAAACCTGAGAGCCTATAACTGATAACATTTGTCTGTCTCCCATTGTCGTCACCAACATAATGGCGACTCCGCTGGGGGAATTCTGAGTATTTTTCACCTTAATACATCATAAGAACCTCAGAAACCTATAATCTCTGGTTAGGTTGGTAGTTAAACACTCCTATTCATAGATCAACCTCTATACCATTTGTTGTGTTTCTCCCATACTCTTAGACAGAGTCTGGAAAGGGCCAGGTAGCCTCCGGATCTCACACTCTTTCAGAGGTGACATATCTGGTAAAATCCTCCCCAGTCAATCTCTGGTTAGAGTTTGCTGTGTTTGGAAGTTTCCCTTGAAAAGGGACATCTCATAAGCACTGTGGTGGACAGTGTATCCTCCAGAAGCATCCTAAACCCTCCACCTGGTGACTCCATAATTCCTAAACGATTCAAAGACTCCACTGGTGATCAGTAGGCCTGCTGATTATCTTGGTTCACATAAGAATCCACTGGGAGACCAGAGCCCATTACAACGCCATCCATAATATAAGTAACAAGTAGGGTTAAGCTGCTTGGTTGGAAAACAACATTCTGGCTTTCAGAACCATTCACACAAGAGCTTATCCTAACCCAAACCCGCCTGAAATAGTTGACAACCCTAAGAGCATCCTCAAGAGATATCCTACACCTAAACAATCAACTATTTCCAGCCACATCCATAGAGCTAATTTTTCACCAGAAGATTTTACAGCTCTATCAGACCCACCTTTTGACTTAGGCTCTCAAAACAGTTTACCAATAACTAGGTCATTCAGTGTCCTAGACTAGCCAGACCTTGAGCTCCCTAGTTCACCACCTCAAAGTGGTAAACACCTTTGGAATAGATAGACCCCTCCATCCACACCCCCTGATATTCACTTCCTTCAAAACTTGGGGCTCTGCCACCCCAAATCTGCTCATCAAGCTTCTGCCGGTCCTAGTATCCTGTCATCCATATACCAGCTGCTCAAGCCAACCCTTTACCTCACCAAAACATCGCCATGGCAGCCTGGTATGCACCCCTGGTATTACCCCAGCCTCTAGTGCCCCTACCCAATGATTATCAGTCAAAGATCCCACACTTCACTGCAAAAGAGTCTACCATAGCTCAGCACCATGTAGATAGGATGGAAGATTCTTTTGACTACATGGAAATAGATGATGATACAGTCAAAATGAGAATCTTTGCCTAGAGCTTAGGAGGTGATGTGAAGAAATGGTTCAAAAGACTACCTCCTAATAGTATCCAAGACCTTCCCGCTTTATATCAGACCTTCATAAACAAATGGGAAGTTAAGGAAAATCCTCTCTAAATCCTAGCAGAATACAAGAACTTGAAAATAAATGTAGGAGAGAGTGTCCAGGACTACTCTACAAGGTTTAACAGTGTTTATAATGCTCTTCCTGCACACATGAAACCCCCCCTAGGTATGGTACTAGTGAAATACCCTAAAGGCTTGGATGATGACATGACCTACCAACTTAGGGAGAGGGATTACAACACATTGGAAGACATGCAAAAATGAGCAGTGAGTGTAGAGGCAAATTTGATTGAGAAAAAAACAATATTGAGAGCTGAGAAAAGGGTAACATACAGAGATGACAATGTAGCTTCCACATCTGACCCAAATTATGATCGCATATCCAAAAACATGGAAAAGCTACAACAAATGATGGAAAAAATGGTTGTCACAGTTAGTAACCAAAACATAAATCAAAACCATAACCAGAACCAAAACTTTAGAATAAACAATGCCACTCCCAACAAACAAAGAGAATCAAATTAGTAAGTTATTCCCCCATTCCAAGAGAACTTTCTTGATGAAGATGAGGGAACCATAGAAGATTATGAGGGGAACACAATAAACATGTTCGAAGTAGAAAACTCAATCCACAGCTGTTCCATAGAAGAAGATCAACCCTCACCCTCATATTGGGATGAGGAAAGATTGGAATCTGAGGATTACAAACTGGGATTCGAAAATGCCATCATGCAGGTCAGAGAGCAGTATGAACTTAGAAGAAAAAAGAGCCTAGACACTATCAAACCAAAATCTTCTGAGGTCACCATCAAGAAAAGGCCTGAAAAAAATTCTAAAGTAACTGCCAAAAATAACAAATCAGCAGCTGAGAGTTCTGGAAAGAACAAAGAAAAAGAAAACCAAAACACTGATAAACAAAGCCAACCATCTAGCAGCACTAGCACTGTAGTTAGTGCTCCTGATAAAAAAGTTTCTAACACTGTACATAGTGAGAATCAGCCCACTGATTCAGCTACTAAGGTAGTGGCTAACAAAACAGAGTTGAATATTCCAAAGAGTCTATCCACTTTCAATTTGGAGAGTGAGATTGCTAAAATTAAAATCTCTGTCCCACTCTCTGAGCTGGCCACTCAGGATGTATATAAAGGCCAAATTTTGAAAGCATTAAATTTAGGTGAGAACAGTGATACGGTCAATTTGAGTGATGATCAACCAGCCCTTCTGTTTGGTCCCAAGATAGAAGGGAAATTTCAAGAAGGGGTGGTACCTCCTTTTTATATCAGTCTCAATATCCATGATAAGATCCTCCACAATGCAATGCATGACTCTGGGGCCTCACACAACCTGATGCCTAAGATAGTTATGGAAAGATTAGGCTTAGAGATAACCCATCCCTATAAAGACCTATATTCATTTGACTCTAGCAGAGTAAAATTCCTGGGCCTAATCAAAGACTTGTGTGTAAAACTTACCTAGATCCCTGCAAAATGTATGGTCATGGATGTTGTGGTGGCAGATGTGCCACCCAAATATGGCATGTTATTATCAAGATCATGGGGATCCAAGCTGCAAGGTACAATGTAGATGGATGGGGCTTATGCCACAATCCCAGTCTTTAGCCAACTTAGAAGACAGTACAGAGAGGCACAAATGAAATTCCTAGTCAGTAGCCCTGAAAAGCTTGAAAAATCACCTTTATACTCTGTACATACAGACCTCGACTCCTTCATCCTTTGTAATGATGAATCTTTGGAGGAGTCAGGATGCAAAATCAAAGATACACACAATGAAACAGAGCCTATGGACTTTAACATAATGGATACTCTAGACTCGGAGGAGAAAGACGTAGAAGACTTTGAACAGTGGACTGAAACAAAAAATTAGAGTGAACCAGAAACATAATGCACTTAGTTGATTAGTCACCCTTCACAAGTTCATACACCACACCAAGAATGAAACGATAATAAACCCGAGAATGAAACCTTATGGGAAATGAATTTCGATGGGTCATGCACCAAGAGAACTGCTAGAGCAGGAGTGTGGATACATAACACAGAGAGTGATTACGCAGAGAGCCATGCCTGAAACCTTCACTTAAAATGTACAAATAATATTACAGAGTATGAGGCTCTTATCCTAGGCTTAAACCTGTTGATAAAATTAGGAGCCCGCAGGATAACTGTGCATGGGGACTCTGAGCTGATCATTAAACAGGTGAATGGTGAATACACAGCGAAACATCCAAGGCTGAGAGCATACAGGAATGACACTTTGGATTTACTAAAAACCTTTGTAAAAAACGAACTGGTGTTTGTCCCTAGGAGTCAGAATGAAATTGCAAATGGATTAGCCTGCATGGCTAGTTCGTATCATAAACCTCCTAGTGACCAAAAATCATCATTCAGACCAAATTCAGACCTGCAGTGCCGGATAACAAAAAATATTGGCAGGTTTTTGAAGGAGATAAACAGATTGAGGACTTCCTGATAGGCATAAACAAGTTTGAATTTTTCTATTCAGACTCTAAATCTGACAATAGCTGCCTAAGGGAAGAATCCTCAGATGAAGAAGAACCACCCTGTAACATAAAAATAAACACTTTAAACGAACAGATTGGAAATCCAAACGAAGAATGTGAAAATGTAGATAGTGAAGAAGTAGAGGTGCTGCAGGCCAAAGATAAGAACATACCTCGAGGCCTGGCACCTTTGGAGGAACTTTTTGACTTTGATGATGTAGCAAAAATCCCACTATAGAACATGCAGACTCTGATGCCGAGGAATGCAACATAGGCACTGAAGAGAAACCCAAGGTGATCAAATTGGCTAAGTCCCTACCTGCAAACATGAAAAAGAAATACATCGACCTATTCAAGGAATTCATTGATGTGTTTGCTTGGATCTATGAGGACTTAAAGGCCTATGACACAAACATCATACATCACAAAATACCCTTGAAAGAAAATCAGAAGCCCTTCAGATAGAAACTCCGCAGGATAAACCCAAAACAATTGCCTGTAGTGGAAAAAGAGATTAAGAAGATGTATGAGGCAGGCATAATTGTGCTTGTGAGGTTCTTTGATTGGGTATCAAACCTAGTGGCTGTGAGGAAGAAAACAGGGGAAATCATGTTGTGTATTGATTTCAGGAATCTTAATAGAGCCTCACTCAAAGACAATTAGCCTTTGCCAAAAATGGAACACATCCTTTAGAGGGTAGTAGGCTAAAAAAGGATCTCCCTGCTAGATGGTTTTTCAGGTTACAACCAAGTTTTAGTACTCCCAGAAGACCAACTCAAGACATCCTTTACCACTCCATGGGGCACTTTTATGTATGTAAATATGCCTTTTAGACTGATGAACGCTGGTGCAACCTTCCAAAGAGCGATGGACATAGCTTTTTCAGATGAAATAGGACACTTCATTGTCATCTATCTAGATGACATAATAGTCTATTCCAAGACTGAGGAAGAACACGTAGAACACCTGAGAAAAGTATTTGAAAAATGTAGAAGGTTCGGTCTGTCATTGAATCCTAAAAAGATTGTATTTGGAATACAAGAAGGAAAAATTCTTGGCCACATCATATCCGAGAAGGGGATTAGGATAGACCCACAGAGAGTTGAGGGAATACTACAAATCACACACCCGAGAAACATCAAGGAGTTACAGTCCTTCATTGGGAAAATCAATTTCCTCAGGAGGTTTATTCCCAACTTAGCTAAACACCTTAGGAATATGAAAAACATGCTAAGGAAGGGTGTAGGAGTTAAGTGGACTGTTGAGGCTAAGAAATATTTTGAATCAGTTAAACTTGCACTCACCCAGGCTCCTGTCCTAATCAACCCTGATTTCTCAAAATAATTTTTGATTTTTTCATTTGCCTCCGAGCATACAGTGGCTGCAGTTCTACTGCAGAAAAACCCAGAGGGAATGGAACAACTCATTTCTTTCTTCAGCAAAGCACTCAAAGATGCACCCTTGAAATACAACATAATGGAAAAGCAGACCTATGCTTTGGTTAAGGCCTTGAAAGACTTTAGGGTGTACATACTGCATTCCCACACCATAGCCTATGTACCCAACATAGTGGTTAAAGACATTTTGTCCCAAGACCCAGATGGGAAGAGGGGCAAATGGATTGCTGTGATCTTAGAGTACGAACTTGAGATAAAACCCACCAAACTGATCAAAGGTCAGGGCCTAGCTCAACTAATGGCTGAATCAAATTTACAGGCCCTTGACATAAACATGATGGATGCCTTCGATGAGCAGCAGGGATTTCCTGATCCCACTGTTGAGGAGAAGTTCCAGAACTCTCCATGGTATTCTGACATTCTCCATGTGCTCACAAACCTCAATGCCCCTCCTGAACTATCAAAGAACAAGGTCAGATTCTTAAAGCTAAAAGCCAGAAGCTATTGCATAATGAATGAAGGATTATACTGGAAAAATGCAAATGGCCTATTGCTTAAATGTTTGCCTGAGTCTGAAGCAGAAAGGATTAAACAAGAGTTCCATGCAGGAGAGTGTGGAGGCCACCTGAACTGGAAGGCCACTGCAAACAAAATACTCAGAGCTGGCTACTATTGGCCCACACTCTTCAATGATATCCATAATATGATAATTGCCTGCCACAAATGCCAGATTTTTGAAGGCAAAAGAAAGCTCCTCCCCTTACCTCTACAACCCATCATTGTTGAAGGTCCCTTTGTGCAATGGGGCCTAGATTTCATAGGAGAAATTCACCCTGCTTCTTCTGCACAACACAAATGGATCCTAACGGCCACAGACTACTTCACTAAGTGGATAGAGGCCATACCTACTAGGAATGCCACTGATTCAGTCATCATTAATTTACTAGAAGGTCATATCCTCTCTTGGTTTGGCTGTCCAAGGAAAATAATCACTGAAAATGCTGCTGCTTTTGGATCCAAGAAGATGGTTGATTTTTGTCGCAGGTATCAAATAGCACTCGGTCATTCAACTACCTATTACCCACAAGGTAATGGCTTAGCTGAATCATCAAACAAGAGCCTGGTGAGCATCATCAAAAAGCTGCTGGAAGAGAACAAAAAGTCATGGCATAACAAGTTAGTGCATGCTTTGTGGGCTGACAGGATTACAACAAAGAAATCCATTGGCATGTCACCATATCAGCTCGTTTATGGGACAGAAGCAGTGTTTCCAACCAACCTTGGAATACCAATGATCAAAATTTTCCAAGAGATACAGACAGAAGAAGATAGCATGGTGAGGAGAATAAACCAAACAATTCACCTCCAACAAACAAGGGAAGAGGTCTACAACAAAGCAGTGAAAGTTCAGGAGAACATAAAGAAGCTGTTTGACAAAAGAAATAAGGCTTCTGATTTCAAAATTGGAGATAAAGTTCTGAGGTGGGACTCAAGGAGAGAGGACAAAGGAAAGCACGACAAGTTTGACAGTTTGTGGCAAGGTCCCTACATCATCCAAGCCACTGTGGGTCCAAATGCATTTTTTCTACAAGAACCAGATGGTATAGAGATATTTGGGGGTCCTGTCAATGGCAGGATGCTCAAACACTACTTCTGCTGATTTCCACTTTCCAGTTTCCATTTCCACTGTAAATACCATTGCAGTGTTTTGTTTTCAAGAAAAGAGAAAATGTTCCAAAAAACAGAAAGAAAGGAGAGGTTCAGACATGCTCAAAACATGAACCTCCGAAGTGAAAAAGATTGGCTCTAATATGATCAAAACCTGAGCCAAAGAAAGTAAAGATAGCTGGTTCAAACATGCCCAAAACCTAGACCAGCAAAGAAGGAAAAAGAATCAGCTCTAGCAAGCCCAAAATCAGAGCTGAAAGGAAGGAGAGAGAGTGACTCCAACAAGCTCAAACTTGAGTCACAAAAGAAAGAAGGATGCTTCAAACTTCAGATTTCAAGCCTTCAAGATTTTGTTTTCAATTTTCCGCAAAATTTTGTCCATGTGCAACTGTCTTCATGCCTTGGATCCACAACAAACTAGACTGTCTAATCCTAGTTTGACTGTTTTTAAATTTCTGTTGTAGAATGTAGAGAAGAAGTCTGTTGGACAGTTTAATCCCAACAGATGTTAGAATAGGTAGAGAAACATGTGAGTCCAACAGTTTAATATGGTCTCATGGAGTAATAAGGTTAGTAATAGAATAGGTTTATTTTCTTGTTTGTAAAAAATAAAAATGATGTAAAGGGTCTGCTAGTTCAAATGCACCCTAGAAGAAAAAATGCTAGGATTGTAGGATGGGTAGGTAGTTTGTTTGGGAGAGTTTCTTTGCTAAATTGATGTCTTCACTATTGTGGCAGCTGAAAATCAAAGAAGAAAGGTGGCTCAAGCAACAGGCATCTAGCCTACACCAAAGATCATTTTATGAATTCTTGACTCCTTCAAGAAGAAGCCATCCCCATGTGGAGCCATTGTTAGCCCCCTTATAAATTTTGACAAACAAATAGGGGGCTAGAATGTTTTTGAGCCTTCAAGGAATGCATTTCCTCTGAAAACACATCATCCTTGAAGCCTCCTTGTGCCTTTTGTCCTTTGGTAAAATCCTCCCTGCTGTATCCATCCAAAAAGCCTCTCTGATTGTGACAAATTATGTCCCTAAAGGCCTACATTTATCCCTTGTATCCCTTCAAAGTACCCCTTTTCAACCCTTTTGTCCCCTTTGTTAAGTCCCCCTTTTCACCCTAAAATCCCTCCCCTAAACCTTCTAAACTTTCCCAAAAACTCCTTTAAACCATACATAATACCCCTGGTTTGCTTTATTTCCCTCTCTTTTCCCTACCGTTACCTTTCCCCGGCCTTGAATTTCACTAAAAATGGGCCAAAAAACCATGTTTTTTCATACATTTGGGTCTAGTACATTTCGACCCTGACCCAGAACCCTTCTCCCCACATGACCCAACGCTATGACCTGGTGCAAGCTCGAAAGCGCTTAGCGCGTTTAGCTATCAGGCACGGTATTAACCGTCGATCTTTGCAGATCCGACGGTAGTTGCAAGCCTCCATCGCGCCCATGGCCCGCTCCATTTACCACTCAGACCGCATCACAGCCGTCCGTGTAACCCGTCAGATCAACGGTCAGAAGTTCACCCACCCTATGGTCCCTACGCTGCGCACTGTTCAAAAACCGGTGGTATCCATCGCACCGAGTTTGGAGGTTGAGCAGTATTGTCCATTTCACAGCAATTCCATTCATCGCATGCCGCGTGTCTCGAGCACTGTTTGAAAACCGCCCCCCCCATTGCGCGTTAAAGTTCGGCATTTGCCCCGGCGCGATATGCATACCAAATGTCCGATCTGGGGCTCTCAATCCAACGGTGATCGCACTGTGAAGATGCACGGGAGATAGACCAAAGCAACCGTACCCCTGGCCCACTGTCCATTGCCCTCCGACGCGTTTCCAGCCATCGATCTCCTCCTAAGATCGGACGGTCCAGATTAAAAGTCAGCCCTTCCATCACCGCGTCCCGCCACGTCACCCGTTCCACGTGTTTTCATCGCGTCTTCGTCCTTTCCTATATATTTCATTCCAAGGTCAAAGTTTTAATGTTCTACATTAGAATTTCTATCTTGACGTCACCTAGTGTGTTTCTCACTGTTCCACGGTTTTCCTCCACAGTATCCTCTGCATGCATTGTCGTCAACCATGCCACGTTGCCATTTTCACAGTCATCCACACCACCCTCTCCATGCATGGTTTTCTTAATTTGTTTTCATGTTTTGCAGGGTTACAGGCAGGCAGAAAACCACCATGATTCGTATGCGCTATTGTAGAGGCACAGTGCACAGAAGGAGCTGAATTTAGAGCCTGATATTACAGGAAAACATCCAGAAAGGTGTCTGCAACGTAAATTTTATCAAAGGACAGAGCTCAAACTCTGCAAATCCTCTCTGGTGCCATTAAAGCTCAGATTGCATAAACAAAGACAGTACGGGAGCAGCAGAGAGTTCAAGGCACGTAATAGAAGATTCTGAGCCTTTTTTAGGGATTTAGAAGGCAAGAGGACCAGAAACACTATTACCGATGAAATAGGTAACTTGACCTCAAAACGGGAACTCTAGCCCAAAAAGACTCAAAAAACATGAAAAAACACCCAAAAAACAAAAAAAATGTATTCTAGAACGCACTTGGTTTTTTTTGAAGGTCAAATTTCAACATTTTATAAAATTATGCTAAAAACAAAATTGTTTCTTGAAAAAAGGATTGAAAAAACACCCTCAAAACAAAACCAATTGATGCTGGAACCAAAAAAAAAAAAAAAAATCATATTTTTGACATTTTTAAAAATAGAAATAACATTTTTTAATTTTTAAAATTCAAACATTAAAAAAAACCTAAAATTCAAGGAAAAAAATAAATATTAAAAATAAAAACATTTTAAAGCTTAAAATTTAAAAATATATGGGAATAAAAAAATAAAAATAAAAACTAAATAAAAAAATTAATTCAAACATTAAAAAAAACCTAAAATTTAAGAAAAAAATAAAAAAAATTTAAAAATTAAAATTTCAAAATATATAGAAATAAAAAAATAAAAATAAAAACAAAATAAAAATATTAAATTAAAAAGAAAAACAAGCTAAAAAAAGAAAGAAATTATAAAAATAAAATCTAGAAATTAAATTTAAAAAAGAAAAAGAAAATGTTTATTAAATTAAAAATAAAAATAAAAATTTTAAAATAAAAAAATAAATTTAAATTTAAAAAAAAAAAAACATTATTGAAATTGAAAGTAAAAAAAATGAAAAATTAATTAAAAATAAAAAATGAAAAATAAAATGCAATAAAAATATTAAATTTAAAAAAATATATATTAAAAAACAAATAAATTAAAAAAAATAAATTAAATTTAAATTATAAAAAATAATATATATATATATATATATATATATATATATATATATATATATATATGAACTTACATAAATAAATAAATATATATATATATATATATATATTAGATTTTATTAAATTAAAAAAAAAATTGTTAATATTAAAATAACAAATTAAATTAAAAAAACATTAAATTTTAATAAATAAATGAATAAATAAATAAATTTTGAAAAAAAAAATAAATTAATTAAAAAAAAAATGAATGTTAAAATAAAAAGAAAAAAAACTTTAAAAATCAATTAAAATTGAAAAATTGAAAAAAATATATTAAAAATAAAATAAAATAAAAAACAAATTAATTTGAAAATACTAAGTTTATATATATATATATATATATATATATATATATATATATATATATATATATATATATATATATAATTTTAATTGAAATAAATAAAAATTTTATGTTATTAAAAAAATAATAATACAAAATTAAATTCAAATAAATTAAAAAAAATACAAAATTTACTAAATTTTAAAAATTAAATGAAAAAACTAAACATAAAAGTGAAATAAAAAAAAAAAAAAATGAAAAAAAAAATCAATTAAATTAAAAAAAAATACAAAATTTAATAAAAATTATTAACAAAATTTAGAATAAAAAAATTAAAAACAAAAAAAATTGATGTATTAAAAAAAAAAAAAAAAATTTCAAATATAAAAATTAAATTAAAAAAAAATAAATTTTTTGAATTAAAAAAAAAATTAAAAAAATCAAATTAAAAAAAATATTAAAAATGAAAAAATAAAAAATAAAAAAGAATTTTTTGATCGTGGTGGCACCACCAATCGGCCTCCCGCCCAGGTGGTGGCGGAGGCCGGTCGTTGCGCGGGTGGCCGATTCGTGGAATCGGCCTCCCGTGGCGGGAGGCCGATTCCGGGAATCGCCCTCCCGCGGCGAGAGGCTGATTCAGGGGGCGATTCCCGGAATCGGCCTCCAGCCCAAGCTTTCGCCGCCACTTGGGCGGGAGGCCGATTGGCAGCGCCATCACGATCAAAAAATTCTTTTTTTTTTTTTTTTTAATAAATTTTTAATATATATATATATATGATTTTTTTTTTTTTTTTTTAATAATTCATTTATTTATTTATTTAAAATTTAATTTGTTTTAATTTTTTTTGTTTTTTTAATTTTATTTTGTTTTTAAATTTAATATTTAAGATTAATTATTTTTTAAAATTTAAAATTTATTTATTAAATTTATTAAATTTTAATTTAATTTAAATTTTTTTTTTTTAATCTTTTAGTTTATTTAGTTTTTCATTTTTAAAATTTATAAATTGTTTCATTTAACAAAACAGTAAATTTATGGATATTTGTTTTTTAATTATTTGCACGTGGTTTTTTTCATTTTTTTTGTTTTTTAATGATAGTTCTTTTTATTTTTTTTTTAAATTTGTTTTTTTGTTAATTTTAAAATTTGTATTTTTGTTTTCTTATTATTATTATTTTTTTTAATTTAAATTTTTTCTTTTTTGTATTTATTTTTTTTTATCTAAATTTTAATTTTGTAATTTAAATTATTTTTAAATTTTCTATTTAATTTTTTTTTTAAAATTATATGGTTTTTTTTAATAACTTGGAAAAAAATGTTTTTGATGTTTTTTTTTGGTTAATTTTTGTTTTTTTTCTTTAGATTATGTGTTTTTTTTTTCAAATTTTGTCATTTCTTTTGATATAATTTTCGAATATTTTTGTTTTTATTTATTTATTTTTGTTTAAATTTTTTATTTTTATGAGTTAATTTTGTTTTTTTTTTTACATTTTTATTGGTTTTATATATATATTTTTTATCTAAGTTTTGTGTTTTATTACCAACATGAAAATCACCACTCTAAAAAAAAGGGTTGATGCTGCATCAATACGTTTCAAGATTAGCATGAAAATCACCGCTCTAAAAAAAAAAGTTGATGCTGCATCAATACATTTCAAAATTAGCATGAAAATCACTAACATTTTAAAACAAATATTCATACTTCATAAATAAAAATATTAGAGTGTCAAAAATGTGCTAAAAGAAGAAGAAGAAGGTGATTCTACATCACCACTTTTCAAAATCGAGTGCTTTTTATGCTACCAAAAAAAAGTAGGTAACAATGCGGTTACCTATTTCATCGGTAACAGTGTTCAGATCAAAGACATCATGGATCACATGGAAGGCCCAGTACGCAGAAAACAATACTATCAAGGTTTCACATCAACAGTATGTCCTTTCCACAAAGGATGAAGTGCCCATACTATCTCAATTCTATACCGTGTTCCTGAGGAAATTCCAGCCCTGACAACAATCCTGATGCTACCAGAGCATTTGATTCACAGTATGGCAGATCCTAGCATCATTTATGTACCTTTTTGTTTAATCCACCATAAGTACTATAGAATGCTGCAGCGAAGTACAACAGAAACATACCTGGAGTAAAATGCAGCCTGACGAAGATCACTCTTCCATCCAAAGAGTACCAGAGATAAATGCCCATAATTTAAACAGAATGGGCTTCAGCCCTCTTCCTTTTTCTGAGTTTTAATGCTTCATTTAGTTTTTCACCTACCTCCTCTGCTCTCTTGAGCTATAAATTCATGGAGAAAATAATTGTAAAGGTTGTTGATCGGTTATCAGAGAATTACAGGCTGTTTCTTTTAAGACATAGTCTCTGTGTAAAGTTGTAATATGGGCTGAGGAAGATGTTTTCAGATTGAATATCCAGCTATTGGTAATGTTGTACTTGACTGGTGTTGCTCTTTAATATGACAAGCACATTTCTTTGGATCCTGATCTAAAGAAGCAGTGATGTTTTCCTATCTCTGTATTTGTTTTATTTAGCAGTTCACCTCATTTCATTTCTACTGGCTCGCATCAGAAATCTGGCATAGGATTTACCCTTGTTAGGTACCCTATGTTTCTGCTCTCCTTGCCTTCAATGTTTTCTACTATATGTGTTATCTAAGGTTTTATTTCAATTAATTTAACCAGTGTAGTGGATGTTATTGCCTGCTAGCTGATGTATGAATTAATGAATCTGTTCTTAGATGTTCTTGTTAGGATTTAATTGAATGAATTGGGAACACTGGGAGGTCTAGAACTATGTCTCTATCTCACTAGGATCCTTTTCAGTTAATTGAACCTTTTCTAAGATTCCTCAAGCTGGAGGCCGAAGCATTGAGAGTTCAAAGTCTCTCTCTGATCTCAGGTCTTTAACTTTGTGTTCTAAATATTTAATGTTTCTTGTCTGAAGAGTTAGCCTTTGGATTTTAGAATCTCAGGTGTTCAATGGTATGCCCTATCCCTGGATCTGATTTCTGAAGGTCACCTTGGATGGTTTCCTTGCTTTCAGCCTCTCTCTTACCATTTCATATCACACAATCATCTTTAAGATCCAATGCTTTAGATGACTAGCCCAACTGAAAGCCTACCCATTGAATGGAAAGTAAACCCTTTCCTGACTCCATTGCCCAATGGTCTTGAATGTTCCCTGGAGTATCTCTCCTTTGCCTAAATTCCTCTTTGCTCATCCTTGTCTTATATTGAACCCTTCTTTCCTGATTCCCAACAACCAAACAAACAACCAAACAAACAATCAAAAAAAGAAACCCCGAGCCTTATAACTAGCCTAATATCTTAACACTAAGCTTCAAAGACGTATACCTTTGACATATCGTAGAGAGATCCCTCTCTAGACCTAGGAGGGCTAGATCTTGAGGTCTGAAAGTGGTTTTGATGTTGTCTCATCTTTTGGTCTTGCCAATCTGGCCAAAACATGGGAACCCCAACACCACGTACCACCTGACCATATATTAGGCTGAACCAAAAATATCTTTCAGCCTATCACCCCTGCACCATATTCCAAGCATGAATGTGGGATTTCATGGAATAAAACAAGAAAAAACGAACTAGGGATTCCAGAGGCCAAACCACTTCAACCCTTAACCATAGTGATTCCACCTTTATGGTCCAGAAATCACTAACATCATCTATATTGGTCTCAACCCAAGGTATACAGGGCTCTGGGAACTAGTAACTCAACCCAAAATCCTCCAGGACTATAGAGTGTTTGTTCCAACCATGAATCTAGGAACTAGTAACTCAACCCACCAAGGTCTCTAGAGTGTTTGTATCAACCTACGGCTCTAGGAACTAGTAACTCAACCCAAGTTGTTACAGGGCTTCTGGAGATTTTTTCCCAACCCACAACCATAGGGAACCTGAGCACCAATTAAAAAACAAGTGGAAAACCCACAACACCATGGCTATCTAGGACATGGCAAGGTAAGGATAAAACCATTATCAATTCAGGAAAATCCCCATGCCAATGGAAACACATAACCAGAGAATCACATGGATATACCATGCATCCAAAAATAAAAAAGGAAATCACACATGAAACTTGTTACTTGCAAAGAATTCTAGTTGTAGCTGTTGATCCAAATTTTCCTTTGCGATTCCTTGCCTTCCTTTGCCAATCCAAGTGAATGCTAGAATGCTCCAAGCATGGTACAAGGATTCTCTAAGTGTGCAAGAGTGTATGAGAGAATGAGAGAATTAAATAGAGCTCCACCACAAAACTGTTAAAAAGCTAGTAATTGATTCTCTAATGCATTTTTATTATTGATTCTCTATTTTCTTCATTTTCCCTCTAATTTTCCTTGCATGCTATTATAAAATAATTAACGGAGCAATGAAACACACAATATTGCGGAAACACATGAAACACATGAAACAAGAGAGACACAAATATACGTGGTTCACCCAAATTGGGCTATGTCCATGGAGAATCAACCAATCCTTCCATTTATATTATCCAAAAAAATGAAGAGACACAACGTACAATAGACCTGTTGTAATTTCCTCTTCAATTTCACATAGTCGCCTCTCTCTTTCTCTCTTAGAATAATAATACATAGTCACAATACAACTCCCTCATATAAACTGAGGGGTTTCTTGGAGAGAAAAAATCCCTAAATTAACAAAACTTCTATCGTAAGATCATCCACCTAATGAATGACCCAGATTGGTTACGAAATAATTACAATATTTTACAAGGAAATTTTTTCATCTATTTTTAGCTTCATGGGCAGTGCCCTTGGACTCCCATGATGGTGATCATACGGGCGACGTTTCCACCCCATTAGGAACAGGGATCTAATGTGGTTGAAACAAAAAAAATCTGAATAATTAGGAAGATAATTAGGCTCCACACCCAACAATCTCCCACTTGGAGACTGATTATATAAATTCCATCATTGCTTCACTTGCTGGACAATGAATCCACTTGGACTTGATTGTTTCTCATCACCACCATCATATTTGAAGACCAATTTAAACTGCGCATAATTTCAATTTCTCCCTAGTTATAACTTTTGTTGACATATCTATAGGATTCTGGATATTGTGTATCTTTTCCAACTTCAATTGTCCATCTTCCAACATTGACCATATGAAATGGTACTTGATCTGTATATGTTTAGTCGTGGAATGAAATGTTGTGTTCTTTGCAATATTAACGAAACTATGGCTATCATTGCATAACCCACCCATATCCTACTTCTTTCACAATTCATCTATAAACCTTTGTAACCAAATAATCTATTTACTAGCCTCTGTAGCATCAACATACTCTACTTCCATTTTTGAAGGTGTAACATTGTTTTTCAATTTTGAAACCTAACTGACAGATTTTCCACCTACAGTAAACACATACCATGTGGTGCTCCTCCTATTATCTCTATCACCTGCCATATATGCATAAACATATTCCTTGTAAGGAAATGTTTGAGCCACCAAATAATAATGCTTTATATGTGGTACCTCTCAAATACTTGAGAATCCACTTCACTTCCATCCAATGCTCTTTTCCTAGATTGTTCATATACCTTCTTGCAACTCCCACCACTTGTGAAACATTAGGTCTTATGCAAGCCATTGCATACATTAAGCTTCCAACTGTTGATGCATATGTAACTTTACACATCTAATCCATCTCTTCCCGAGTCTTGGGACACATCTCCTTAGTTTTAAATGACTAGCCAAAGTTGTACTAACTAGTTTTGCATTTTGCACATTAAATATTTCCAACGCCTTTTCTATGTACTCATTCCGAGACAATGTTAATTTGCGATTTTTCCTGTCTCTATCTATTGTCATATCAATACTTTTTTTTCAACACCCAAATCCTTCATTTCAAATGAATTTTCCAATTTTCCTTTGAGCACATTTATTTCCCGCATGTTAGACCCTAAAATAAAGAATGCCATATGCATACAATAGCAATATAATATAGTTGCCATCATTTTTATTTTTAAGGTAAACATAATGGTCAAAGTGACGTCTAGTATAACCTTGTTCAGATATAAACTTGTCGAATTTTAGATACCACTTCCTTGGAGCCTGTTTTGAGCCATACAAGCTCTTCTTCAATTTGACCTCATACACTTGTGGCTGCTGCATATATATTTCTTTGTGAAAATCCCCATGGAGAAAGGATTTCTTTACATCTAAATGCTCAAGATGAAAATATTCTACTGCCACTAGACTTAAAATAGTTTTTATTGAAGTCATTTTAACAACAAGAGAAAAAATTTCATCAAAGTATATACCTTTATTTTGTGCAAACCCCTTCACCATAAGTCTAGCCTTATACCTCTATTTACCTCCATCATCATCCTTCAACCTGTAAACCCATTTATTTTGAATTTTGTTTTACCTGTAGGAAACCTGACTAAGTCCCAAGTCTGGCTATGCATTAAGGAGTCCATATTTTCTTCCATGGCTTGCTCCCACTTCTTATTGTTTTCTACCTACATTGCATCTTCATATCTTTTTGGTTCACCAAAATCAATCAACAATACATAATATAATTAAGGAGAGTGTTGTTCAGGGGGTATACTTATCCCAGTAGATATTCTAACACTACTTTCAAGTGTTTGAGGTGCCTGTTGTTTTTGTGGTTGTTCTTGTTGCCGTGGCTGCTAATCAATATGATTTTTAGGAACTTTTATTTTTTTTGTGATCTCATCAAGCACGGCATATTCTTTGTTTTCCTTTTCATGCATATTATCCTTATACAATACATTTTCATTGAATATGACATCCATGCTTCTAATCATTTTGTGATTTTTATAATCATATAAGTGAAAGCCAAAATCATTAACACAATATCCAATAAAGGTACATTTATTTAAATTTACCTCAATTTTTTTTCTATTTTCTTTATTGATGTGGACAAAGGCTTCACAACCGAAATTCTTTAAAAAATAGTAGTTTACCTTTTTACTTATACATGCCTCCTTTTGAATACCACCATCCAAGGAACTTGAAGGCCCTATTTTTATTAGATAAACAAAAATATCTACAATATCTACCCAAAATCATAAAGAGAAATCCTGCATGCAATATCATGCACCTTGAACTCTCCATGATTGTCCTCTTCATCCTTTATTACACACCATTTTTCCGTGGTGTTCCCAGAAATGTCTTCTCTCTACGAATTCCATTCTCTGAAAAATAGTTATCAAAATCGATGCTGCAATATTTGCCTCCATTGTTTGATGTGAGACACTTCAACTTATTTCCTGTCTCATTCTCAACCAAATCCTTCCATTTCTTTAAAGTATCAAATAAATCATATCTATTTATAATATAGTAAATCTAGGGTTTCCTAGTTGCATCATCAATAAAAGTAACATAATATCGAGAGATGATACGTGAGCAGGTCTCCATACATCTGTATACATCTAATTTTTTTCTCTTATTTTCCTTCCCAACTCCGAAAAATCTGACTCTCCTCTATTTTCCATAAACACAATTTTCATAGAAATCCAAATTGACATGCTTCAAACTTAACAAAAAATTTCTTGAGTGAAGAATCTACATCCATTTCTCACTTATGTTCCTGAGCCCATGATGCCACAATGACATATCTTCTCCAGTGGAGGTTAAAGCATTAACAAAATTAGGAATACCATTGCATAAATAAAACATACCAACCTTTTCTCCTTTTTCTATTACGAGGGCTTCTTTAGTGACCTTCCAAGTTTTGTTTGTGAATGTAGTTATATAGCCTTCACCACCTAACTATCTTGTTTAAATTATATTTTTCTTCAGATCTGGAACATGCCTTACCTCCTTCAATAGCCACTAGTTTCCATTTTGTTTCTTTATAAAAACCTTACCCATTCTAATGGTTTTACAAGGTCTATCATCACCCAAACGAACCTGTTTAAAATATCTTTGAACATAGTCATGAAAATGTTTCCTATTAGGTGTGGCATGGAATGAAGCCCCTGAATCTACCACCCAGGCATCAATAATAGTCTCTAATGAAAGAATCAAATCATCTTGCAACACATCACTAGTCATATTTTCTTCATGATTATTCTCTTGTTGCCCATCTCCTTCTTTTCCCTTTCGAAATTTTTAGTCTTTATTTAAGTGTCCTTTCTTCCCACATTTCTAGCACACTATCCCTAATCTATATTTAAATATTCCTTTTCTTGACTTTCTGTGATTTCCTAGGCTCATTCCTCTTGCCATTTTTCTTCCCCTAGTTTTTGCAATCAAAGAATTAGTTGATGTCTCATTGGAGCTTTTTCGTCACATTTCCTCGCTAAGGATGGCACCAAAAACATCATCAAACTTTAAAGTACTATCTAGACAAAAAGTTACTAATAGAAACAAATAATCCATTCAAAATTTCTAGCAATGATCACAAAAATAACAAATCCCTAACTTCATCATCAAAATTTACCCCTACAGAACTTAACTGACTAGTAACCATGTTAAATTCATTTAAATAATAATAAAAAAATCCACCTTTTGACATCTTCATATTAAATAGATGCTTCATAAGAAATACCTTATTTGAGGCCGAGGGTTTTTCATATAGGTTCGCCAATTCCGCCATAAAACCTTCTATTGTCATTTCCTTTTAAATGTTGAATACCACCGATGCTTCCAGACACCACTGTATTGTTCCTAGTGCCTTTCAGTCGAGAAGATCCCATTCTTCGTCCATCATACTCGTCAACTTCTTTTATTTTACACTCAATGGTAGGTAGAGATATTTCTAATACAAATAATCTTCCACCTGCATCTTCCAAAATGGGTAGTTTTGGCTGTTAAATTTCTCGACCCTAAACCTACCATCTTCTGCCATTGATCCCACTCGTATGAGGAATCCTTCTCTCCTTCGAGTTTATCAGCTAAATAGACCTTCAACTTTGATACTAGTTGTTAGAAAATAATTAATGGAGCAATGAAACACATACAATATTGCGTAAACACAAAGAAAAAAACACATAAAACAAGAGAGACACATATATATGTGGTTCAACCAATTTGGGCCATGTCCACAGAGAAACAACCAGTCCTTCCTTTTATATTATCCAACAAAATGAAGAGATACAACCTACATCATATCCACTATAATTTCCTCTTTTCTCTCACACAGTCTCCACTCTCTTTCTTGCTCAGAATAATAATACAAAACCACAATACAATTCCCCCATATAAATTAAGGGTTGCCTTATAGGAAAAAAAACCTATATTAACATAAATTATAAGGTTATATCATCCACCTAATGTACGACCTAGGTTGACTACAAAATTACAACGAAAATTTTCATCTATTTTAAGCTTTGTGGGCACTGCCCCTAGGTTGCTCTGTCGGTGATCATACGGGTGGCGTTGTCGCCCCATTAGGAACAAGGATCCAATGTGGCTGAAACAGAAAAACTATGAAAAATCAAGAATATAGTCAGGATCCACACCCAACATTCAAATCTGTGTCTCTTCACCTTTCTTTTCTCCTATTTTCCTTTATTTTCATAAATAAATGCCAATTATTGCCTCTTTGCCTTTACCTTTTCCTTTTCCAATTTCCATAGCCATTAATTAATCACAAGTGATGCCCACTAAAGTGTTTTTCCCAACATTCAACTTGGAATACGTGTCCCATGACCTTGGTCTTATTTAATTTACATGGAAAATAAATCAGGGGTTGTTACAGGATACCAATGGGAAACACATCTTCATCCAAAAACCACTTTGGAGGTGCCTCCTCCTTTAAGGTACAAGTTAATTTTGACATTCCTATATTTGGAGTCTAGATAAACACATATGATCTAGATAAATAGTTAAATGTGCTATAAGGATATCTTTGGTCCATAATTTTACTGATAGAAAAAATATTACTTTTGCACTCCTTAAAGTTGCCCCTATGTCAAGGACTGGCGAGAAACTTACTGTGAGAAAAGAGCCAAGGAGGAATCCTCACTAATTTTTTGCACCCTCTTGGGACTCTTTTTGAGATGTAATTAAGGAACAATATTACCCTACTGGGAGTTATGAAGACAAGTACATAAAATTGACCACACTCTGACGGAAATGGACCAAGAAGTGTCAAAGTTCACCAATATCTTTCATACCCTATGCATGAAGATAGGTTTCAATGACTATGAGTGACATATGGTGCTAAATTATCATTGATGTATATACAAATAAATCCAGGTATAAATGGAGTTCTTGGACATCTCCTTGCTTGGTGCAACATACTGATATGTTTTCAAGATTGAGAAATTTTTTAAACATAATAAGTGATACTTTGGATGTGTGAATATGAAGCAGGGAAAGAGCACCTCCAAACCGTAGAACAAAGGATTGAGCCAAGATGGTATGAACTAAGAGAACCAATCGAATCCACATGCAAAGAATAACAATGGGAAAATGAAGAAGGATATGGGAAAGTGGTGTGAGTTCCACAAGAGCCCCACTCACAACAAAAATGAATGTCACACAAAGCAGTCACTAGTGGTCGAGATGAAAGCTTTAGAGTCAAACACATGTTCCAACTCTAATAAAGAAATCGATAAAGGGAAACTAGTGATTGATGCAAAACCAAATGCCATTGTTTCCACCTCCAAGATAAATAAAAGGGATACTAAATATTCAGAGGAGGGTGAGTGTCTCTTCCACTCAGATTTGTGGGTGAAGATTCCTTTGTTGCAGTTCATTTTCAATGGTAGGAGTCAAATTAACCTCTCCTAAAAAATAGGTAGTTAAGAAATTGGGCTTACTGATAACACCACACTCACATCTATACACCATTAGGTGGTTCCACTAAGGGAAAGATCTGTGCATCAGCCAATAGTGTTGCCTGCCTTACAACATCAAGCCTTTCATTCACAAGGTATTGTGTGATGTTTCTCCCCTTAAAGTTTGTGACGTTTTATTAGGCCAACCATACTTGTAGAACCATCATGTTGTGTATGATTCCAAACCTCATACTATTATTATTATTTTTTGTAGATAACTATATAGGATACTAGAGGTATCCCTGCTTGCCACCATTTCTATGCTCTTTATTAAGAAATGCAATAAGATCATCTCCCCAACTAGGAAATTCATTTTCTTTCTAATTCACTTTCAAAGTAAGGGGAAGATCATGTCTACATCCATGGCCCCTAGAAAGGGCCCATCCGTGTAGCAAAGTCAAGTGGACAAGGTCATGGAAGACTATAGGGACATATTCTCCTCACCCATAGGGGTACCTTTTCACTATCAGGTCAAGTATTTGATCGATCTAACCCCCAAAGCATATCTACCTAATGGCCTAATCCACCACTGCTCTCTTTTGGAAAATAAGGAAATCAAGTGGAATATCTAGGAGTTGCTACAAAAAGGGCACATCCAACCAATTTCATCACCTTATGGGAGCCCAATTATACTCATTTAGAAGAAACATGGGAACTAGAGGCTTTGCATTGATTATAAGGCATTGAAAAAATAACATCCAGGAAAAAATTCCCAATCCCATTGATTGATGGCCTTCTTAAACAAGTCAAGGGGGATAATTACTTCAACAAGATTGATTTAAATTCCGACTATCACCAAGTTTCAATAGTTACCACATATGTATGGAAGATCACATTCAATCCTAAGGAGGGCCTCTTTAAGTGGTTTCTCATGCCCTTTAGGTTGACAAATTCCCCCAAAATTTTTATGAGGCTGATGGATGGCATCTTGAAACCCTTCACCAAATTTTTCATGTTTGTATATTTGGATGATATCCTCATCTTCAAAAAGATTTAGGAAGAGCACTTGCAAAATATTTGATAGGTCGTTCAAACCCTAGGACAACACAAGTTATGATCCAACCTAGAGAAATGTTCCTTTGGCGTGTACCAAGTCCAATATCTGGGCTACATAATTGATGAGAAAGGTGTGCATGTGGATCTAGTTAATATCAAATTAATTTTGGGTTGGACGACCCCGATGATACTAATAGAGCTTCAAAACTTATTGGGCCTTGCTAATTTCTATTCAAGGTTCGTGTTGGGGTTCTCTCATATCACTTGGCTCTTAAGTCAAATTGCCAAGGGTGGAGCAAAAGCAAAGTATTTCTGGTCTGAGTCACAACAAAAGGCATTCATTGAACTAAAACACCACCTTTTATGTGCACCAATCCTCACCTTTCCAGACTTGCAATAACCATTTGAGGTTGAGACATATGCCTATGACTATGTTATTGGTGCAATCCCACTCAAAAAGGGTATCTAGTGGCCTATCATAGTGAGACACTCTCTGATAGTATTAGAAGGTACCGAACCTATGATAAGGAAATGAATTTGATCATGAATGCCTACTAACAATGGAAATATTATATTCTAGGGAAGGAGACGATCATCCACAAAAATATTCAACCTCTTCAATTTATGTATACACGGGGGAAGTTACAGAAAAATCGCTATAAAAAATGGTTCACATATATGCAACAATTCCATTTAAAAATTAAATACAAGAAGGTTAGCACCAATCACATCCCAGAATACCTCAATCAACCCCGATTGTGGAATCGATAACATTTATCAAATATTATGAGCACGAGAGTTTTGGATGGATACAACTATATGAAAATGACTCAGAATTTGCTGCCACCTATAAGATGTTGATGAATCAAAAAACAATTACAGACTTCCACCTTGAAGATGGATTGTTGTGCTATTTGGGACATCTTTGTGTTCCTTCAAACGATCATGAAAAGCTAATTTTGGAAGTGCATTACAACTGGGCTGGAGGACACTTTGGTGTGGAGGAGATATTAACAGTACTGCAGAAGTATTTTTATTGGCCAAAACTTCGACAAGATGTTGGAAAATGTATCAGATCCTACATTGCTTATGAGATCACTAGCCCAACCATTGTGAAGCATAGATTGTATACCCCTCTCCCTACTCCTAGTTGGCCGTAGGAATCCATATCCATGGACTATATGTCTAGCCTTCCTTCCACCAAGCATGGTAATGAATGTGTGTTTGTGTTTGTCAATAGATTTTCTAAAATGGCCATATTGGTTTCCTGCAAGAATTATATCATAGCAGAAGCCACTTCCAAGCTCATCTTTGAATGGTTGTGGGTACATTTTAGGATCCTATAGACCATTATATCAGATCGAAATAACAGGTTCCTAAGCATATTCTAGTAGAGCCTCTAGTAATTGTTGGACAACAAGCTCTCCAAGTCAACTGCCTTGGACCCCCAAACTGATGGCCATATAGAAGTCACCAACTAGATGATAGTGCACATAATATGCATGTCCAAATCTAAGCATCCACAAAAATGGGATGAGATTCTCCCCTATATGCAAAAAACTACAATAGATATCTGCATAACTCAACTAGCCATAACCCCTTTTAGTTGGGCTTAGATTTCAACCATTGTGTGTTGTGAAACCAGCTCCAAAAATAGAAGAAAAGAGATATCGATGCCTTATAAATAAGCCACTTCAAGGGGGCAACCTCAATTACATTACATGAATGAACAATTCTTGGATGATACAAATTACAAAACCTCCTTTCTATATATAGGAATCCATGGGGCCACAATGTAATCCTAGTGGGGCCATAATGTAATCCTAGCCAACGTAACAATAATAATTTAAGGGCACAATAATAACAATATGGGGGTTACAAGGGTACAATAATAACAAAAAGGGGGTTACACTAACAACAATAAGGGACTATACTAGTAATATAGGGACCTAACATGCCCCTCTCCTTCAAAAAAGTGTTGTCCTCAACACTTGAGTAGCTCTGGGTGCTTCTGTATAAAATTCTCATCCTCCCATGTAAAATCTTCAGTGGGTAAGTTCTTCCACTTGATGAGATACTCTGAAATTGATCGATTTCGTAGCTGTCGAGTTCTTGTTTCCATGACCGCTTCAGGTTCCAATATGATTTTTCCTTCCTCATCAAGTTCTAGCAATATTGTTTGAACTAGAAGATTTTCACCTCTAACCTTATTTAAGCATGAAACATGGAGAATTGGATGCACTCGTGAAGAAGCAGGAAGCTCCAATTTGTATGCCATAGTACCAATCTTTTGCAACACCTTGTAAGGACCATAGTACTTTGGCGATAATTTATTATCCTTCTTAGCTTGCCTGAGGGAAATTTGTTTTTATGGTTGTAGCCGTAAAAATACCCAGTCTCCTACATCAAAAATTCTCTCGCTATGATGTTGATTTTCCTGTTGTTTCATTTGATTTTGTGCCAAATTCAGGTTGTCCTTTAAGAGTTGGAGAACTTCTTGTTGATGCTCGATGTGATCTTCCACTGCTTGAACCTTCGAATTTTCTCTTAAATATGATGTGATGGATGGTGTATGATATCCATAAAGTGCCATAAATGGGGTCATTTTTATTGCAGTATGGAAGGAAGTGTTATAGCATTATTCAACGAGAAGTAACCACTTGACCCGTTGTGTTTGTTTATCAGATACAAAACAATGAATATATCCTTCCAAAAATTTATTTACTATCTCAGTTTGACCATCAGATTGAGGATGATAAGATGAGCTATGAGCTAATTGAGTACCCAAACAAGAAAATAAATCCGTCCAAAAATTTCCAGTAAAAATGGGATCTCTGTCGCTCACAATAACCCTTGGGCTTCCATGTAGCTTTTGAATTGTGTTCATAAATGTAGTAGCAACTGTACTTGCTTTAAATGGATGAGATAATGCACAAAAGTGTGCATACTTGGTAAGTCTATCAACTACCACCATGACGACACTCTTTCCTTCGGACTTAGGTAAACCTGTGATAAAATCCATTGAAATATCCACCCAACGTTGACTTGGAATGGATAAAGGTTGTAGAAGACTCGAGGTTTTAATTGTCTCAACTTTATTCTGCTGGAAAACCAAACATTCCGCCAAAAACTTTTGAATATCAGATTTAAGGCCATCCCAAAAAAATTCTTTTTTCACCTTGTGGTAAGTTTTTAAAAATCCTGAGTGTCCTCCTAAAGGAGAAGTGTGCAATTCCAAAAGAATATTTTGTTTTAGTTGGGAATTCTTACAAAGATATAAGCGATCTTTGTACCATAAGGAATCATTTTTCCAACTAAATGTATCGGATGTACTAGGATCTTGCTGCAACTTTTGAATGAGTGTCCATACATCTTTGTCCTTCTTCCATTCATCTCTTGCTTCGGTTATCCAATCTGGTTGGATAATAGAAATGGCACAAAGCAATGCTTCCACCTCTTCATTCTTTCTTGAGAGTGCATCTGCAACAACATTAAGCTTTCCTTTTTTGTAGATTGTTTCAAAGTCATAACCCAACATCTTTGTGACCCATTTTTGCTGCTCTTCTGAAGATAGTCTTTGTTCCAAAAAGTGTTTAAGACTATCATGATAAGTTTTTACCTTGAAGTGTCTTCCCATTAGGTAAGTTCTCCATTTCTTTAGTGCATGCAGTATTGCTAACATTTCATTCTCATAAATATGTTTTTGTAAATACTTTCCTTTGATTGAACGATTTTCAAAAGAAATGGGTCTTCCTTCTTGCAGTAAAACAACACCAATTCCTTTTCTTGAGGCATCACATTCCACAATAAAGGTTTTTGTGAAGTCTAGCATAGCTAAGACTGGTGCTAGGCACATTGCCTCTTTAAGATGTTAAAAGGCCTTAGTTGCTTAAGGAGTCTATGAAAATGCATCTTTCTTCTATAATGTTGTTAGAGGTGCTGCTATTCTCCCATAATTCTTAACAAACTTGCGATAATACCCTGTTAACCTGAGAAATCCTCGCAACTACTTTATGGTTGTGGGGACTTTCCATTTTCTTAATGGCTTTAATTTTGTTAGGGTCTACCTCAACACCCTCGTGAGATACAATATAACCCAGATATTCCACCTCTTTTACTCCAAAGAAACATTTGGATGTTTTTGCATATAATTGTTTCTCTTGCAATAGTTTGACCACCCTGTCAACATGTTGAACATGATCCTTCCAAGACCTGCTGTAGATTAGTATATCATCAAAAAATACTAGCAAAAATTTTCTAAGGAAGGGTTTGAAAATGGAATTCATCAACCCTTGAAATAAAAGGTGCATTGGTAAGGCCAAAAGGCATGACCAAAAATTCATAATGACCCTCATGAGTTCGAAATGCTGTTTTTGGAATATCTTCAGTCTTCATTCTAATTTGATGATATCCTGAACGAAGATCCAACTTGGTAAAATAAATTGCTCCATATAATTCATCCAATAATTCATGAATCACAAGAATTGGAAATTTATCTTTAATGGTGAGCTTATTGAGCTCCCTATAATCCAGACACATGCGCCATGATCCATCTTTCTTGTGTACCAATACTATAGGAGTAGAGAAAGAACTTTGACTAGGTTGAATTATACCCGCCTCTAACATTTCTGAAATCATACGTTCAATTTCGCTCTTTTGGACATAAGGATATCTATAAGGCCTGATGTTTGGAGGAACACTTCCTGGAATCAAATGAATAGCATGATCATGATCACAAATAGGTGGGAGTCCTTTGGGAGTTTCAAACACCTTGGAATGATTTTCCAAGACTTTTTGGAGATCTGCAAGAATAGATGATTTTGATGTTGGAACTTCTAGTGAGCATAATTGTGCAATTACACCTTGTTGTTCTTTCTTAAGAAGCTTTATCATGAAATTAGAGCTTATTATCTTTCCCATATTCCCTGTGATACCTCGTAATTCGACTTCCTTTCCTTCTGAAAAAAAATTCAAGAAAAGTTCTTGAAAATTAAAAGCTACCGTCCCCAAAGATTGTAACCATTGTACTCCTAGTACAACATCAGCACCTCCCATAGGAATGGAAAGAATTAGACTATTCAATACATATTCCCCCATGGTTAGCTTGATATTATGGCATTTTCCAGAGCAATTTATAGTTCCTCCATTTGCAACCATCACTTGACATTCTGGTGCTGGGTATAGGAAACAATTAAATTCCTTGGCTACCTTACAATGAATAAAATTATGGGTACTACCTGAATCAATCAACACTATTAAATTTTTCTTCTTGATATGTCCTTCTATCTTGAGAGTTTTAGGAGTGGTAATTCCTGCCAATCCATTACACGATATGGTCAGACTCATTTCTTCCTCTTCTAGGGTTGGTTCCTGGTGTATATCCTCTTCTTGTTCATTTTATCTTCTTCTTCACAATCTATGTAAAATAATTTCTTCTCAACACAATTATGACCTTTAGTGTATTTGCTATCACAACTGTATCAAAGCCATTTTGCCATTTTTTCTTCCAATTGTTGTGGTGTCAACCTTGTAGGTTGTTGAAATCTAGGAGTAGCAACACTTCCCTCTTTATAGAAGTGAGTGGTAGGCTTGTCACCATAATATTACATTCAATTTTTCTTTCCAACCTGAATGCCTTCTCCAATGAATCAGGTTCCAAAATGAGAACTTCATGTTGGATGTTATCCTTTAAAGTACCCATGAAGAGATCAATCCTGTGTTCCTCTGGAATATCAATTACCCTTATATTCAAATTTTAGAAGTCCTCAATGTGCTCCCCCACTAAACCCTTTTGTTTGAGATTTATCAATTAGCTAAAGAAGGTGTTGCTCTTTGTATCCTCATAATGTGCTATCATTTCCTCTGTAAAAATGGACCAAGTGACAATTTTTTTTACGGGAGCAAAGCAATCGATACCATAAAAATGTATTTTGTTCTAAATGTAAAGTTGGAATGCTTACCTTTTGTGTGTTTTGCACATTATTGAGATCAAAATATTGCTCCATCTGTAGTATCCATGTCACAGGATCCTTTCCATCATGTTAGTCATCAATAATTTTTTTCCTTGATGATGACTAAATGACTATTCCCAGATTTCTAGAAACAAATTTATAGAAAATTGTGAGTTCTAGAAATCTCACTGCCTTCATTATCCTTAAGATAAAATTTTCACTATTTTATCATCCTATCTAGTCATGACTGTTCCACTACTCCCGGAAGACCCATCATGGGCTTGAGCCATTTATTTTAACCCTAAATTTTTACCTTGGCCCAAATCCTCTGTTTTTGTTTTTCCTAAAAGTCCCCACTACCACCTAAACCTACCAATCAAATAGCTTTGTTGTGTCTCACATGATACTCCCAAACGCTTATGGTCTCAAATTGTCTCTATAGACCCTTCTTGGATAGTCAAATATGATTGATGTTTGGATCTTCAAATACACTGAGCCTATCATAGATCCTATCTCACACTTGGTGATCCCTAAGTCTAAGTCTCAGTCCAAAATCCAAGCCCAAGAAAGCCCCCATTAGGTCACCTAAGGTCTCACTCAGTGATAGGATGGATTTGGTGCCCTGAAAACTGTACCTTCCTGCATGAAGAGATTGTATTTAAAGAGAAATAAAATCAAGAAATTTGATCCAAAATTAATCAACAGTCATTCAAGAAAATCCTCCTTGGTTTAAAGAGCACAAATACTGCAAGGGACAACTGCCCTTGTTCACATTTTTACAATGAATAACGAAGGTTGCCATCAGCAATAAGAAGAGGTAAGGTAATAAGATGCTATCATCACCGGGAGGCAGACAAAAACAAGACAAAGGCAGCAGGCCTGTATGTAAAAGAGAATCAGGGTGTTTTTTATGGTTGGTTTACAAAACAATGGTGACAAGCAAGAAACCATCAAAAGGCTACAAAGACAGAAGTCACCTCAACCCCATCAAGTACACATTGAATATTTTGTTACAAATGATAAATAGGTTTTGAAATAATATTAAAGATGACAAAGTCTCCTTCTTAAAACTAGAGGGCATGCAAAGAGTATCAGTTTCAGAAGCTAATGTTTTTCAAGTACAATCAAAGACCTATAGAAGGGATCAACAACAAATGAAATATAGGCATTTGCAAAAATATTAAAATGGCCCAAGA
This sequence comes from Pinus albicaulis, assembly GCA_034641835.2. Classification (NCBI taxonomy): domain Eukaryota; kingdom Viridiplantae; phylum Streptophyta; class Pinopsida; order Pinales; family Pinaceae; genus Pinus; species Pinus albicaulis. The sequence continues at coordinate 1,510,853,950 of CM076570.1, read as the reverse complement.
AAGAAAATGTATCCTTGATTTCCATCTCAGCTATTTGACCCCCAACAAAGGCCTCCTTGTCAAAGGATTTTTCTGCAAAAATATGACAGAGGCATAAGTGAAAATTTTGAAAAAATATGTCCAAAGTGTTTTTCATAGCAAAATAAAGGAATACCGAAAATATGGGGAAACTTTAACTTTGCAAAAGTGGGTTTGTCTTTTAAATTTATTTTTTCAAAAAACTATAAAGGGCCTCTTTTAACTTTCCCCCACATCATTTGCCACTTTCCAAGACAAAAGAAACCGTTGGAGGAAAGTTGTAGGGTTTTTAGGCGAAATTGGGAAAATTTCTCGGCGCTACGCACTTGGCCTTCGGCGCTACGCACAGGAGGGAGGCGGGCCGTGTAAATTTACACTACGCTAAGCACTCAGAGACCGGTGCTACGCACATGGGCTAGCACTACGCACAGACTCATCAAAGACCGGAAGGCGCCCAGAAGACTGCCCAGTCTGCCCGATGTTGCGCTCCGACGACCCGATCAGCCCGACGCTGTACAAAGGCGCTACACACTTGGAAGACTTTGCAGAATTTTTCCAAAGAGTCCAAAAAAAATGAAACTTCATCTCCAAGTCTTCTGCAAATCCAAGCATAGGGTTGGTGGAACCTTTTTCTCCTCCCAAGCATTCCTTTTCTAAAAACAAGGAGGTCATCCATAGTCAAAGTTAGACCAAACCCTAGACTATATAAAAATCATTTTTTAGTCTTTGAGTTAGGGTTTGCAAGTGAAATTGGTTTTGAGTGCAAAAAGAGATCTGGGTAACTGTGGGCTAACCTCCAACACCAAGTGCAAGCCTTAAAAAAAAATTGTTTTTCACCTTAGCCTTCATCTTGCAAAGAGTTGACCTACACCACCTATTTTGACCAAAAACCCTCAAAGAAAGGCCAAAGGTCCCACTGTTTTTTTTTTGGACCAGTCATCATGTTAGAGGGAGACAGTCACACCAGTAGTGATGAGAGCCATACTCCCACCAAGCCAAAAATCATGGAGGAAAAGCAAAAATATTTGAGCCCCTAGACACCACTCCAATCACCTCATCTCCTATAATCCTTTCATGATTTCAGGATGTAGGGTGATACAAATTTTGTGAAAGGGTCAAGAAAGTTAGCAGCCATTCAAAATTGAATAGATTGTTTGTATGTAGCTTACAAAATCATCAAGTTAATCTAGCAGTGGTGCAATTTGAGCTCTCATCTGAAATCATTTCCAAAGCAACATGTATACTAGACATTGGTGAGGTATGGTTCAAACAAAAGAAGTTGGATTTGAGTTATTATTGGCCCTATTTGAAACCCAACTATCATCAAAATTGTAAAGCTGTTTTCCCTTTTTCCCATTTTTTAGAGAGGTATGCTGCATTGATGAGGCAGATTATCAATTTTTTCACATGTGAGGGGAGATACTCTCGGATCTACTCATATCATATAAGGTTGCTGATGAATTTCACCAAGGTCAAGATGGTGAACCTGCCCTACTACCTTTTACAAAGCATTGATAAAATGGCCTCAGTTTTTAAGAAGAAAAGCTATGACCACCAAATGTCAAGCCTCTTTCACCACTCCCTGATCAAAATGATTGTCCTATATCAGCTAGAGTAGCAAGGAATATCTTGGGAAACCTTCATCTCAAATAATGTGTTTACAGACCCCCAGGCCTTCATCCAACAAAAATTTCCTTCCAATTCACAACCATCTACCTCTGCTCATCCATCATCTCCCCATGTGCCTTCTCCACATAGAATTTCACCTCTTGTTTCTTCCCCTAATTTTCCAAGTGAAGGGGCTGACAGTAGCCCTAGTGAAGAACAAATAGAAGGCAACAGTCAAGAGGAAACTGAGACAGGTAATGATGATGTTACATTGAAATTTGTCACCATGATGTTTTAGTACTCCCTTAGAAGTCTATAACATCAAAGTTCCTAAAATCAAGCCTTGAAATTGAGAGAAAAGCTCATAAAAGTCTTAAAAACACTTGTACTGCACTTTCTCTTAACATTGCCTGCGGTGCCACACCTTTTTGTTCTAAAGCATGTGGAGCTAAACACACTTTTTCTTCATTAAGGATGTAGACCCATATAAAAGGTAAAACGAAGGTGGAAAGTAACATTTAGAAGCCCAACAGTCAAATTTGGAAGCTTTTAGAAGCAATTATCCAGTCAAAGGTTCGCCTCTATCATGTATGTACATTCCTCCATTATGGGAGCCTACCCCTTGGTTTATGGAGCTCAATCCCTTCAAAAGAGAATTCTATCCCCTCTTATGTGGAGCTACAAGCTCTTCTCTTTTCCTATAAATTGAAGCCATAGTGCAGCCTCAAGGGGGACCTTTGGGAGTTAGAATTTGAGAATTTTTGAGGAGAAATGCTGTAGAAACTCAGAATCTCTTAACTGATCATTATGTGGGAATGATTACACACCTATGTGCATTTTAGCTGTGAGAGTGCAAAGCTTTTCAGAGTAAACGAAACGCCTGCTCCATACCCCAGGAAGGCTTATACGACATCAAGGCGGACATAGTTGTAAGGCTCTTCTTTATCAAAGATAATACGAATAAATCTTGTTTTCTCAATGAGTTCTTTAATTAAGTAGCTTGTTTATCATGTTTTATCAATGAGTTATTTAATTGATTTACTCATTTCTTGAATTCCTTTATCATCTTGATAGATATATAATTCGTGAATTAGTTTATCCTATGCAGGTGCTATTGATTTTTTTTCCATGTTTGTGATTGCAGATATTTGAAGACGACTCTTTCAAGCAACTGGAAAGAATATTATTACAAATAGCGTTGGACTACAGGTAGGTCTTCAAAACCCCTGTTATAGATAATTAATGAATTGAATATTATCTAGAGAAAATAGTTTTTGTTTTTTCATTTGTTACTAGCTGTCCATAGGACACTTGGGAGGTCTGTCTTGTCTGCAAGAACGACTTATCCGTCCAACAAAATGGCAACTCCACTGGGGAATGGATCTTGAACTTCGATTTCTTTTATTTTTGACTTGTGAAACTATTTTTATGATTTTGATTGATTGATACTGGCTTGGGTAATTTATTCCTGCAGAATCCCTGAAAAGTGCTTCAGTGTTTTTTATTTTTCTTTTAGTTTTCTGGTAGCTGCACTTTTCTTTTAGAAAAAGTGCGGACATCTCCACTCTTTTCTTGTATAAACAATGTGGGACCGCACCTGTTTACACTGAAACCTACGGACCCTGTGAATTTTTTAAGAAAACCTTAAAGTTCTCTTTTCTAGATCAGTTTTTTAGATTCTCAGTGTATACCTAGACTTGTATTTTCTGTCAGAAAGCCTTGTGTGAATTTCTTTCAGCAATTTTACAATCTCATCAGTCTCCATTAAGTTAATTGGGTGTTTTGAATATTATTTTTTGAGAAATTATTAATTTGATTTCCTTTGGTCATTACTTCGAGGTTTGTCTCAGTCTCTTAACAATTTTGCATCTTTTTGCTTTTTTTTTTGCAAAAGAATTTCCCCCTCATTCGCCGGGGGGGGGCTAAATTGTGTCCGAGTGTGAATCGCCTTTGAGTGTTTTTATTTTTTGATCTTTAGAATTCTCACCCAATTTTATTTACTTACACTTGATTGGTTCTTAGATTACATTAGAATCATCTTGTGTTTGAGAATTCTCTTGCATAGATCACATTTTCATAATTAGAATTCTCATTTTCAGAATATGAATGAAAAATGTTTATAGATTACATTGGCATACTTTTCAAGTGAATTGTGCATAATTTACAACTGCATAGTTTAAATTCTGAAAAATCAATCGTAGATTTAGATCAATTTCTTTAATTTGAATTTACATGTTTTTATGTTTGCTTTAAAAACACAAAAATAAAAAAATATGGAATTGATTAGCATTAGTTTTTCTTGATGAAATTAGTGCATTAGAGAATTTGTTATATTTTCTCTTATTGATCAATTTTTTGCATTGTTGGCAGTGAATGGAAAATATCTCCTTACTTTAGTTAGGATTCATCGAATTGAAAAGATTACATTATCATATTTGATTGCATTCAGTTTTGAGTCGGGTCATAACACCATTGGTTTCATATCCATTTACCCTTTGAGTAATAACAACCTAAATAACACAGTGCTTAATTAAAATTCATCTAGTCATTTTTACATTTTTATGGCTCTTTCCACCAATCTAGCTCATTATTAGTGCTTTGGAATAGGTTGTAGTTAAATTTACAAAGCAACTAAAACAAACAAGTAGTCGATCTTGCGGTAGGAAAATTCCAATAGTAGCATGCATACTCTAGGAAGCTCCTCCTAAAGGAGTCAAGCATGAGATCATATCTGAACTAGTGAGGTAATAAATCCTTCCTCATTGGGAATGATAGAAGATATACACGTATTAACAACGGTAAACCTCAGATTAACCATTGTCGAGGAGCCTGGGGTCACTTGTTGGTAAACCTTGGATTATGTCAAGGAGCCTTCAAGGGGATTGAGATTTGTTACTCTGCCCTTGCGTGTGTATTGGATCGTAGACTGTTCCCCCAGGTATATTTGTTTCTGTTGGTTACCTTAGTGGCCATAAACTCTAGGATTATTTCCCAAGGTGACGGTGGAGGGAAGATCCCACTGTACCTGGAATAGAAGTCGGCTAGACTCACTTGGACTCTCCAGAGGGTTCTCTTCACTCGAGATGGCATAGTGGGGAAACTTGCACTGGTCTGTTTCATTAAGTAGGTTGTTGGTGTAATTGTTCCAACCGCCATTTTTGCATTAAAATTCTACGATGTTGGATTTCATCACCAATTAGTGTTTTTTGTGCAGGGAATCTACTGTTTGTGTGTGGTTTGACTCCTAGATTTGATAGCACGTGTTCATTTCTTTGTTTTTACTTTTAGAGACCATATGTCTGAATTGTGAATTTAAATTGTTTAGGTGTGAATTGTGAATTGTTAATTTTAGTTTTTAAATTGTTAATAAAATTCACCAAAGTTGAATCTAATGGCAACTGTTCTGGAATTTACCAACCAAGGAACTCCTCTTAACGAGAATCCTAGTTATTTTCCTTGCTTTGGAAATGTTGGTACTCCTTATATGGCTACATTGTCATTACTTGGATTTACAATAGGTTTACCGGTTTGGTTATTTTCAACTTCTTTGGCCCCAAATACTCCAATTATTCCACCTCAACTGAGTGCTTCACCTCAACAGAGTTCACCATCTCAACATCACCAACCTCATGTTGACCCTTTACCTTCTTCGCCCAATATTTCTTCCTCCCTTTCTTCCTCTTCGCTTGGTAAAAGCCTTGACGCTAGTAACCAGGTGGCTAAGAAGAAGAAGAAAGGGAAGAAGAAGAAGAAGATAAATAAGAAAGAAGTCAACTAGTCAACCATGCCTGTAAGTGTTAGTAATGTTGAGGAAACCTCCAACATGCATTGTAAACCCAAATTCCCTTGCAAGCTTTGTAAGGGTGACCACTTCCTTATCAATTGTCCTGGTATTCCAAAGGTCTTGGAAGTATGGTTAGAAAAATCTCATAAACTTTCTATTGATCCATCAACCAGTGATAGTCAGGTTCCTAGGAAAAAGGGTAAATTTAGTTTTCTTTGTAAGTTATGCAAAGGGTGTCATCAAACTCACATTTTCCCTCACATGGATGAAGCCTCAAAATTGTTGGAAAACCTTACTGTTCCATAGCAAGAACTTCCAACTAGTTATCGTAAACTTTCTCCCAACCTACCGTCAACTGATGGAGTGATTGATCTAATTCCAAGTACAGTCAATCCCACTCTTCCATTGGAGAGTGAAACTCATATCACTCAGGTTGATGATCCTTTTGTTGATCAAATGGTCGACTCGATTTCACATTCGGTCGATCCCATTCTCCCTGTAGAGAGTGAACTTCATACTGCTCAAGTTCTTCTTGTTACATCAGATTCTTCTACACGAGGGGGCATTACACCTGTTCCTACAGATCCCCCTCCAAGTACCGAGGTATTTTCCTTTGATTGGAATAGACTGACATAACCTCATCTTCCTTCTTCCATCCCTTTCCAAATAATTGTGCAGGCTTGTCGTAAGAATGTATGCCGCACACATGTAGATGAAGGTGCTTCTGTTACTATTTTAACCTCAACTGCTTGGAAAGCTTTGTGTTCCCCTCAGCTTGTGTCTGTTATGAAGAATCTGAAAGATTTTAACAGAACCATTAGTGAACCTTTAGGGATCCTTCCTAATTTTTATATTACTTTGGAAGGCAAAAATGTCTGTATTGATCTTATGGTAGTTCGAGGCCCCTTGGATTTCATTTACTCCTTTTGTGAGACTATGTCTATGCAATGAAAGATGTCGTATCAACACCCTTTCACGTGATGTCTTTCCCTCACAATGGAAACATTGTGACTGTTGACCAACTTTCATTCTCTAGTCTTGATTTGACTACCAAAAATCCAACACCCCTAAATGTTCCTTATAAAGTGGTATCTACCCCGCCACGGGTTAATTATGTGGCAACTAGTCCCATGTTTTCAGTTACCAATGCAAGCAAGCCTCTCACTGTTTTCTCGTCTTCCTTTGACTTAGATCTGGTAATTGACATGGAAAACTCTATGGGATTATTTGAGCGTGATGTTATTATCCCTTTTGAGTCACTTGACATGTGTTCCTTTCAGAGAATTTTTCTTCCATCTGATGAAGACCTCTTGGAAGCCATGATCAAGATGCGTCACTTGACATGTGTTTCTTCTATTTGGAAGCCATGACCAAGAAGTCTGGAGAGGATAGTTCCTATTACTGTGTCAACCTTGTTAAAAAATGAAACAAGTCTAGTGAGGAGAGTTCCTTTTACTGTGTCAACCTCATTAAAAAATGAAACAGAGAGACGAGGATTGTTCTTGTTACTGTGTCAACCTCGTTAAAAAATGAATCAGTAGGTCAAGAGGAAAGTTCCTTTTACTATGTCAACCTCGTTAAAAAATGAATCAGTCGCCCATGAGGACAGTTCTTTTACTATGTCAACCTCGTTAAAAAATGAAAAAGACCCATGAGGATCGTTCTTTTCCTGTGTCAACCTCATTAAAAATGAATCAGTAGGTTATATAGGTAGATTGTAGAGAGTAGATATGAGGACAGTTATTTTACTGTGTCAACCTCGTTAAAAAATGAAACAGACCCATGAGGATAGTTCCTTTTACTGTGTCAACCTCGTTAAAAAATGAATTAGTGGGTCATGAGGATAATTCCTTTTACTGTGTCAACCTCATTAAAAAATGAATCAGTGGGTCGTGAGGATAGTTGCTTTTACTATGTCAACCTCATTAAAAAATGAATCAGTTGGTAAGAGGAAAGTTCCTGTTACTGTGTCAACCTCGTTAAAAAATGAAACAGACCCATGAGGACAGTTCTTTTCCTTTGTCAACCTCATTAAAAAATGAATTAGTAAGTTATGTAGGTTGATTATAAATAGTAGTTTATGAGGATAGTTCCTTTTACTGTGTCAACCTCGTTAAAAAATGAATCAGTGAGTCATGAGGATAGGTCCTTTTACTGTGTCAAGCTCGTTAAAAAATGAAACAGGTCACCATGAGGATGGTTCTTTTCCTGTGTCAACATCGTTAAAAAATGAAACAAATCCTCTCCTAGTCAATTCGAGTCTTTCATCTGATCTCGTAAATGAACCTTCATTCCATCCACCTATTAGTAACCAGTAGTCTGCTTAGTTGAATGCAATGAAGCTTGGGGGGCATGCACTCTAGCAAGTTACGCTTGGGGGGCATTAAAAATTATCTCAAGCATGATTTTTCCTTTGTTTCAAGCTTGTGTAAAAATGAAACAAACCTATATGAAGCATATTTTTTCTTTGTTTCAAGATTTTGTAAAAATGAAACCTATCTTGAGTCGATTTCAGTTATTATTTTCAAGACTCATTAAAATCATGAAAATCCCGAGATTATTTTGCTATCTTTCATTCTCGTAAAACACATGAAAATGCCGAGTTATTTGCGTTTTTTCCTACTCGTTAATTAAATTGAAAGTCGGCCATATGAGTACATTTTTATCACTTTTTCGAACTCATTAAAATTTACAGAAAAAGCGAAACTACTGAGTATACTTTTATCACTTTTTCGGACTCTTGAAAATTACGAAAAAGCGAAACCTTGGAGTTCTCATTTAAGCCCTTTTCAAACTCTCTAAAGATGAAAAGATTGCCGAGTACTTGACTATTTAAACTTGTTAAAGGAAATGAACAGTCGTCCTTTCAGTATAAGTTTACCCCTTTTCCAGACTGAAATGGACTATTTACGAAAAAGGTATAAGTTGACTAATCATGGTCAATAGAGTTCTTTCCTACATTATTTTATCCTTTTTCGGGCCTGAGAGACTAAAATTACGAAAAAGTACACCCATGGAGTTTTCTTAAGTTTTTTCTTTTGACTCCCTAAAAATGAAAAACACCGAGTTTCTCCTATACTGGACTTGTTAAAATTTAATAGTAAAGGACCTTTCGATTACAAACAGGAACATACCACTCCTTAGGGTTCAATTTTAAACTAAGTTGGACTCATCCTAAGGATGAGCTTATAAACAAGCAAATGGTATCCTTCTCAAGCTTGTCAAAAATAAAGAGGTACTTGCTGGAAATGGTGGGGGAAAAGAGAGAAAACGAATTCATTTGTTACACTTTGATTTATAAAAGCAGTATAACACTCTTGAACACGACACTTTTTGTCACACTTCCACTTGGGTTGGGAAAATCCTTTGCCTATCAGTTAATCAAACCAATTGAAGTTCTTCAGCCGGTTTCTGGGTATTAGCTTATGACAACTGTCACCAAACCATATGCAGTGTCGTTATGTGTTCAAGAGGAAAGTCAAACAAACCATTCATCTGCAAACATTTGTCTCCATTCGCGTTGACCATCCTTGAGTCAGCCCTTGCAAAATATTTCTACAAAACTTGATCTAATGGTTTCATGTCGTAGGCTTTCCTACGACGGATCACTTTCTATCGACGACAGGTTACATCATTGACCTTCGATTGAACGATTCCGTGAAATGTTCGACTTCAGATCACTTATTCACATTTCATGGATTGTACTGAGTACTTTGAGAGCCATTGTCATTATTGGTGGTTTCTCTCACACTTGTTAACAATTCACATCGATGGCTGGTAATCAAGTGGGTTCTACCATGTTCGACTTCAACACATTAAATCGCATGGATAGAATCATATTAGTTCGGGTAGCAGAAATCAAGACCCTAGATCTAGTTTCCACCATCTAGGCTACGAGGAGTTTTATTATTCATTATGCAGTAGACTATTCAAGACAGATGGTTGCGTCCATGCTGTGTCTACACTATTGATGTAATATTAAAATCATTTCTATATTAGAACAATTTTAGTTAGTTTTGATCTGAGTATGGGAATGCCTACCTCAGTGATGATATATATATATATATATATATATATATATATATATATATATATGATTTGCATTGAATGTTTTTACAGGCTCTTGACTGGGGTGTCCACAGGCTAATCCTTGAAATGATAAAGCACATCACTCTTCGAATGCTCTCAGACTTCACACTTTAGGGGGCAATTTGTTACACTGAAATTTGTCACCATGATGTTTTAGTACTCCCTTGGAAGTCTACAACATCAAAGTTCCTAAAATCAAGCCTTGAAATTGAGAGAAAAGCTCATAAAAGTCTTAAAAACACTTGTACCGCACTTTCTCTTAACATTTCCTGCGGTGCCGCACCTTTTTTCTCTAAAGCATGCGGAGCTAAACACAATTTTTCTTCATTAAGGATGCAAACCCCTGTAAAAGGTAAAATGAAGGCATAAAGTAACATTTAGAAGCCCAACAGTCAAATTTGGAAGCTTCTAGAAGTAATTGTCCGGTCGAAGGTTCGCTCCTATCATGTATGCTCATTCCTCCATTATAGGAGCCTACCCCTTGGTTTATGGAGCTCAATCCCTTCAAAAGAGCATTATATCCCCTCTTATGTGGAGCTGCAACCTCTTCTCTTTTCCTATAAATTGAAGCCATAGTGCAGCCTCAAGGGGGACTTTTGGGAGTTAGACTTTGAGAAATTTTCAGGAGAAATGCTGTAGAAACTCAAACTCTCTTAACTGATCATTATGTGGGAATGATTACACACCTATGTGTATTTTAGCGGAGAGAGTGCAAAGCTTGTTAGAGTAAAGGAAACGCCTGTTCCGAACCCCAGGAAGGCCTATATGACATCAAGGCGGACACGGTTGTAAGGCTCTTCTTTATCAAAGATAATACGAATAAATATCGTTTTCTCAATGAGTTATTTAATTAAGTAGATTTTTTATCATGTTTTATCAATGAGTTATTTAATTGATTTACTCATTTCTTGAATTCCTTGATCATCTTGATAGATATATAATTTGTGAATTAGTTTATCCTATGCAAGTGCTATTGATTTTTTTTCCATGTTTGTGATTGTAGATCTTTAAAGATGACTCTTTCAAGCAACTGGAAAGAATATTATTACAAATAGCGCTAGACTACAGGTAGGTCTTCAAAACCCCTGTTATAGCTAATTAATGAATTGAATATTATCTAGAGAAAATAGTTTTTGTTTGTCCGTAGGACACTTGGGAGGTATGTCTTGTCCGCAAGAACGACTTATCCGTCCAACAGATGGACAAGGAGGAAGCAGTGGAAAAGAGGATGATGAAAATGAAGAAAACAATGAAGAGGAGGGAAGTATCCATGAAGAAAACAATGATGGAAAAGATGAAAGTAGTGAGCATGATGAAGAGGAAAACAAAGATGAAAGTAGTGAGCATGATGAAGAGGAAAACAGAGATGAAAGTAGTGAGAAAAATGATGAAGAAGAGTAGCTAGATGATGAAGAAGAGCAACATGATGAGGAGGACAACCATCAAAGTGCCCGAGACAGTCAAGGAAAGAGTCATGACAGTCATGACAACTGTCATGACTATCTTGATAAAAATCAGTCTGTGGAAGACAAAAAAATCAAAGTGAGGCAAGTGCAAAAGATGTCAATCAATTAGAGGATCAAAGTGATGACAACACTACATCCAAAACTTCCCTTGTTGCCCCTCTCACATACACTTATCACAGAGGGAGAAGAGATGTGTTTGCTGCCTCTAAAAGGCAAAGGGCCATCTCATATTAAACTGCTAAAACATTGGACAAGGGCAAGGAAAAAATAGAAAATGTTGAGCAGAAGATACAAGTTAGAAGGAGCAAAAGGATTAAGAATACTTCTCAACGGCCTCTTTTTCTTGATCTAGACAGTGATGATGAGGACCAAGAGATGAGTACCAAGTTGCTCCTCTTAGAGAAAGATGCCCAGCTTCAAGAATGGGAAAAGGACTTTGAGAGGGCAAAAATAATTATATACTATTATAAAGAAGAGCATAATCATTTCAAAGAGGTGAAGAGGGGCCTTGCCTTACAGAAGAAAATGGTCAAACACTATGCAAGGAAGAGCATGCTTGCTAATGCCAAACTAAAGCACCTCATGGAGCTAAAAGAGCTAAAAAGGACCAAAGTGCATGAAAGCCTTGGGATCTTGGCTGATGCTTCTCAGAAGGTATGTAAAACCCCTTGAGGGGTCTACACACCAATTTTGAGGCAAATCCAAAAACTTTTTGTTTTTTCCAAATTTTGACCCCTAGGAGCGCAGCACCCTAGGCACTACACACAAAATTAGTGCAACCTCAGCTTTTAAAGTTTGCATTTTTGGATTTTTCACATCACCAACAGTCTACCCACAAAATTTCAGGTCAATTGGAGCATTTTTGCTCCCTCAAAATGTCAAAAAAAACCACAAAATTGACCTTTCTGCCTCCTTTTCAGGCCAGGCGCTGCGCATAGAGAATTCATGGGAGATTTGATTTTTGAGCAGGTAAATGGCATCCATTCAGCACAAATCAAGTCTTTTTGGAAAGTAGACTCATCAATATTTCCAACGAGCCATCACGAGGCCAAATCCGATGCCGGGAAGGGGTCTAAAACTCAGCTAAAATAGACCTTATTTTTTTGTTGAAAGGGTGCTATGCACAGAGACAACCTTTTGCCAAAAAGTCAACAAAAGACATTAATTAATGACAAATTGGTTTTTTAATATTTTCTTGGACAAATCACTCCTGATTTGATTAGGGAGTTATGTTTTGATGTTTTTCATTTATTATCTTATCTATTATGTGTCTTGGGCCTTGCATGGTCATTAAGCACATTTATGACATTTATGGCTAAATTAGGGTTTCTAGAAGCCTCTTAGGGTTTCCAACTCCTCATTTGATCCATAAATAGAGCATAAGGCTCTTATGTATTGGTTGGATATTTATGACTGATTTTGAAGCAATACATAGTCCCTTGGATTTTTGAAAAGAATTTGATGTCTTGGAGCTCATGCATGCCCTGATTTGTTTGTTGATGGAGGAAGACTGTTTGCAGGATCCATAAGCCTGGTTGATGGTGATGTGTTTCTCTTTTTTTCATGTTTTCTAGTTTTCATTATGTTTCCATCTTGCTATGTTGCAGTAGGACAAAGAATTTAGACTAAGACATGTTTTCTAATGGCACTTTAGGTCTGTTTGTTCTTCACTGCCTTAATGTTTTCTTCTGCTAGGATATGTTAGAGAATTCATCTTTTGCTCTCTAAGGATTTCCTGAGCTTGTATATTTCTTGAATGGTTTTGATAAGTTGGTATCAAGCATGATTTATGGCTAGCCTTGCATATTTTTTGCCACTAAAAACTCTGTTCTTGGAGTCATCTCTTTAAAGCACCATTACCTAGGTTTGTCAAAGAAGTTTGTTTCAATCATGCTCTTTGCATTTGCTTAGCTAATTGTTTCAAAGAACCTTCATAGCTATAATATTAGATGTTTCAGAGTTTCTCTCCTTCTATGATTTTAGTTATTTGTGCATCTTTAATGTTTTCTGTTCTTGATAATGAAATCCATGAAAATTGAATAAGTTTCTTGCCTTTCTGAATTTCATTTGAATGGTTATCTTGGATATCGATCAGTTTAAGTATTGTTCATTGAGCTTAATGGTTTTCCCTACCTCATGAGTTATATATTTTGCTTATCTGTGTTTAAGATCTCCTTGTTAAAGTATATGATAGAGAATTCTTTACTGCTCTTTGTCAAACTTTGTTTCTCAAAATTAATGTTCATCTCGTGATCCTTCAAACCTCAAGATCCACCAACCAAGCTATTTTTTCCCTGTTAGTGTCAGTCTAGTCATACTGCCATCAGTGATCAAAATTTATTTTTTGCATTTGCATATTAGGTGTCTCATACCGAATAAATTTCACCATTCTGCTAGGTCATGGATTCATTGATGGTAGTAATTCTTATCAGTTTTCCCTCATGAGGTACTTACTGATTTTCCTCCCTATGGTCTTCAGTCATTGGTCACTCTCATTCTCAAAATCATATCAGTAGGTCATAGGATGGGTCTCATTAGTCTCTAAGGTCTCACCCTGGTCAAAATAATGAGCCAAGTATCAATAAAGATCAGCAAGGTCATGAGGAAGTCAATAAATACAAAGTCACAACACCAGGAAGACCAAAGATATCATTTATTTAGTTTGGTGCAATTTTCACCTCAAAACCATCTTTTGAGGTGAAAAAATAATACTTCGCTTTTCAGTCACAATTCAGAAGCTGTTATCTCCACAAAGCAATGTCCTTTCATTTCAGAGAAGTTTTCCACAACATGTTCAGTGCCAGATCATCTTCAAAGAAGATCCAACAGAAAGAGCCCAGAAAGAGCTTTCCAACGGTATACTACACTCTCAAAACTGACTTCTGGATTGAAATTTATGCTTGAGTGAAGTAAAAGTCCCTATATCCTCATATATCCCCTATTTCCCATCCTTCCCTTTTAAAATTTGTATTATTAAAGTTTAATATTCCTTTATAAAATCCCTTTTCCCCCTTTCCAATGGCAAAAATGACATTAATACATATATCCGATCCCAAAACCACTTCCCCACCATTACCCTTGAAACTTTATTATAAAATCAAAGTTTCCATTATATATAAAGTCCCCACCGTATAAACCACTTCCCCACCACGCATATAGTCAAAAATTTATAATATAAAGTTTAAAGTTTTATTTATAAATCGCAATCTCAAAAATATTTCGATCGCAACATCTATATGAAGAGCTCCGATCAGTTCATTGCAAACACTTGCGATGCGATTGATCACATAGAACTCCGATCATCGCAATTGCAAGTCCTGCCCCGATCCCTCCAATCGCATCACCCCCGATTAACCCACAACCGCCGATCTTCCCCCTCCGATCCGACGGTCCTCCGCCAATCGGAACGTTCCAATCGCATGGTTTTAAATCCCACCTCCGATTGACTCCCGCCGATGGCTCGCCCCCGATTAACCCACAACCATCGATCTTTCCCGCTGATTGGACGACTCACCTTCAATCGCAAGTCCCTTCCACGATCCTCCGATCGCGACACCCCCGATCATCCCTCAGCCATTGATCTCCCAGTCCGATCGGATGGCTCACCTCCAATCGCACCATCGCAATCAGCGCTTCCATAAGTCCCCCTCCTATTGACACCCTCCGATTGACATACTCCCGATTACACATCTGCCGTTGATCTTCCTCCTCCGATCAGACGACCCACGTCTAATCGCTCAATCGCAAGTTCCCCCCCGATTTAAACCCACCGACTGAAAACTCCGATCGATCTCTCAACCATTGATTCCTTCCCGCCGATCCAACAACTCAAACTCAATCAGGATAATCGCATCGGCGTTTCACATATGTGATATGTCACTCCGTCCCGCTCTGATTTCGATTGCGATTCCACCATTATTTCATATATATATCACTCCACCTGCCCCGCTCCGGTTCCGATTGCGATTACTGTTTGTTGTATATATCTCTCCGCTCTCCTCCGATCCCGATTGCGATTTCATTTCTCCTCTGTATACCCCTCTTCTGCCCAATTTGCGATTGCGATTTCCATATGGGTCCTGCCTCCTTTTCCCTTCCCTTTTCCCATTTAAACGTATTTTTCCCTTCACGAAAAAGCATAAATTCATTTTATCAGCATTCTATTAAAGACCAGAGAATGAAGAACTAAAGGAAGTTGAAACGTCAGGGGGCGAGAAATAAAATTGTAACAGTGACATCTTCAGTTATGATTCAAAGGGATCCACACTACAGGTTTTCGCCTTCCCATTTGGTTATCAGTGAATTTCAAGTGGAACAAAGTAACACTGCTCTCCCTTTACGGAGAGACTGTTGGCTTTTGGCCTTCCATCTTCAGTTGTGATTTCTCCTCTCCCCATCGATTTGTATTCATGCAAATCTGTCTATTTATTGTAAACACTAATAATTTAGTAAAATGCTGGAGAGTTTGAGGCCTGAAAACTCAGAAGTAGGGGAAAGTGTGGCAGTGAGATTTGCGCTCCTTTGTACAGTTTGGCAGGGAATTAATAAAGTGATGCAGCTCTGATTTGTGGGATTCATGTGGTATGAGTTTTAGCATATGTTTCTCTTCTGTGTTTCATACGTACATTGTTATGTTTCATCATTCATTTATAAACATTTCGAGTTGAATGTTTCCAAGTTAGAAAGGTAGAATCCATCTTATATGCTCTACCTTGGGGACTCATTCATACTCAGTGTGTTTTCTTCTGTTTGAAAAGGATCCATGTATTATTCCCTTTTCAGCTCCTCAACAGTCTTTCCATTTCACCTTATTTCAATTTGATTGCTAAACCTCCTGCCTGCCTTGCCCCATGAAATATCCCGTGTCCTTGATTTAATTCCTCAGCTCATGCTGTCCTTTTACCCCATACATCCCTGAAAATTTCAGTCATTTATTAAAACCCCTTTCACATTCATATATCTAGCCTAAAATCTGTTCATTATTGTCTATTGAATATCAATTCTACGGAGAGAGCCCTCTCCTGTCCTTGTAGGGCTAGCTACAAGGTTGAGCGTGGTTTAGTTGTTACCCTAATTTTCCTTTTTCAGCCTGAGGTTCATATTGGGTGCTAACATGCCCTACAATACTCCCTAATCCATTGATGAACCTATCATGACCTTGTTAGACTCCATTTCCCAATGAATTGAAGTTTTCCTTATTTTTTATCTATTCTATCTAAGCATCATACCCAACCAAAAACAATCAACAAACCCAATATTTCATAACTAGCCTAAAATCAACCCTAATCAGCAAACAAGTTCACGTCTTTACACCTAATAAAGAGACCCCTCTCTGAATCCAGGAAGGCTAGGTCCTTGGATTCCAAAGCTTGGTTTGATGTTACCCCTGTCCATTTGTATCTCAACCAATCTATAAAATTACGGGGAGCTAACATAATGGCGATCACGGTGGGACCTTTTGAGTTAGTGACAATCTAAGTACTCCTTAGAACTCCAGAAGCCCTTATTAACATAGTATCTAATGAATCTACCACCTCATCACCATTACTAAAATAATGGCGATCACGGTGGGACATTGAGTCAAAAATATCCTAGGTATCCCTTAGGAATTCCCGAATCTCAGTTAAACTTAGAAAATCAATTGATAGCCAAAGAGTAGAAACTAATTGCCTCACCATCCTAGCAAGATGATGAATTAGCTAGAGGATATTCATTGAAACGTTAGCGCTGCTTAGTCCCTAAATTTATTTTTGTCAAAATTTGGTGGTGGACCATTATATACATACCCTCAAAACTACAAAAACATCCACCTGGCGACTCCACTAGCCTCGAGTAGGCCCTTTTCCTCTCACTAGTCCCACAGGCTTGCCTAGGGTTGTGTCAAATCAGTCCAAATCAGTTTTAGGGCCTAGTTATACCTTGTGTGAGTAAAATAAACACTAAGAAAGGTTAGCCTTCCAAAAACAGTCCCAAACATTTCAACCTCTCTAATTTTTGAGTAAGAGATCTGGATTCACAAAGGATCAATACCAGATCTCACCTAGACCCAAATCCTCCTACCATAGTTGATGACCCAGAAAAGATTTTGTGGCAAAATTCTAAAGCTAGGAACTCAACCACTGTTATGACCATTCATAGAGCAAGCTCTACACTGGAACACCTTACAATTTCTCAAGATCCTCAGTTTGACTTACACCATACCAAGAACCTATTCAGGACCAAGTCACAAAGTAGGGTTGACCAAGCTGACCTTGAGCCCATAGATTTGCAGCAAAGCTCCAGTAGATAAGCCTCTCCTTCCACTCCACTTGACTTTAAGCTTCTCCATCACTTTAGCTCTTTTCATTTCAAGTCTACTCAGAATCAGTTTTCTGGTCCAAGTACCTCAGCTACACCCATTCATACCACCACTGTGCGAACTACCTCACTTCATCCTACTCCACCACTCACAAACCCTCCCCTTGTAAATCAGCCTTTGTTTCCATTTCCTCTCATCATGGTAGCCTGGTATGCTCCACTGGCTCTACAACAAACACTATTACCATTGCCGAATAATTATCAGTCCAAGATCCCTCACTTCTTAGGGATTGAATCCATCACTGCCCAGAAACATGTAGATAGAATAAATGATGCTTTTGACTACATGGAGATAGAAGAAGAAGCCATGAAAATGAAAATTTTTGCCCAGTGTATGGGAGGAGAACCCAAGAAATGGTTCAAAAACTTACCTCCCAACAACATACATGATCTCCCTTCCCTCTACCAAGCTTTTGTGAACAAGTGGGAAATCAAGAAGAACCCCCTTCAAATTCTTTCTGAGTATAACAGTCTTAAAATGAATCCGGGAGAAAGTGTCCACGACTACTCCACTAGGTTTAACATTGTTTACAATGCCCTCCCACCTCACATGAAGCCTCCCCAAGGCTTAGCCTTAGTAAAATATCCCAAAGGATTTGATGCTGACATGGCCTATCAACTAGGGGAGAGAGATTACCTAAATCTAGAAGACATGCAAAAGGGGGCTGTGAGTGTAGAGGCCAATTTAATTGAGAAAAGAGCTAGGATGAGATCAGAAAAAATAGTGACTTATAAAGATGAAACAACACCTTCAACCTCCTCTTATGACACCAAAATTGACTCCCTAGTTAGGAAAATGGAGAGAATGATGGAAAAAATCAGTTTAAATGAGAGAAGACCTCCTAGGGAAAATCAAGCCAATCCTCAAAATAAGAATAGGAATCAGAATTTTAGAAGAGACCCTCCCCAAATCAGACAAAGAGAGAATGACCAACAAATTAGACCCCCTTTCCAACACAACTATGTAGATGAAGAGGAAAGAGAGCCAGAACAGTTGGAAGAAGACCATGTAAATTTCATAGGTTCTGATGATGAGGATAACACTTTTCTTACCAAAGAAGAACAAATGATGTTTTCTTCAAAACCAAATGAAAAATCATATGAATATTCCGAAGGCTATAAACTAGGATTTGAGAATGCCATAATGGAAGTTCATAGGCAATATGATCTTAGGAGCAAAAAGAACCAAGATGTTCCTAAAAAAAATAAGCCAAACACTACTGTTAGGAAGATCTCTGAACATATTCCTAAAAATACACCAGAAAACACAAATACTATGGCTAAGAAAGGTGGTCTAAAAAAACTAAAAAATAGTCAACCTAGTAATGATTCAATCTGCCCTAGTACTTCAACTAGTGGCCTTGAAAAAACATTGCTGTCCAAACCATCAAATCAGAATCAACAAATAAAAAATGTAGAAAATTTTATGGCTGATAAACCTGATATAAATGCAATAAAGACACCTATGCATTTTAGCTTTGAAAGAGAAATTGCCAAAATCAAGCTAACCATGCCTCTCACTGAATTGGTAATGCAAGAGGTATATAGATCCCATATTTTCAAAGTGTTAAACATAGGGAATGATACTGACACTTTAAACTTAACTGATGATAAACAAGAGCTGTTGTTTTGCCCTGAAGTAGAGGGAAAACATTAATAAGGACCTGTCCCTCATTTCTATGTTAGTCTGAACATACATGAAAAAATTCTGCATAATGCTATGCTAGACTCCGGCGCCTCACACAACCTCATGCCAAACGTTGTGATGGAGAGATTAGGCCTAGAAATTACAAAGCCTTACAAAGACTTGTACTCTTTTGATTCAAGTAGGGTCAAGTGTTTAGGCCTGATCAAGGATCTGTGTGTCAATCTGGCACAAATCCCTACTAAAAGTCTAGTATAGACATAGTTGTGGTTGACATCCCCCCAAAGTATGGCATGCTTCTACCTAGATCATGGGGGGGACAAACTCTAGGGTAGCCTTCAATTGGACATGACTAATGCTACCATCCTAGTCTTCAATCAAACAAGGAGGTTGTCTCAGGAATCCCACATGAAATATATGGTGAGTAGCATAGATAGGCCAAATAACACATCGGTTTATTCCATTCACTTAGACCTTGAATCCTTCATCTTGTACAATGAAAGTGATATAAATTAACAAGTGAATTACAATGAGGGAAAACTAAGCCCCTCGGAACAACCAAACCAACCCTCTAATCAAGAAAATGACACCCAAAACTCTAGCAACCCTGAAGTACAAAACTGTGACAAATCTGAAAATGACACCCAAAAATCTAGCAACCTCGAAGTACAAAACAGTGAAAAATCTGAAATTGACACCCTTTGGCATATGAGATTTGATGGCTCTTATGGTAGGGCTGGCTCAGGAGCTAGGGTTTGGATCCACAACACAAATGAAGGCCATTCCTATAGGCTAGATTTTCAATGCACCAATAACGTTGCAGAATATGAGGCTCTCCTTATTGGTTTACACTTACTTAAAAACCTCAAAGCTAAGAAAATCTTGTTTCAAGGAGATTCAAAACTGATCATCAAACAAATAAAGGGAGAATATTCAGCCAAGAACCCTAGACTGAGAGAGTATAGGAATTCTGCCCTAGATCTTCTCAAAACCTTTGAGAAGTATGAGCTCACTTTCATCCCCAAGGCCCAAAACTGCCTTGCTAATGAGCTTGCTTTTGCTGCCAGCAATTTCTCTTTACCCTATGAAAATAAACAATGCCTCATCAAAGTAAAAAATAGGCCTACTATGCTGAACAACTTGAACCATTGGCAAGTGTTTGACCGTGATGAGCAAATAGATGATTTTTTGCAATCCAGAAATGAATTTGCAAGCACAAAATAGAGTTTAAGATTTGAAAGAAATAATTTTGTTGAAAATGAAACTCCCAAAACAGATTTATCCTTTAATGATGATATGAACCACATTCAAAATCCTTGTGTTGCAGAAATATTTGATAAATTAGATCAAAGAGAACTTTAGGTTTTTCAATGTAAAGATGAAACCTTGCCAAGAGGCCTTACACCATTAGAAGAGTTGTTTTATTTTAATGATGTAGCTAAAAAACCAAAGATATAATCCACGAAAACAAATTTATAAGAATGTAACATTGGAGGGATGAAAGAGCACAAAATAGTCAATTTGTCCAAAACTCTCCCTCCTCACACAAAACAGAAATACATTGAGCTTTTTAAAGAATTTAAAGATGTGTTCGCTTGGGGGTATGAAGACTTGAAATCCTATGACACTAAAATCATTCAACACAAAATTCCTCTCAAAGAAAATCAGAAACCATTCAAACAAAAATTGAGAAGGATTAACCCCATCTTGTTACCTTCAGTTGAGAAATAAATCAAAAATATGTACGATGCCGGGATCATAGTCCCTCTCAGATACTCAAAATGAGTGTCCAACCTTGTGTCAGTTACGAAGAAGACTACGGAAATTAGGCTTTGCATTGACTTCAGAAATTTGAACAAGGCCTCCTTAAAGGACAATTATCCCTTGCCTAAAATGGATCACATACTCCAAAAAGTAGTTGGCTCACAAAGAATCTCATTACTAGATGGCTTCTCAAGTTATAACCAAATTCTGGTCTTTCTAAGTGACCAAATCAAAACTGCTTTCACTACACCTTGGGGTACATTCATGTATGTTAAAATGCCATTCGGTTTAATGAATGCATGGGCCACTTTCCAAAGGGCAATGGACATAGCTTTTTCGGAAGACATAGGTTACTTCATAGTCATATACCTTGATGACATCACTGTCTACTCTAAGACTGATGAAGAACACTTAGTCCACTTGAGAAAAGTTTTTGAAAAGTGTAGAAAGTATGGCCTATCTCTGAATCCTAAGAAAACTCTATTTGGACTTCAGGAAGGAAAACTATTAGGCCACATCATCTCTGAAGAAGGAATCAAAATAGATCCCAAAATAATAGAAGGCATCTTACAATTCAGCCATCCCAGAAACATTAAAGAGCTTCAATCTTTCATTGGAAAGATTAACTTCCTAAGAAGATTCATCCCCAACCTTGCTGAACTCCTAAGGAATATCACAAACATGTTGAAAAAGGAAGTAGGAGTGAAGTGGAATATGGAAGCAAAACAATCTTTTGAGCTGGTAAAACAAGCACTCACATAAACACCAGTCTTAATTAGTCCTGACTTCACCAAGGATTTTTGCATCTTCTCATTTGCATCTGAACATACCATGGCAGTAGTATTATTGCAAAATAAAATCATGGGGCAAGAACAACCCATAACTTTCTTTAGCAAGGCCTTGAGGGATGCTCCTCTAAAGTATAACATCATGGAAAAAGAAGCCTTTGCCTTAATCAAAGCTTTGAAAGATTTTAGAGTTTATGTTTTGCATTCACATGTCATAGCTTTTGTCCCACACACAGTTGTCAAAGACATACTTAATCAAGACCCTGATGGTAAAACGGGCAAGTGGATTGCTACTATTTTAGAATATTATTTAGAAATCAGACCCACCAAATTAATTAAAGGACAAGGACTTGCAAAACTTATGGCTGAATCAAATTTCCAAGCTTTAGATATGAATATGGTTGATGTGTTAGAGGAGACAGAAGAATTTACAGCTCCATACATTGAAGAAATGTTTTTAAATTCACCTTGGTATGCTGATATCATCTACATGCTTATTTATCTCAACGCCCCTCCTTCTCTATCAAAGACTAAAGCTAGATTCTTAAAACAAAAAGCTTTAAATTTCTGCATTTTAGATGGAGCGTTGTACTGGAAGAGTTCTATTGGTTTGCTACTTAAATGTTTGCTTGAATATGATGCATAAAAAATCATGCATGAATTACATGAGGGAGAATGTGGAGGTCACCTCTATTGGAAGACTACAACCAACAAGATCCTTAGAGCTGGTTACTATTGGCCTACCCTTTTTCCCGATACTCACAAACTAGTCATGACTTGCCATAAGTGCCAAATCTTTGATGGCAAAAGAATACTTCTACCTTTGCCCTTGCATCCCATCAGTGTTGAAGCTCCTTTCCAATAGTGGGGGTTGGACTTCATAGGAGAGATCCATCCTACCTCATCTGCCCAACATAAGTGGATCCTCACTGCCACCGATTACTTCACCAAATGGATAGATGCCATCCCTTCTAGGAATGCCACTGATTCCGTTATTATCAAATTCCTTGAAACCAACATCTTGTCTAGGTTTGGTTGCCCTAGAAAGATCATCACTGACAATGCTGCTGCCTTTACATCTAAAAATATGGTGGACTTTTGTTACAAATATCACATCATACTAGGCCACTCCACTGCTTATTACCCACAAGGCAATGGACTAGATGAGTCCTCTAACAAGAGCTTGGTGAACATCATCAAAAAGCTCCTAGAAAAAAATCAAAGGGCATGGCATGGCAAACTAGTGCATGCACTATGGGCTGATAGACTAACCACCAAGAAATCAATTTGTATGTCTCCCTATCAACTAGTATATGGTATGGATGCAATTTTCCCCACCTCTTTGGGAGTTCCAGTCATGAAGCTCCTCCAAGAGGTACAATCAAAATAAAATGGCATGCAAAGAAGACTGAACCAAACCATTCATTTGTAGTAGTCAAGGGAGGAAGTTTACAAAAGAACACAAGCAATACAAGACAACATCAAGAAATTTTTTGATAGGAGAACCAAGGCAAATGATTTCCAAATTGGAGACATAGTTCTAAAATGGGATTCAAGAAGGGAAGGCAAGGGCAAACATGGCAAGTTTGAAAATTTATGGAAAGGCCCTTACATCATTCATTCAGTTAGGGGTAACAATGATTTATTTCTGCAAGAGCTGGATGGAGCTGAAATGTTTGGAGGTCTTCTCAATGGAAGGATGCTCAAACACTACTTATGTCAAGATTCCTGAACTTTTCATATAGCACTCATTGTACATAAAATAAATTGATTAAGAAATAGAAAGGACGAAACCCCTAAAAAATAAAAAAGGAAAAGAGGGCAGGTTTTAGAAAGAAAGGTACAACCCCATACCCAAAAATAGTGATGCTTAACAAAATACATATATTGCCCTTATGTTTCCTAAGTTTTCTTTGTACAAAAATAACACTTGTGTGCAACTTGTTTTTATGCCACAACTCATGGTAAGTCAGATTGCCTAATCCTGATTTTCCATGCTTTCAATTTCATGTTAGTAGGATAGAGAATAAAGTTTGTCAAACAACTTAATCTTGACAAATGAGTAGACTAGGTAGAAAATAAAAAGAGTTCATTAGCCTAATCTGAACTCTTGGAAGAGATAAGGGTACAATTAGATAGTTTGATTTTTTCTTTTAAAAAAAAAGAAAAAAGAAAAATGTCAAGGGTTTGCCAGTTCAAAAGCACCCAAGGAAGAAAAAAATGTTAGGCAAGTAGGTTGGGTAGGTAGAGAATATGTTGATGTTAATCATGTTTTTTCAGATTACTAAGATCACAGCTTCAAGCAAGCATCAAAAAATGAAAAGAGGTAAAAGTATGCCCAATGGATGAGGCACTAGTCACCATAAAGCCAAAGATCTAAAGTTCTGGACACCTCTTGAAAAGTAGCTGCCTTCCCCAAGTGGAGCCATTGTTAGTCAACAGTAATTTTTTGCTTCTCATGGATGACTAAAAATACTTAGCCTAGATTTCTAGAAACAAAGTTCATGAACATTGTGAGTTCTAGAAATCTCACTGCCTTCATTATCCTTAGGATAAATTTTCATTAGTTTATCATCCTTTCATGTCAAGGTTAGCCTGATACTCCCAAAAGACCCATCATGAGCTCATGCTATTCATTTTCACCATGTCTGGTCACCTTTGGCCTCAAGCCCACTTTTCTTGTGTTTCCCAACCCCTCCACTGCTACCTAAGGTCACCAACCAATCAACTCTCTTATGTCTCCCAAATGCCTCAAGCATTGATGATCTCAAAACTATCTCTGTAGTCTCTTTAGATAAATCAAGTACATTGGATTTTTTTATAATCTTCAATACAGTAGTTTATCATAAAATCTGTCTGACACTTGATAGAGGCCAAGTTCTAGGTTTCAGTCCAAAATCCAAATCCCAGAGGGCCTCCACTAGGACACCTAGGGTTTTATGAGTCTTTGGGTGGATTTGGTACCCTTCAAGTCTCTATTTTTACCTACAAGGAGGCTTCTTTCAGAGAAGGAAAGGGACAGGTAACTTTGTCTTAAAATGATGAAGAGATCCTTCAAGGAAGGCCTTTGGTCTAAAGCATGAATCTAGTAAAGGGACAACTGCCATTTTCTCACTTTCCTTCCAGGAAGACTAAAAGGACCATCATATCAGATATGAGGTAAGGTAAAAGAGGAAAAAAATCATCACAGGAAGATCATCAGTGAAAAAGAGATAGCAGCAAGCATATGTTTTAGAAAGATCAGGGTTAGCAAATGTTTTTGGCCAAACAAGGAATCAATGCTAAGGGTTGCAAGGGCAGAGGTCACCTGAATCCATCAAAGCACAAATTGAAGAATTTTTAGAAATTATAAATGAGTTTTGATAGGTTTATAAGAACTTAGAAAATAACACTATTTATATTTTTCTAAGCAGCCTTGAAAACTCAGGAATTTGGAAAAATGACAAAATGACTAAGAAATGATGATGAAACCTCCTTCATCACAGCAGATGGCTACCAGAGAGTTTCAAGTTACCTCTCTAGGGTTTGTCAAAAAACAACACTATTTCACCTGCACTAAAAGGAGAAATGGCAAAGAGTATTAGTTTAAAGGGGCTAATCTCACCAAAGGGTAAAAGCAGAGGTTTTAAAAGAAGATAAAAAAGTTGGACATAAATTGTTGTCAAAATGGCCTAAGAAGCAAGTATACCCCTGGTTTACATCTCAGCAGTAAAATCCCAACAAAGGCCTCCTTGTCAAAAGATTATTCTACAAAAGATGACAGAGACATAAGTAATATTTTACAAAAATTGTCAAAAGTGTTTTTTCACAGCAAAATATCAGTCAAAGGCACATTAAAGAAAGTAGGGAGACACTAACTTTGTAAAAGTGGGTTTTTGTTTTTAATTTACTTGTCAAAAGGACTATAAAGGGTCTCTTAAGCCTTTCCCCCTCATCATTTTCCATTTCCAAAGTGAAAAAAGCTGTTGGAGGAGTTTTCAGAGTTTTCGTGCAAATTTGGGAGATTTTCATCGGCGCTACGTACCAAGGCCGGCGCCGCGCACCTGGCCTTTGGCGCTAAGCACATGAGTGGGGCGTCCAAATCTCGACGCTACGCACTTGGGTTGGCGCTACGCATAGGCTCAGAAAATTCCAAAGGCACCTGAAAACTGCCCATCTCTGCCTGGCGCTATGCTCTGACAACCCGACTGGCCCTGCGCTGCGCACAGGCACTACGCACAGACAAATTCTCTCAAAATTTTATCTAAAAGGTCAATAACTCAAATTTTCGCCTCCAAACCTCTTGCAATCAAAGCATAAGGTTGGTGAAATATTCTTTCCTCCTCCCAAAATTTCCTTTTTCTAAAGCAAGGAAGACATCTACAAGCAAAATTGGACCAAACCCTAGGCTACATAAAAATCAGTTTTTGAGTCTTTTTGGGTTAGGGTTTTCAAAGAAAATTTGTTATAGGTGCAAAAAGAGGACTGGGTAACTATAGAACGACCTCCAAACACTAAGTTCAATCCTTAAAAATTCACCTTAGCCCTCATTTTCAAGAGTTTTCCCTACACCACTAAAATCACCTATTTGCCCAAAATCCCTCAAATAAAGTCCAAAGGTCTTGTTGTTGTTTTTTTGGACCAGTCACCATGTCAGAGGGAGAAAATCACACCAGCAGTGATGAGAGCCAGAGGCCCACCAAGCCTAAACACCATGGAGGAAAGGCAAATAGTTTTGAGCCCCTAGACACCATTCAAATTACTTCCTCTCCTATGATCCTTTCATGCTTTCAGGATGTTGGGTGCTATAAATTTTGTGAAAAGGTTAGGCAAGTCAGCAACGATTCAGACTTGACTAGATTGTTTGTCTTTAGCTTACACAATCACCAAGTTAACCTAGCAGGGGTGCAATTTGAGCTCTCATCTGAAATTATTTCCAAAGCAACAGGTATACCAGACATTGGTGAAATATGGTTCAAACAAAAGAAATTGGGGTTGAGTTATTATGAGCCCTACTTGAAACCTAGCTATCAACAAAATTGTAAGGTTGTTTTCCCTTTCTCCCACTTGCTAGAAAGGTATGCTGTACTGATGAAGAAAATTATCAAGTTTTTCACATGTGAGGGGAGATACTCCAGGATCTACTCATATCATATAAGGTTAGTGATGCACTTAACCAAGGTCAAAATGATGAATCTACCTTACTACCTTTTCCGAAGCATTGATAAAATGGCCTCAGTTGTCAAGAAGAAAAGCTATGACCACCAAATGATGAGCCTTTCTCACCACTCCTTGATCAAAATTATTGTCTTATATCAGCTAGAGAAGCAAGGAATATCTTGGGAAACCTTCATCTCAAATGATGTGTTTACAAACCCCCGAGCCTTCATTCAACAGAATTTACCTTCCACTTCACAACCATCTACCTCCACTCCTCCATCATCTCTCCATGTGCCTTCTCCACAAAGAATTTCACCTCTTGTTTATTCTCCTAATATACCAAGTGAAGAGGCTGACAGTAGCCCTAGTGAAGAACAAATAGATGGCAGCAGTCAGGAAGAAACTGAGACAAATAATGATGGCCAAGAAGAAAGCAGTGAAGAAGAAGATGATGAGAAAAAATAAAACAATAAAGAAGAGGGAAGTAGCCATGAAGAAAGCAGTGATGGAAAAGATGAAATTAGTGAAGGCAGCTGCAAAGATGAGTATGTTGATGAAGAGGAAAACATAGCTGAAAATAGTGAATCAAGTGAGGAAGAAGAGTAGCAAGATGAGGAGGATAGTCAGCAAAGTGCACAAGACAGTCAAGGAAAGAGTCATGATAGCTGTCATGAATGTCTTGACACTAATCAACCTATAAATGACAAATAAAATCAAAATGAGGCAAGTGCAGAAGTTGTTGATCAATTTAAGGATCAAAGTGGTGACAAAACCACATTCAAAACTGCCATTGTTACCCCTCTCACATACACATACCACAGAGGGAGGAGAGATGTGTTTGCTGCCTCTAAAAGGAAAAGGGCCATCTCCTCTCAAGCTGCCAAAACATTGAACAAGGGCAAGGAAAAGATGGAAAAAATTAAGCAGAAGGTACAAGTAAGAAGGAGCAAAAGGATCAAGAAGACTCTCAAGGGCCTCTTTTCATTGATCTAGACAGTGAAAATGAAGACCAAGAGATGAATACTAAGTTGCTCCTCTTAGAAAAAGATGTATAGCTTCAAGAATGGGAAAAGGATTTTGAAAGGGCACAAAGGGTCATATACTATTATAAAGAGGAGCATAAACATTTCAAATAGGTGAAGAGGGTCCTTGCCCTACAGAAGAAAATGGTCAAACATTATGCAAGGAAAAGCATGCTTGCTAATGCCAAACTAAAGTAGGCCCTCATAGAGCTGGAAGACCTAAGAAGAACCAAAGTACATGACAGCCTTGGGATCTTGGCTGATTCTTCTTAGCAGGTATCTAAAACCCCTTGAAGGGTCTCTCCACCAAATTTGAGGCAAATTGGGAAACTTTTTGTTTTTTTCAAAATTTTGACCCCTAGGAGCGCAACACCTTAGGAGCTACACACAAAATTGGTTCATCTTCAGCTTTTCAAGTTTACATTTTTGGATTTCTGACATCACCAACAGTCTACCCACGAAATTTCAGGTCAATTGGAGTAGTTTTTCCCCCTCAAAAGGTCAAAAAACACCTCAAATTTGACCTTTCTGCCTCCTTTTCAGACTAGGTGCTGCGCACAGAGCATTGTTGGGAGATTTTATTTTTGAGGTGGTAAATGGAATTCATTCTGCACAAATCAAGTATTTTTGGAAAGTAGACTCATCAAAATTTCCAACAAGCCATCATGGGTCCAAAACCGATGCCGGGAAGGGATCCAAAACTCAGCTGCAACAGACCCTATTTTCTGTAGAAAAGGCGCTACGCACAGAGACTATCTTTTGCCAAAAAGTCAACAAAAGACACTGATTAATGGAAAAATTGTTTTTTAATATTTTCTTGGAAAAATCACTCCAAATTTGATTAAGGAGTTATGTTTTGATGTTTTTCATTTATTAGCTTATCTATTATGTGTTTTGGGCCTTGCATGGTCATTAAGCACATTTATGACATTTATGATAGAATTAGGGTTTCTGGAAGCCTCGTATGGTTTCCACCTCCTCATTTTCTCCATAAATAGAGAATGAGGCTCTTATGTATTGTGTTGGATTTTTATGACTTATTATCAAGTAATACATAGCCTCTTGGAGTTTTGAAAAGAATTTGATGTCTTGGAGCTCATGCATGCCCTGATTTGTTTGTTGATGAAGGAGGACTGTTTGCAGGATCCATAAGCCTGGTTGATGGTGATGTGTTTATCTTTTGTTCATGTTTTCTAGTTTTTCATTATGTTTCCATCTTTCTCTATTGCAGTAAGACAAAGAATTTAGACTAAGACATGTTTTCTGATGGCACCTTAGGTCTGTTTGTTCTTCACTGCCTTAATGTTTGCTTTTGCTAGGATATGTTAAAGAATTCATCTTTTGCTCTCTAAGGATTTCCTGAGCTTGTCTATTTCTTGAATTTTTTAGATCAGTTGGTATCAAGCATGATTTATGGCTAGCCCTGCATATTTGTTGCCACTAAAAACTCTGTTCTTGGAGTCATCTCTTTAAAGCACCATTACCTAGGTTTGTCAAAGAAGTTTGTTTCACTCATGCTCTTTGCATTTGCTTAGCTAATTGTTTCAAAGAACCTTCATAGTTATAATCGTAGATGTTCAGAGTTTCTCTCCTTCTATGATTGTAGTTATTTGTGCATCTTTAAATTTTTTTGTTCTTGATAATGAAATCCATGAAAGTTAAATAAGTTTCTTGCCTTTCTGTATTTCATTTAAATGTTTGTCTTAGATAATTATCTGCTTTAAGTCTGAATCAAAGAGTTTAGGGTTTCCTCTGCCTTTGATTTCTTCTCTATGCTTATGATTCTTATAACTCCCTTAGTTTAAGTATATGATAGAGAATTCTTTACTGCTCTTTGTCAAACTTTGTTTCTCAAAATTAATGTCCATCTCATGATCCTTCAAACCTCAAAGATCCACCAACCAAGCTAGATTTGCCCTACAATACTCCCTGCTCCATTTATAAACCTATCATGACCTTGTTAGACTCCATTTCGCAATGAATTGAAGTTTTCCTTGTTTCTATCTAGTCTATCTAAGCATCATACCCAACCCAAAAACAATGAACAAGCCCAATATTTCATAACTAGCCTAAAATCAACCCTAATAAGCAAACAAATTCACATCTTTGCACCTAATAGATAGATCCCTCTCTGAATGCAGAAAGGCTACGTCCTTGGATTCCAAAGCTTGGTTTGATGTTACCCCTGTCCATTTGTATCTCAATCAATATAGCAAATTACGGGGAGCTAACATGATGTATTATTAGGCCAACCATACTTGTGGAAGCAACATGTTGTGTATGAGTCCCGACCTCGTGTTGTTATTTTTACTTTTGGAAATAAGTTGTACAGGATACTAGAGGTACCACCGCCTGTTGGTATCTCTTTGGTTACTGTAAAATAATGTAGTAAGCTCATTTTCGAAACCAGTAAATTTGTTTTCCTGGTGATCCACCCCCAGGGCAAGAAGAATACTGTGGTCAGGGCCTCCAGACAGGGCTCCTCTGCATGACAAAAAGAAATGGACAAGGTTGTGGAGGAGCACGGGGACATCTGCACCTCACCCACAGGGGTGCCTTTGCACTGTCAGGTCAAGCACCCCATTGATCTGACCCCAAGTGCACCAATACCCAATGGACCAATCTATCGACGCTCTGTTCTGGAGAATGATGAAATCAAGAGGCAGATTCAGGAGCTGTCATAGAAAGGTCACATCCGACCGATTTCATTGCCCTGTGGGTACCCGATCGTGTTGGTACAAAAGAAGCATGGGACTTGGAGACTCTGTATTGACTATTGGGCACTGAACAAGATCACTGTTCGGAATAGGTACCCAATCCCACGGATTGATGACCTTCTGGAACAACTCAAAGGGGCAAAATATTCCAGCAAGATCGAATTGAAGTCTATGTATCACCAGGAAGACTACCTTCAAAGCCAAGGAGGGCCTTTTCAAATGGTTGGTCATGCCTTTCGAGTTGACGAATGCTCCTGCAACATTCATGAGGTTGATGGACGACACCTTCTGGCCATTCACCAACTTATTTGTAGTGGTGTACTTAGATGACATTCTGATCTTCAACCAGACTTGGGAAGAGCACCTCCACCACATCCGACAAGTCCTCGAAACTCTGCGGCAACACAAGTTGTGTGCCAATTTGGATAAGTGCACTTTTGGCATGACCTAGGTTCAATATATGGGATACATTATTGATGAAAGGGGGGTGCATGTGGATCCAACCAAGATCCAAGTCATTTGGGATTGGCCAGCCCCAACCCCTCTAACAAAGCTTCGTATCTTTCTGGGTCTTGCTAATTTCTGCCGCAGGTTCGTGTTGGGATTCTCTCATATCACTTGGACCTTGAGTCAAGTCACCAATGGGGGAGCGAAAGAAAAATTATTTTGGTCGAAATATCAATAGAAGGCGTTTGTAGAATTGAAACATCGCCTCTATTATGTCCCAGTTCTCACATTACCAGACTTGCAACAACCATTTGAGATTGAGACAGATGCCTCTGACTATGCTATTGGGGCAGTTCTTACTCAACAGGGGCATCCAGTGGCATATCACTGTGAGACATTGTCCGACACAGTCTGCAATTATCCTAATTATGACAGAGAAATGTATTCCATTGTGCAGGCTTGCTGATAATGGAAGCATTATATTTTGGGGAAGGAAACAATCATCAACACAGACCACCGACCCCTGCAGTTCCTACAGACACAAGGGAAGTTGCAAAATGATCGCCATAATAAGTGGTCCACATATCTACAACAATTTCATTTAAACATCAAGTACAATAAGGGTAGCACCAATAATGTTGTAGACTGCCTCAGCCGACCACTGATCATGGATATAACCACCGTTCTCAACTCTTGTGGGCACGAGACTTCTGATTGGCCACTTCTCTACAAGAGCGATCTAGAATTCGGCCACACATACAAGGCACTCTTGGGGGGTACTCAAGTTCCAAATTTTCACCTCCAAGATGCACTGTTATGTCACCTGGGACACCTTTGTGTTCCTTCAAGCGAGCATGCCAAGATGATATGGGAAGCACACTACAGTCGAGTCGCTGGAAATTTCAGGGTTGTGAAAATAGTGGTAGTACTGCAGAAGTATTTCTATTGGCCAAAACTTCGACAGGATGTTGGGAAGTACATTAGATCTTGCACTGCTTGCACCATTGCCAAGCCAACCATCAAGAAGTAAGGCCTCTATACTCTGCTACCTACCCCTAGTCGACCTTGGGAATCCATCTCCATGGATTACATGTTGGGCCTTCCTTCTACTAAGCATGGAAACGAATGTGTTTTCATGGTCATCGATAGATTCTCGAAGATGGCTATTATGGCGGCCTACAAGAAGAATATCACAGCAGAAACCACTGCTAAACTCTTCTTTGAACGGGTGTGGGTGCACTTTGGGATCCCACAGTATATCATCTCAGATTGGGACAAAAAATTCCAACGCACATTTTGGTCCAGCCTCTGGTCAATGCTGGACACCCTCTGGTCAATGCTGGACACCAAGCTCACCAATTCCATAGCTTTCCATCCCCAAAATGATGGCCAGAAAAAGGTCATCAACAGGATGATTATACACATTCTGCGCATTTACAATTCAAAGCATCCACGCACATGGGATGAGAGCCTCCCCTATGTACAACACAGTTATAACCAGGCTCTCTACAACTCAACTGGCCACAACCCCTTTCAGGTGGGCTTGGGATTCCAGCCACTATGTCCCGTTGACGTAGCCATGCCATTTGTGACTACTCATGCCGATTCAGCTCATGTCTAGTCTGAAGCTGACAAAGTGAACAACTTCATCGAGTGCATTCATCACATCCACCAACAGGTTCATGACATATTGGATAGAGCTAATGCTAAGTAAAAGCAACGACATGATCAACATTGAGTGCCACACAACTTCTAGATGGCGCCTCACTAGACCCCACCACAAGCTTCGCCTGCTCCGATATGGGTCATACACCATCACCAAGGCTGTAGGGAACAATTCCTTCGAGCTTAGTATTCCACCATTCCTTACTCTGCACCTAGTATTCAATGTGGACTGCCTTCGTCCCTAATTCCCACCTCTACTCGACACCTCTAACATTGCAGAACAACTCACACCAACAGAGTTAAACCCAGACTGCATGGAACAAGACACCACAAATTGTATCATGGACATAAAAATCAAGAACACTCACCAACAAAAGCATCCAACTATATCGGGTTGTCAAAGTTGGCCAACTCCTGCACCAAGGCAAGTGGTTCACCAAGGACCAAGTTCAACAGAAGTTTCCTCATCTCACGGGGGAAATCAACGCAATGGGGACCATTGCTTCCTAAGGAGGGAGTAACGATCCAGGTAGATATTGGTGGCCACCCACCTATTCCACTTGGGGCCCCACCATTGTCTCTTTCATTTTTTCAGTTTCGGCACAACTTACTATTTTTAGCAGTTTTTTGGGTCCTGAACTTCCGGAGCCATTTTGAGGCCCTAAATGACCATTTTTGGGAGAACCGGGAGCAACATGGATCCATGGAATATTGTTGGTCATATCAAAATTTTTATTACTTGGATAAATATTTCTAATGAGGTATGGTACACGTCAAACGGAATTCGTATGCCAAAGTTACGTCCCCGGGAAGTTGAAACACCAATTTACCCAAACAGGGCCCATAGTTTTGGCGCTTCATCTACTAGGATTAGGTTTTTGGATGTTTAGGGTTTGCCATTATTTCTAAATAATAAATAGGCCCTCGAGCCTCATTGTCACACAATTCAAAGGTCTGTAGCCGCCACATATCTTCTAAGAGATAAGCTACCAGCACCCTAGCTAGTTTATTTCCATTCTGTCTGTAAGCAAATTTCAGTTCTTTGATATTAATGAAATGAAGTGTTATTTCCACTACATGTTTGTATTTATGGTTATATGTGTATTATGTTGCATTCCTGCATGAATCCGGATCAATGGGGGATAAGGATCGATATCCGGCTTAGTTGGGGATTGATTGGGATTTTGAGAACTATGCATTAATTGATCTCAAGCAGGAGACTATGAATTTTGAGGTGGATGGTATGTCGGTTATATAGCCCCTTGATTTATATCAGGTCTCACGGTTTACTGAACCATTAGATGATGTTGAATCCCCTAATCTAGTGGATCAATTGTACCAGTTAACAGTTGGAAAGCGATAAGATTACATTAAACCCACAACAACTGGCTCGATTAGCTAGAGGAGTGTCCAAAGCACTGAAGTTGGTTCTGAAGCTACAATGGAGGACTGACAATAGGGTGCTCACGAACTACATTCTCGAAACTGTGCCACTGTTCGATGTGTTCGATGGATTGGTACTGAGGTACACAAGTATCCTATTTTTAATGGTACAAATTATGTTATATATTTTATTAAAGAAATTGATTCTTGTATGGAAGAGAATCAAAAGGTGGGTAGCACATTTTGATTAGTTGCATGAGTGGAAATCTGTTAAAATTATTTTGTTACATTGGTTTTCTCCACAGGCCGAAATCTTGAGCACTATTCCTATTTATACTAGTCTTACATCTATGTAATACCGTGTTGTGCATTGTTATTCTATATGGAATGTTGAAGGTGTGGCATTGACGATATGGCCACATCTATTTATTCATTCTTTGGGAAATATTCCGCAAGCTTGGTATATGCAGGAGGAGCTAAATCGTTAGACTGCAGATTGGGATGTATTGACAACTCAATTTTGTAAATATTTCTCCTTTTCAGATGTTGATGAGAAGATGGCACATGTTATTAAATCTATTAGAGGTGTTTTTTTCTCGAGAGAGGATGCACTAGCATAATGTAGAAGATATCCAGATTTTGAACACCAGTATGATTCAAGGTTTCATGAAGTTTTTGTTTGTGGAAAAGTTTACAGAGACCCGGATGATGACCTGAAGGAATTAAGGCACCTTTATTTCAAAGAATCTGAAGGAGAAAAAAAAATTAAAAAATATCCTATTTACGATGCTCCACATTTGACGCCTCTCAAAATAAAGAAGATGAATTTTGGGACTAAGGAGAAACCAAAGCTTGCTTCTATTGGAGACTATTGGGATGATCAGAACACATGAAAATTTTTAGATCGTCTCAAAGAATATGAAGATCTATTTCCCTGCTCTATATCAGAGTTGAAAGGAATTAAAGGCGATTTGGGGGAAATGAAAATTGTGTTAAACCCATACGTGAAACCCATGAAGCACAAACCTTACAGGTTGAACCCTCACGTTAAGGAGAAGGTTAAGAAGGATATTGATAAAATGTTGATTGTAGGTTTGATATTCCATGTTGATGAATTTGAATTGATAAGTCTTATCGTCATCAAGGACAAGAAGGATTCAGATGAAATCAGGGCCTGTGTTTATTATCATAGTCTTAATAATTTATGTTTGCATGATTGATTCCCAACCCCCTTCAATGATGAAATCATGGACAATGTTGGGGGAAATTAAGCATACTCATTTACTGATGGATTTTTGGGATACCATCAAGTATATATTGCAGAAGAAGAAAAGAAAAAGACCACATTCACTACTAAGTGGGGGTTATATGCGTATAATGTGATGAATTTTGTCTTGAAGAATGCTCTGCCTATTTTTTCTTGTATTGTTATTGCTACATTCTTCGAGTATATCCACAAGTTTTTGGAAGTCTATATGGATGACTTGACTATTTATAGCTTGCTCAAGAATCACCCTAGTTTGTTGAGGGTTTTGTTTGATCGGTGTCGTCAAATTCATATATTGTTGAATCTAAAGAAATGCATTTTTGTTGTGCCTTTTGGAAATTTATTGGGCCATATTCTTTGTAATGAGGGAGTGTGTGTGGATTTAGCTAAAATTGCAGTAATTTTTAATATGCCACCTCCCACATTAGTTCGACAGTTACGTTATGCCTTGGTCCATACTGGTTATTACCGTAGATTCATCTGCAATTATGTTTCTATTACAACTCCACTTGAGAAGACCCTCAAGAAATATGAACGGTTTGTGTGGTCTGAAGAATGCAATGTTGTGTTCGATACCTTGAAAGAAAAACTTGCAAGTGCACCAATCTTAGTCTTTCCTGATTGGAACAAGTAATTCAATGTTCATGTGGATACTGTTAGGGTCCTATAATAATAGGGTTCATAGTTTTTGAATTGACTATGATAGTCTTGTAAATATGTACATACCTTGATTTCTGCAAGTTGTTTTCCCATATTTGAAAAAATAACAAAAAATATGAAAAGAGGGTAAAAGTCCTAAAATAAAGATCAAAGGACTTACAAAATAATAGACCCCAAAATAAAAAAGAGATAAAAATAAGACCTGAAAGTGAGCAAGTCAAAATGCCACTACTATTTACTTTTACTGCAAGAATAATGATTATGTGCAGATTGTTCAAAATGCCATAATCCATGATTAGTTAAATAGTTTAATCTTAACTTTTCATGCTTTGCATTTCATGTTTTAGATAGAGAATAAAGATATGTCACACAATTTAAACTTGACAAATCAGTAGAGAATAAATGAGGAGCTCAATAGTTTAATCTGAGCCCTCGGATGAAATAAGGTTAGAATTATATAGATTTATGCTTTGAAAGAAAAATGGATTTAGGGTTGCAAGCTTAAATGCACCCATGCAAATGAAGTAAAACATGTTAGAATAATGATGGGTAGGTAGAAAGCAGTTGTGCAAGACATGTAATAAAGCATCATCGGGCAACATTACTAATTTCCCCTCCCCCACAATGATCCAGTATTCTAAACCTTCAGTCAAAAAGGCTTAGATAATTTCTGTGACTTTTGTTGGGACCGAACCCAAGGCTTAATGACTAATTGGTTAAAGATATTGGATTCCCTACATAAAACCCATTTCATCAGAATATTCACCCTTTTCCAAAATTATGATCCGTTTTCCTAAGTAAAACACTTTTTTTCTTAGAAAAGTAAAACTCCCCCTTAATTAATTTCATTTTCATTCAAAAAGCACTCAAAAACCTATAAAATGCATTTGATCATAAGTTCATGTGTAAAAAATCAAAATGGACAAAATTATGCTTAATTGCCTATTTTACACTTTACTTAGTTTAAATACTATGTATTTTAATTCATTTCATTCATTTTCATTTTCAGATTAATTTCTGACTTGAAGTACTAAATCCTTATATAATAACCCCTCCCGTATATATTAATTTCTTTATATATTAATACCCCCAAAAACCCACTTATTTTAAGTTAAAACCTATGTTTATTTATCCCACATGATAAAATAAATCCTCGATCTTTCCCATAGGTTTAAACATATTTTATATTCTAATCCTGCCCCCTATGGTTTTAAAACACTTGTTAAAAATGTTTTATATGCCATGTAATACCATACCCACACCATTGGTTATTCAACACTCGTTTAATGTTTTATTTAAACATTATAACATTACCCCCACCAATCAAATAATATAAGGTTTTACGTTATAAATATATATATTTACAAAGTTTAAAATCTACCCTACCACATATAAATAAGCCCTGGACCCCACCTCTTACAGCCAAGCAACTCCAAGATACGATCGCAGTTGTTCGCATCAAAGCTCCCAGATCCGACGATCACCTGGCCATATCACAAATTAAATTGCAGAACTTAACACATTTCAAACCACGCGAAATAGGTCGTTTTACCTTTTTCTCCCTCCTCCACGCGGCTAAGCCCTATTGGATCGCCTTTGATCCAAACAAATCCATTTACCACTTATTTCCTGCACGATAACCGCCTACAGTTTTTGCCTTCGAAAACCCAAAACCACTATCTCTTCGATGTGACCACCATTTAATGCAAGTCAGTTTAGACCTAAAACATTTAAATAAACTTTTAAAATTCACCATTAAGCCGTTTCCTGCGCTATTTCACTGTATTCATCCTCCTCACTGAAAAGAACGAAGCCTGTACACTAATTCAAGATAAGAACTAACAAAAAGCCACGCAGTTGATGTCAATACTGCAGAAAGATCCCAGACTGCTGCTAAAGACCTGAAAAGTCCTAGACTTCCTTCAAAAGCAACCATAAACTCATTCCGACACCTCAGAAACTGTTACAAAGACAAATACCTGCATAAACAGGTATTTTCCAAGAAAAAAAAGCTTGTTATCATTCTAAAAAGATTTTGCTGAAAGAATTGAGTACAGTAAAAGCTTATTTGCCCAAAGAAAGATTCTACTTGCCCGAAAAGAGATAAAACCCTGTCAAAATTTGATTAAAAACATCTGTTTTAAATACTATATTCAGTTTTAAAGGAAAAATCAAGTTTATTTTAGCCTTTTCAAACTTTAAAAGACTCCAATCTTGCCTAGAAATCCTCTATAGGTA
Organism: Pinus albicaulis; assembly: GCA_034641835.2. Classification (NCBI taxonomy): domain Eukaryota; kingdom Viridiplantae; phylum Streptophyta; class Pinopsida; order Pinales; family Pinaceae; genus Pinus; species Pinus albicaulis. The sequence continues at coordinate 1,510,815,893 of CM076570.1, read as the reverse complement.
ACCCCAAACCTCTGTGCTCAATTTTAATCATTTTTCGATCCAGAATTATCCAAAAAATAGATAAAACCCTTGTTTTATCATCTCATAAACCTGTGAAAGTCTGAAGAACAGTTGAAAACCAAAATTGAAGGTTGAAATCCCAAGAAAGAACCAAGTTGTGCTTATTTTATCTAAAGAACCTCTGTTAAAATCAAAAGCACTTATGTAAACCATTTAATCTTACATAAAGAGTCCAGAAAGCCTAAAAACAGAGTTTCAGTTATCCAGAAAGCCTGAAAAATGTCAAAATACAATCCAGCTATGTCCTCCAAGACTGCAATCATTGTAAATCCTCTACAACCTCTTGTTGTAGACATTTAACACACACCTTTAGCATATGTGGACTATAAAATAATAGATCCAGTTCTTGGATTTAATTTGTTAGACCTCCACTGTTAGAGTCATGGAAAGTCCTTAGATCAGGTTGAAGAAGTCCAAATTTGAGAATCAAACCTACCCAAATATGTTGTTCCAGTCACTCATTAATGCTAAGAGGTTATTGGGTTAGTCAGAGTTATTATTCACCTTAACATAGAGCAATGATGAATGCAAACAAAGAGATACTGTTTCCAATTACTGCTGAGTCCATAAATCAGATGTTACAACTCAAACATGATCCCAAAGTAGTTCCTTTGTCAATAGAAGCACTTACCAAGTTGTACATTGGTCTTGATTTTCCCAAAAGGTTTCAGATTTTTCAAGTGTTCATACCTTTACATGTTGAAATTCCACAAATCAACCCTCCATATTCTACTTCAATATTTCCAGAAGGGTCTAGGCATGTCATTTCCATGTTTTCATTTATCCTAGGATACTTTACAGATGAGCATACTGATGAGTCCATCCTAGGTTTTCTATCTACTTTTGCACCAGGACAACCTCCCTATGTAATTTTCAATTATGCTGAGTATATAGCTGACAATATCCATGATCAGCTGGTCAAATTTCCCACTGAAGGAGTATTCAGATATACATCTTTTCTCTTCCATTTGTTCTTGTATTTTCAAGTAGACAAGTTCCCTATAACCCTCCAGAAGCTTGATATAGAAGAAAATCCACTTTAAATCATCTTTTGGACTTCTTTGATCAGAAAAGAGTCCTCAGAGTTCACTTATGCAGAATTTACAGATAACTTTGTCCATCCATTGATAAATATGTTGAAAAATACAGAACAACCAAGAATTAGTGATGAAATGAAAAATGTTCTATAGCTATCAGAGCCAACTAGAAATGGTGATTGGTACTTGTATGAGAAACATACAGAAATCAGAGTTTTTGGGTCTAATCTGTTACCCTACAAACTACCTAAATATGTACCAATGAGAGTATTTGCCTTGGAGTATATCAGGAAAATTTTAAATTCTGATTCTATCAACTTCCTAGCAGCCAAGAAGAAGACCCAATTTAAGTTGAAGAATCAGGTGGGGCCATTTATTTGTAATCACAAAAATGCAGAAGAAGAAGCAGCAAAACAATTGCTTGAGTACAGATTTGAAGAGAGCTTCTCATGGAACTATGATCCACAAGGAATATTAAGCAAAATGAGGGTTAATTTCAAATTAACACCTCATATACCTGAGAAAAAACTAGAAATTGAAAAATATGTCAATCAAACTGAGTGGCTAGAAAACACTTTGGCAGATGCAGTTAAACAAGGTGATACTAGTCACACCTTGCAAACTGCAAATCAAGGAGAAAAAGCTACTAAAAGACTCAGATAAGAAGGAACATACACTGCTGAGACAACAACTGAGACAAGGTTTAAAATTAGATACAATAAAAAGCCTAAATTCAATTAAGTTGATAAAGGAAAAGTGACTATAGAGGTGGAAGACACAGATATTCCAGTGAAAAATAAAGATGCTACTACAGTCAATACAAATGAGCCAGCAAAAAAGATTTTAAATGAAGGAAATCCTGATAATTCAAATACTCAGGTCATAGAGAAACAACAGAATTTGGAGACCTCTTCCTCACAGATAGTAGAAGAAAAAGATCTTAATATCAGAGAAAAATATAAGCAGATTAAGACAAATAATGAATAAATTAAGAATGAGATTTATTCTCTGTATTTGAAGCAAACATCAAGTATTCAAAACAAACTTTTATAAGCTTTTGATTACTCAAACAAAAATTTGATTATGTCAGTGCTTCAACCAATAGTCAAGACTCCTAAGGCTATTGCAGACTACAAGAAAATTTATCTTGAAGTGCCCACAAAAAGTATTCATGCACTAGATAAGATTGAGTTTCATAGGCAAAGTTCAGAGATGTTATATTCTACCATAAATACCAAGGCTATGAGTATCAACAAACTTCAAAATACAATCATAAATATGAGAGATCAAATGAAGGTTAACAAGGCCTCATCATATGCTAAAGATATTAGGATTAAGTCTTTAGAAGAGTTGGTTATCCAAGTAGGATATGATCCTGCAAATGTTAAAGCAACAGAACAGTCAGTAAAGAAGAAAAATGAAGATATTGCAGCATTGAGGAAACAACTTAAGCTTCCACCAACTGAACATACACAGGCCAGAGAAATAGTACAAGAGAAAAATCAGAAAGATGACATAATGAACTTGATCTTTCAATTAACAGGATAGATAAAGAGATGGAAATTGAAATGGACAAGCTTGTCCAGGAAAGAGAAACTATAAAAGCACAAGAAATTCTTACAGTAATTCCCATGGTTACTACTATTGTGCCTTAAACTCTGGCAAAAGAGTTGGCACCAAACGAACCACTGGCTACTGCAGTGCCAGTGACACCATCCACAACTTCAGCCACAGAGTCTTCTACATCAACAGTGCAACCAACAGATGAAGCTAGTAAATTAGTAAAAGCCATGGAAGAAATGTCACTTCAAACAAATGAATTAATAGATTGAAGAAAGTGATTGACAATCTTGAAGACACCAAGAAGCTAGCAAACTCAATGCTAAAAACATGAAAAAAGGGCTAATAGGTTAAATACTGAGTTGAAGAATCTACAAAAAGATTTAACCTTAAAAGAACCGGTTTCTTATGTGAAGAATTAGTTATGGAGTAAAATCATTGAAGCCATCAATGATGTTTGGCCCTCAATCCAAGTGATATATGAGCAAAGGAATTTACTGAAGGCAACACACGCAGAGATTCAGAAAACAAAAGATGAGCTAGGTGACAAACCTGAGCAAGCCATAAAATTGATAAAGTTTCTCAACAGTAAAAACAAACAAGAGTTGGAAGAAATAGAAATCACTGATAGGACAGAGACAATCCTTGAAATAAGGAAAGTCCTTTGAAAGAAGAATCTGATGAAACAACTTGAAGATAAATGTGAAAATATGAACATAGCCATAACCAAGTTTATGGTTAAATTTGAAAATTTGAGGCAAAGAAGTTTGCCTAACATTTTGGTCATTAATGATAAACTCATGCCACAGGAGGACTATAATAAGAAAATCAAAGAGTATGCAAAAGATTAGGTTGAAAAAATAGGATGGCAAGGTATTCCTACAGGGAAGGTCTTACACAGAAGTTTTGAAGACTTGTTTTATCTTCAACATGAGATAAGACATTTATTTGTCATAAAACCAACATTTCCCAGATATACTGAGGCAGATGAAAAGTTCAGGAAGCTGAAAAAGATACAAATTCCTAATGATGAAGCTTGGCAATCACTCACTGACTTCCTATAAAAGTCAAAATTGCAAAAATAAAGACAAAAACAATTTGCTGATTTTTACAGTCAAAACAGAAAATTACAGCAGTAAGGCAGCTTTTACAGAGGATAAAGAGTATTAGAGTTAAAGAGTATAAGATAAAGAAGATAACATTTCAAAATAGATTTGAAATATCTATGCCAACAAAGAGGACACCAAGGCAACCAACTGCACCTAATCCACAAACAATTTTCTATTATATTTGGATAAATAGGACAACTTGATGATTTGTTAAGCAACTGTCTCTATTTTGTTGTAAAGATATTTTATTTTTCCTTAGATAATTCGTAGAAGCATTCTAGGATATTTTGTAAACATTTTTGTATAAATAGTTCACTCTTTGAAGTATTATTGTGGAATAAATTGCTGAAGATTTCTATAGTCATTTTTGTTGTACTTGAAGGCTTTTGTTGCAAACTTCGAGTAGCAGACTAGATCAGATCATCTAGCATTATATTTCAGGATGCATGTGATGAGCCATTGAAGTGAATTGCTTTCTACTTGTCATATTTTATCTTATCATGTTTTCATGCATCCATTATGTATTCTAAATTTGAATGATAAAATAGGAGTATTATTTCAGGATTTGTTAAAAGCACCCTGTCTTTACTATTTATCATTTCTATGTTTTTTGTTGATTTCCAAAGTAGGGAACCCTTAATTTCTCCCTCTTTCGAATGACCTCTGTCTACTCCTTCCTTATCCAGATTAAAGAATATTTCATTTCTCTTTATCCCAATCAAACCACTTCACCAAATCAACCTTCCAAGATCTTCAAAGACTTGTCTATTTTTCCCTGAAAACATTTGACTTTTTGACCTTGATCCTAGTTCTATATGCTTCAATTTTGACTCCTTAGCCCAATGGACAAAGATCTCCCACTATCCATCTCATTAAGTGATTTTTCCCACCAAACCAAACCAAATCAAAACCAAATTGCACAATCATAACTAGCCTAATATTTTATAATCAAAACAAAGTTAAATATTAAAGAGAGAGCCCTCTTTGAACCCTAAGAAGGTTAGATCTTAGAGTTTAAAAGTTGGTCTGTGGTTACCTCTAGTATTCTTAGACTTTAAATCAAAATCTCACAACTTGAGAATTATTAGAGTGATAACATACTAGAGACCATACTGGGGACCTAACCTATCCTCAGTCTTAAAATAAGTCTTAAGGAAATATTTTTTATTATCTTTTGCCTTTAAGATTGTTTTAAAAGTTGTGAGTATCAAAAATTTGTAATTCTGGCTTCTAGAAAAATTTACTATACCAGGTCCAACCCGGATCCTAAACCTGCTGTCATAGTAGAAAATCTAGACAGTATTGGAAAAAAGAATAAACAAGTAGAGGATTTGGGTGCTAAATTTTCCTTAGATAGAGCCAATTCATTACAAAAGAGTTAGTAAGTTTACATGACATAGAGTTTGAACTAAAATTTGAAAATTCTTTATTCAGAAGTAAATCAGAATCTGATTTAAAAACTGCTGTTCTAGACCTGTTTTCATTTCATTTCTTGAGACAAAACAGGAAAATATTATAGTAGATTCTAAATTAAAGACATTTAAATCTCGGGATAAACTTGAAGAGATAAACGCTACTATTCTTAAGGAAATTGATGAAGCTATTGAATTAGCTCAATTGTTATCATATACATCTAAGCCTTCTATTTCTCATTGAGATACCACTACATCATCTATAATTTCCACTACTATCCAATCTATAGATCCATTTATCCCTAGAAAACCCTTACAACCTAGAATACTTTTTCCATTATCCCCTACATCAACTACATCCCCCAGTTTATCTTCTGCAAATTTAAACTCATCATTCTCATTTCCTAGTAGTTCTTTATATATTCCAGTTTCATCAGTTGCTTTTTCAATTATATCAGCTACCATTTCCAGTTCAACCTCAAGCACCTCCAATCTACCCCCAAGCCAAGCAAGAATTCAAGCTATGGCTATCAGGTATGCTCCCCTAGTTCTTCCAGCACAACTACATGATATGCCTCAGGATTACCAAAGTAAGATTCCACAATTTGATGCTACTACTCATTACACATCCCAACAACATATAAATAAAATGACAGATTACTTTGAGCTCCATGAAATAGATGATTCTGATGTACAAATGAGACTCTTTGCACAAACATTAACAAGGGAAGTTAAAAAATGGTTTAAAGGCCTTAATGCTGGTAGTATAGCTGATTTATCAGTATTTCATTGATTATTTTTGAATAGATAGGAAAATAAGAAAAATCCACTCTAAATACTATCTGAATTTGACGCCATGAAAAGAGCTCCTAATGAATCAGTCCAAGACTACTGCACTAGATACAATAGTGTTTACAATTCATTCCCTGCCAATATCAAACCCACTCATGATTATGTCCTACTCAAATTCCGTGATGGATTTGACACAGACATGGCTTATCAGTTGAGGGAAATAAATGTTGAAATGTTAGAAAGAATGAAAACAGATGCTGTTAGTGTAGAAGTAACATTTTAGCTAAAAAAGTTAGATTAAGAAATGAGAGGAGAGTAACCATGAAAGAAGAAGCTTCTAGTTGAGATGGAAAAATAGATTAGTTAGCTAAGCATTTAGAGAGAATGATGGATAGAATAGAAAACATAGAAAGGAGACCTCAATGGGATAATCAACAACAAATCAAAAATCCCAACTTTAGGAAAAATACAAATTCAGGAAAATAAAAAAAATCAGCTCGAGATCAGACAATAAGACCCCCATTTCAAGAGAACTATGCTAAAAGTTATCAAAACAATGTAGATGATGAAGCTACCATAAATCTAATGGGTATAAATGAAGATAACACTATCTTTCTCACTCAGGAAGATCAAGAGTTATTTGAAATGCAACAACTTCAATTAGATTCAGGTGAATCATTTGACTACAAACAAGGTTATGATTTTTCCATAAACTAAGTACATAAGCAATATACCCTTAGAAGTAAGAAAAAAACTAAACCTTCTACTAAGAAATGTGCACAAACTGAAAATAAGAAAACAGTAGAAGCCCCAACAACAAAAGTTCTGCAAATTCTCCCTAGGGAAAATAGGCAAAACTCTAATTCATCCCAAAAAGTTTCCAGCCCCAAAATTTCACCAAGTCCTAAGATTGTTGACATAACAGATGAAGTTGATCAAACAACAAAAGATTCACAAAAATTTGATGTTTTTAAAACAACTAATTCTGCTAAAACAACAAACTTAGAGTCCAAAACATCCACTACTGATCCAAAATCAGCAGATCCAAAAGCTGCCACTGCAAAAACAGCTTCTGACAATTCAAAATTTGAAAAAACATCTACTGCTTCTCAAACCGCTCCTAAAAAGAAAACTAGGAGCAATAAGACACAAGAAAATCAAACAGAAAATGAAAATATAAATGTAGAAAAACAAGATAAACCCACTCAAACTACAGTTACTAAAGAAGAGTTAATTCAAATAAGTAAATCACAACCTTCATTCAATATACAAACTGAATTTGGAAAGTTAAAAATACCAATTCCTTTGACAGAATTGGTAAAACTTGATTTGTATACGACAACTATCACAGAAACATTAAACATGAATGATGGAGAAGACTCTGTAAAATTGAATGATGATCAACCAGAGTTGAGTTTTGGCCCTGATGTGAATGGAAAGCATCAAGATAGAGCAGTTCCTCCATTTTACATCAGTTTAACTGTTCATGACCAAATTTTACACAATGCAATGTTAGATTCAAGAGCTTCACATAATCTAATGCCTAAAGCAATAATGGAAACTCTGAATTTAGACATTACAAGGCCTTACAAAGATTTATTTTCATTTGATTCAAGCAAAGTAAAATGCCTAGGTTTAATTAAATATTTCTGTGTAACATTAGTTCAATATCCTAGTAATATTTTACTCATGGAAATTGTAGTAGCTGATATCCCACCCAAATATGGAATGTTATTATCTCGCTCTTGGGAAGCAAAATTACAGGGATCTTTACAATTGGACATGTCATATGCTACTATATCATTTTTTGGTCAACCAAAGAAACTTTATAGGGAAACATTGATGAAATATATGGTAAGTAGTGCAGCAAGATCAATAAATTACCCAATTATGCTACACCTACTGACCTAGATTCTTTCATCTTATGTAAATTTGAAGATAATAATGAAATCAAACCTGAACTAAAGGACAAAAAGAAAACAAAAAACAATGACAATATCTTTCATGAATCTTTATGGAATTTAGATTTTTATGGCTCAATAAACAAACTAGGAGCAGGAGCAGGAGTTTGGATAACGAATATTGAAAAGAATCATGCAGAAGGCCATGCTTTCAGACTGAATTTTAAATGCACTAACAATATGGCTAAGTATGAATCCCTCATTTTAGGACTCCAAATTATCAAAAACTTAGAAGGCAAAATAATAGCAATAATGGGAGACTCAGAGTTGATTGTAAATCAAATTAATGGTGAATATTCTGTTTACAATCCTAGACTAGGCTGATATAGAGAGACTGTACTAGATTTGATTGATGATTTGTTGGAATGTAATTTCTCTGCAATACCGAGAAAGCAAAATTTAGAAGAACACTCCTTAGAAAATTTTGCTAGTACTTGTAATTTACCTTTTCAGCCCAATCATAAATATACTGCAGAAGTTAAACATGGACCAATAATTCCAGATAACCTCAAATATTGGTAGATTTTCTCACAAGACCAACACATTTACCATTTTATGAATAATTAAGGTGAATTTCAGAACTGTAAAATAGATATTGATTGTACATTAGATCAGGATTTAGATAGTGAAATTGATTTGAATAATATAGATGTAAATAAAGTAAAGTTTGCTAGACCAACTAAGTTTAGTCAATCGGATATAGATAAATTAGAGAGAGTAGAAATTGATGAGATAATTGATCATGAATCTGATACATTAAATCTCAAAGATAATTTCTTACCAAAAGGTTTAACTCCTTTAGAATATTTATTTGACTCAAATGATGTGGCTAGAAAACCCAAAAAGGAGCCACTTAGATCTGATATTAAGGAATGTAACATTGGCACATAGTTAAAACCCAAGATGATCAAACTTTCAAAAGCCTTACCTCAACAAGAAAAAGAAAAATATATTGCTCTTTTCAAGGAATTTCAATATGTTTTTGCTTGGAGTTATGAGGACCTAAAATCCTATGACACCAACATAATTCAGCATAAAATCCCTATAAAAGAAGAAAAAAATAATTTTAAACAAAATTTAAGGAGGATCAACCTTGTTTTGATGCCCTTGATTGAAAAAGAGGTAAAAATAATGTACGATGCACATATAATTGCACCAATCAGATATTCTGATTGGGTTTCTAATTTAGTTCCAACCAGAAAAAAGGCAGGAGAGATTAGATTATGTGTTGATTTTAGGAATCTAAATAAAGTATCCTTAAAAGATAATTATCCTTTACCAAAAATGGATCATATATTACAAAGGGTAGTTGGATCTTCTAGGATTTCACTTTTAGATGGATTTTCAGGATACAACCAAATTTTAGTCCAACTAGAGGATCAAGCCAAAAAAACTTTTACTACTCCTTGGGGCACTTTTATGTATGTAAAAATGCCTTTTGGTTTAATGAATGCAGGGGCTACCTTTCAAAGAGCTATGGATATAGCCTTTGCAAAGGAAATTCATGAATTTTTAGTAATTTACTTAGATGACATAACTGTATTTTCTAAGACTAATTATGAACACTTGGATCATCTTAGACAAGTCTTTATTAAATGCAGAAAGTTTGGCATCTATTTAAACCCTAAGAAAACCTTATTTGGATTAGAAGAAGGCAAGTTACTAGGACACATAATATCTAAGGAAGGAATTATAATAGATCCTTTTAGAATAGAAGCAATTCTTAACATTAGTCCTCCAAGAAACACAAAAGAGTTACAAGCTTTTCTAGGAAAATTTAACTTTTTAAGAAGACTCATTTCCAATTTCGCTGAGATAATTAGAGAACTAAAAAACATGCTTAAAAAATATTCAGTTCTTAAATGGACTATTGATGCCAAACAATCATTTGAATCCATCAAACAGGCGTTAACCAAAACCCCAGTCCTTATAAGTCCTGACTTTAAAAATGATTTCATCATTTTTTAATTTTCTTTAGAACACACCATTGCTGTAGTTTTACTACAGAAAAATGACCAGGGTTATGAGCAGCCCATAGATTTATGTAGCAAAACACTTAGAGGTGCCATTTTGAAATAAAATATCATGGAGAAACATGCCCTAGCTTTGGTAAAGTCCATTAAAGATTTCAGAGTGTATGTTATCTATTCTCACATCATTGCCTATGTCCCAAATGCAGTAGTAAAAGACATTCTAACTCAGGATGGTCCTGATGGTAGAAGAGGTAAGTGGATTTCCACGAATATGACATAGAGATAAAACCCACTAAATTGATAAAAGGTCAAGGTTTAGCCAAACTCATGGCTGAATCAAATTGTCATGCCCTAGACATAAATTTCATTGCCCAAGTAGATGATCAGGAGGAGATGGCAACTCCAAAGATCAGTGAAGCCTTTTCAGACTCACCATAGTATGCATATATCATATTTGTATTACTAAACTTACAAGCTCCTCCTGGATTATCAAGAACAAAAGCTATATTTTTAAAGCTTAAGGCAGTAAGATTTTGTATATTAGACAATGTACTTTTTTGGAAAGATCATAGTGGGTTTTTGTTAAATTGTTTGTTAAAAGAAGAAGCTGACAAAGTATTACAAGAATTTCATGCAAGTGACTATGGAGGACATCTCTACTGGAAGACTACTACAGATAAAATCTCGAGAGATGGTTTTTACTGACCTACTTTGTTTGCAGATGTTAAAAGGTATGTGACCTCCTGTCACAAGTGTCAAATATTTGAGGGTAAGAAAAATCTATTACCCCTGCCCTTAAAACCCATTTCAACTGAAATGCCATTTCAACAATGGGGACTTGACTTCATTGGAGAAATTCACCCCCCATCATCATCCCAACATAAGTGGATTTTGACAGCCACTGATTATTTTACCAAGTGGATTGAAGCCATACCCTCTAGGCAAGCTACAAATACAATCATTATCTCCTTTTAAGAAAGCAACATACTTTCAAGATTTGGATGTCCCCAAAAGATTATTACTGACAATGCAGCTGCATTCAAATCTAAAAATATGATTGACTTTTGCCATAAATATCACATTAACCTAGTCCATTCTACTACATATTACCCACAAGGTAATGGTCTAGCCGAATCTTCAAATAAGATCCTTGTAAACATCATCAAAAAGTTACTTGAAGATAACAAAAATACTTGGAACAAGAAGTTAGTCAATGCCTTATGGGCCTCTTGAGCCTGCACACATGCAACTCGTTGCTGAAGATATCGAAACCTTCAGGCTGCTCTATGTACACCTCCTCCTCAATCACTCCGTTGAGGAACACAGTCTTCACATCCATCTAATGAATGTGCCACCCCATCTGTGCTGAGATAGCAAGAATCGTCTGTATGGAAGAATACCTTGCGACAGGTGCAAAGGTTTTCTCATAGTCGATTCCCTCAATCTGTGAGAAGCCTCGGGCAAAAAATATTGCCTTGAACTTCTCCACACTCTCGTAAGCTGCTTGTTTCACTTTGTAGATCCATCTTGAACCCACCACTGATTTCCCTTTCGGCCTTGGGACAATCTCCCATGCACTGTTTCTGACAATCGAATCATACTCTTCCACCATGGCATCTACCCATGCGGGGTCCTCCATAGCTTCCTCGAAAGAGGATGGTTTCACATGATACACTTGCTCATAAGAGCCATGTATCCAGTATACCGGTCAGGTGACTGTCTCTGTCTACGTTGTGATGTAGGTACTCCTACAACCTTCTCTGCATCTTGAGCCAGTCGCTCAACTTCTGTAGTGCGCTTCCGCCCTCTGATGGTTGGCGCTGCATGAGTGGTCTCTTCCACTCCATGAACCTCCTCTTGTGGCTGATCCACATCTGGAAGCTCATCCGTAGGAACTAATAGCTCCTCATCTGCATGTAAGTGTGGCTCCCTCTCAAGCGAAAACTTCATGGCTTTATCCTCATGAAATTTGATATCTCGTCGCACAACAAAGCCTTTAGTGATCGTCTCACAAATACACACGATAGTTGTGGGGCGTATCAGTGTACCCCACAAATATCCCAACCTCTGCGGTCGGCTCCAGCTTCTTCCTGGCATCCTTCGTCACATGAATGTAAACAGGTGAACCAAAATCCTCAAATGGGAAATATCAGGCCTCTTACCAGAAAACGCCTCCTCGGGTGTACTCATGCCAAGTATCCTGTGAGGACAACGGTTCTGCACATATACCGCAGTATTGCATGCCTCAGCCCACAAGTGTATGGGTAGGCCCTGATCATGCAACATCGCCCGTGCAGCACCCATGATCGTTCTGTTCTTCCTGCAACCCCATTCACAGGGGTTAGTGAGGTAAGCAGTGAGCTCCCTTTGAATTCCTTTCCGTTTCGCAGGGCCCTTGAATTCACCAGGGAGATGACCCACCACCATTGTTGCTCCTAAGAGCCTTCACCGCTCTCGATTCTTTCTCAAATCCAGTTGCCTTGAACTCATAGATCCAGAGATTCTCCGAGCAAAAATCATCAACAAACACTCGTATCATCCGTGACTGTCGAAGCCACCAAAAGAAAGTTCCACACACGTCTGTGACTCTTCAAGGATCGTCGTGGCACGACAATCCTATCCTTCGTGAAAGGTGGCTTCTCACAAATTTTCCAAGGTACATCCCCTGCAATTTCCATCCGACCGTGGCAAGAGTACTCCTTAGGAAGCCCAATAGAAATCTGCTGCAAAATTTTCAAAGCACCATGGTGAAGATGGCCCAATCTACTGTGCCATAGCTCGCCCTCATCTCGACTCACCACTCCTTCTGCCTTGCCTGCCATTGTTGTGCAGCCATCTACCTGCAACTGATAAAGGTTCTTAACTTGAACCCCTATCCTCCGGGTTTCACCAGTTGCCTTACTGCGCAGGAAAACCTTTCCCTTGCTAAAGACAACATCATATCCCTTGTCTTCTAACATGGCCACCGAGATCAGATTCTTCTTCAATCCTAGAAAATGCATGACATCCTTCAGTATGAAAGGTTTATTAGACTCCCTCTCAAAGGAAATGGTCCCGATACCAGTCGCACTGTATCTACCATCATCGCCCATCTCAATCTGCACTCCAAGATCCTTCTCATCTAGATCACTGAACAAATATTTTTCTCCGGTCATATGAAAAGACACACCACTGTCAAGAAACCACACTGAACCCATCATACTTGAGACCAAGCATGCGATCAATGAAAAATCCAGCTCAAACTGCGAGGCTAAGGCCTCTCCAGCTGCAGATCCAACAACCTGCTTATTTTTCTTCTTCTGTGGACAATTAGTGGCGTAATGTCCGTGTTGGTGACAGTGAAAGCACTTCACCTTGGACATGTCCTACTTCTTGCCTTTCACACCGGATTGAGAAGCATTCTTCTTTCTCTTCCCCTTCCTTGATTTCGCAGCCAAAGCGCAATTTTATTCATCTGAGTTATTTGATGAAGATCCGTCCCGGTACTGGGCCTATCTCCTCTTGTACAAGATCTGACCAAAGTCGCTCCCATCCTGGCAATTTCTCCCGACCATTGACAGAGTCCTGATAGGAATGCCAACTCTTCGGAAGCCCAAGGAGATCCAAGCTCACCAAGTCCTCATCATCAACAGTAACCTCCACACTTCCCAGCTCATCCCTACATTGGATGAACTTCGTGAGGTACTTGGGCATATTGTCGCCTTTCTCCATTTTTATGTTCCCGAGTTTATCCTTGAGCGCCAACTTCCTCTGGTCACTCTTGCTTTGAAATAAATCTGTCAAAGCTTTCCACATCAAGAATGGAGAAGCCTTACCATGAAGGTTGGACACTATGTGATCCTTCACACCTTCCAATAGAATTCTTCGACACTTTGCTGTCTTTTGTTGCCATGAAGGGGGCAAAAGATTCGCTTAGAAGCAGTTTTGAATTTCTGCATCTATGAACTCCTTCAACCCATTGTCATCCCAAGACCGCCTCCATCCCGTCCTTCCATGAAATATAATTTGAGCTACCCTCAAGGGCATACTCACAATCTATTGAAAGACATCTCAACTTCGACCACCAAGAAATATCACAAATTCGAATTCCACCACTTCAAAACTCAACCGCTTCAATGTTTCGCACTTGCTCCAATGATCAATATCGCTCTGATACCATGTAGAAATTTGAATAACCGATATATTATTCACCGAGATTCTCCTGATCACACACTATTTTAACTTCATGCACAACACAGAATCTCTTCTACCATTGATCATTAATTGCGGAAATAAAAACAATCGCATGCGCACATTAAAACCATAAACAATCACACATATGAACACAATATTTTATGGGAAAGCTTAAAGCTGAAAACCCCCAACTATATATATATTATATGTCATAGATATCATGTAACAATCATTATACAAAGCTCCTCACAAGCTCTCAGTATAATCTCTAATTGCTACACACTAATCAAGCCCGATCTAGCAAATCACATGCTCCAATCTCTGCCACCTAATAGCCTGACTCTACTGCGCAATCCCTAATGAAGAATGGATCTGAATGAACTCGAATTGGTCCAGCCTTGACTGCGCAATCCTCATTGGCATATCCAATCACTGGTTGTTGCAAATCATGCAACAATATTGTCACAACTGATAGTCACACTGCTCTTTCACCTACCTCTTCACTGGTCTCCACTGAAACTGTTCATGCACTGTAGTTAACTGATGTATTATTTAGTTTATTAATGAGTTAATAATTATTGAATTAATTAATAATTAATTCACACCACTCTCACTAGTGTATCAATCAGTTAGACTAGATACAACTATCTCAACTATGTTTAACTTAGTTAAACTGAACACAACTCCATCAACTAGCTCAATAACTCCACCAAACTCTGTCACATGAGTTCTAACTAAAGTATCCATGAAATAGCTCCACTTAACCCTCAGGAATAGCGTAATTCCTTCTGTCAGCTCCTGTGCCACATCTGTGCACTTAACGGAAGTGCTCCAAGAGAATAAGATAATATTTATAGTCCAAATATTATTAAGAGCTAATAATATTCGACATATCTATTTTTAGACTGGAAATCTAAAAATAGATTCCGCCCAATATGTCTAAAAATAGAAGTCCATCTATTTTGTCTGACTTGACCAACCATCCACAAATAGCATCCTGCAACTCATAGAATATGATCGACATGTCTAAAAATAGACTTGCACCAAAACTAGCCTGCGGGCCCACTTAGTGAAGGCGACTTCTTTCCACTAAGCTCATCATCTTGTTGCAATCTCAACAACATATAAATTGCAAATTTTAGATTGGATTGGATGTTTTCCTAACAAAGTTGAAGCCCAGAGAGAAGGCCCTAAGCTTTGAGAGGTAAAATATCATAAGTATGAATAAAGGCAGAAATCAGAAGACACTTACAGGGTCATCACAGTCAAAATTCAAAGGTTACTAGTCATAAAGTTCTTGACATCTCACCAGGAAATGCCATCCCCACGTAGAGCCACTGTTAGGGTCCTATAATAATAGGGTTCATAATTTTTGAATTGACTTTGATAGTATTGTAAATATGTACATACCTTGCTTTCTACAAGTTTTTTTCCCATATTTGAAAAAAAAAAAAAATGAAAAGAGGGTAAAAGTCCTAAAAGAAAGATCAAAGGACTTAGAAAATAATAGACCCCAAAAGAAAAAAGAGATACAAATAATACCTGAAAGTGAGTAAGTCAAAATGCCACTACTATTTACTTTTACTGCAAGAATACTGATTATGTGCAGATTGTTCAAAATGCCATAATCCATGATCAGTTAAATAGTTTAATCTTAACTTTTCATGCTTTGAATTTCATGTTTTAGATAGAGAATAAAGATATGTCAAATAGTTTAAACTTGAGAAATCAGTAGATAGTTAGAGAATAAATGAGGAGCTCAACAGTTTAATCTGAGCCCTCAGATGAAATAAGGTTAGAATTAGATAGATTTATGCTTTGAAATAAAAATGGATTTAGGGTTGCAAGCTTAAATGCACCCATGAAAATGAAGTAAAAAATGTTAGAATAATGATGGGTAGGTAGAAAGCAGTTGTGCAAGACATGTAATAAAGCATCATCGGGAAACATTACTAATTTCCCCTCCCCCACAATGACCTAGTATTCTAAATCTTCAGTAAAAAAGACTCAGAGCATTTCTCTGACTTCTGGTGGGACCGGACCCAAGGCTTGATGACTGATTGGTTAAAATATTGGATTCCCTACATAAAACCCATTTCATCAGAATATTCACCCTTTTCCAAAATTATGATCCCTTTTCTTTAAGTAAAACAATTTTTTGCTTAGAAAAGTAAAACCCCCCCTTAATTAATTTCATTTTCATTCAAAAAACACTTAAAAACCTACAAAATGCATTTTATCCTAAGTTCATGTGTAAAAAATCAAAATGGGACAAAATTATGCTTAATTGCCTATTTTACACTTTACTTAGTTTAAATACTATGTATTTTAATTCATTTCATTCATTTTCATTTTCATATTAATTTCTGACCTGAAGTACTAAATCCTTATCTAATAACCCCTCCTGTATATATTAATACCCCCCCAAACCCACTTATTTTAAGTTAAAACCTATGTTTATTTATCCCACATGATAAAATAAATCCCCGATCTTTCCCATAGGTTTAAACATATTTTGTATTCCAATCCCGCCCCCCTATGGTTTTAAAACACTTGTTAAAAATGTTTTATATGCCATGTAATACCATACCCGTGCCATTGGTTATTTAACACTCATTTAATGTTTTATTTAAACATTATAACATTACCTCCGCCAATCAAATAATATAAGGTTTTACGTTATATATATATATATATATATATACAACATTTAAAATCTACCCCGCCACATATAAACAAACCCCATACCCCACCTCTTACAGCCAAGCAACTCCAAGATACGATCGCAGTCATTCGCATCAAATCCCCCAGATCCGACGATCACCTGGCCATGTTTCAAATTAAATTGTGTGAAATTAACACATTTCAAACCAAACGAAATAGGTGGCTTATCTTTTTCTCCCTCCTCCACATGGCTGAGCCCTATTGGATCGCATTCGATCCAACCAAAACCATTTACCACTTATTTCCCGCGCGATAAACGCCTATGGTTTTCACCTTCAAAAACCAAAAACCACTATTTTTCTGACATGAACGCCATTTAATGCAGGTTAGTTTAGACCTAAAACGTTTAAATAAACTTTTAAAATGCGCCATTAAGCCCTTTCCTGCGCTATTTCACTGTATTCGTCCTCCTGACTGAAAATAACGAAGCCTGTACACTAATTCAAGCCCAGAACCAACAAAAAAGCCACACAGTTGATTTCAAGACTGCAGAAAGATCCCAGACTACTGCTAAAGACCTGAAACGTCCCAGATTGCCTTCAAAAGAAACCAAAAACTCATTTTGACAACTCAAAAACTGTTACAAAGACCAATACCTACAAAAACAGGTATTTTCCGAGGAAAACAAGCCTGTTATCATTCTAAAAAGAATTTTCTAAAAGAATTGAGTACAGTAAAAGCTTATTTTCCCAAAGAAACTTCTACTTGCCTGAAAAGAGCACTTCTACTTGCCCGAAAAGAGCTAAAACACTGTCAAAATTTGATTAAAAACCTTTGTTTAAATACTATATTCAGTTTTAAAGGAAAAATCAAATTTATTTTAGCCTTTGCAGAATTTAAAAGACTTCAATATTTCCTAGAAATCCTCTGCAGGTAACCCCAACCCTCTGTGCTCAATTTTAATCATTTTTCGATTCAGAATTATCCAAAAAACAGATAAAACCCTTGTTTTATCATCTCCTAAATCCGTGAAATTCGGAAGAACAGTTGAAAACCAAAATTGAAGGTTGAAATCCCAAGAAAGAACCAAGTTGTGCTGATTTTATCTAAAGAACCTCTGTCAAAATCAAAAGCACTTCCGTAAACCATTTAATCTTACAGAAAGAGTCTAGAAAGCCTAAAAATAGAGTTTCAACTATCCACAAAGCCTGAAAAATGTCAAAATCCAATCCAGCTATGTCCTCCAAGACTGCAATCATTGTAAATTCTCTACAACCTTCTGTTGTAGACATTGAACACACACCTTTAACAGATGTGGACTATAAAATAACAGATCCAGTTCTTGAATTTAATTTGTTAGACCTCCACTGCTGGAGTTATGAAAATTTCTTAGATCAAGTTGAAGAAGTCCAAATTTGGGAATCAAACCTACCCAAATATGTTGTTCCAGTCACTCATCAATGCCCAGAGGTTATTAGGTTGTGTCAAAGTTATTATTCACCTGAACATAGAGCAATGATGAATGAAAACAAAGAGGTATTGTTTACAATTATTTTCGAGTCCATAGATCAGATGTTACAACTAAAACATGATTCCAATGCATTTCATTTGTCAATATAAGCACTTACCAAGTTGTACATTGGTCTTGATTTTCCCAAAAGGTTTCAGATTTTTCAAGTGTTCATGCCTTTACATGTTGAAATTCCACAAATCAACCCTCCATTTTCTACTTCAAAATTTCCAGAAGGATCTAGGCATGTCATTTCCATGTTGTCATTTATCCTAGTATACTTTACAGATGAGCATACTGATGAGTCCATCCTAGGGTTTCTATCTACTTTTGCACCAGGACAAGCTCCCTATGTAATTTTCAATTATGCTGAGTATATAGCTGACAATATCCATGATTAGCTGGTCAAATTTCCCACTGAAGGAGTATTCAAGTATACATCATTTCTCTTCCATTTGTTCTTGTATTTTCAAGTAGACAAGTTCCCTATAACCCTCCAAAAGCTTGATATAGAAGAAAATCCACTTTGAGTCATCTTTTGGACTTCTTTGATCAGAAAAGAGTCCTCAGAGTTCATTTATGCAGAATTTACAGATAACTTTGTCCATCCATTGATAAATATGTTGACAAATACAGAAAAACCAAGAATTGGTGATGAAATGAAGAAAGTTCTACAACTATCAGAGCACACTAGAACTGGTGATTGGTACTTGTATGAGAAACATATAGAAATCAGAGTTTTTGGGTCTAATCTGTTACCCTACAAACTACCTAAATATGTACCAATAAAAGTCTTTGCCTTGGAGTATATCAGGCAAATTTTAAATTATGATTCTATCAACTTCCTAGCAGCTAAGAAGAAGACCCAATTTAAGTTGAAGAATTAGGTGGGGCCATTTATTTGTAATCACAGAGATGCAAAAAAAGAAGCAGCAAAACAATTGCTTGAGTACATATTTGAAGAAATCTTCTCATGGAACTATGAGCCACAAGGAATATTGAGCAAAATGAGGGTTAAGTGCAAACTAACACCTTATATAAATGAGAAAAAACCATAAATTGAAAAAATGTCAATCAAACTGAGTGGCTAGAAAACACTTTGGTAGATGCAGTTAAATAGGGTGATACTAGTCACACCTTGCAAACTGCAAATCAAGGAGAAAAAGCTACTAAAAGACTCAGAGAAGAAGGAACATACACTGCTGAGACAACAACTGAGACAAGGTTTAAAATTAGATACAATAAAAAGCCTAAAGTCAATTCAGCTGATAAAGGAAAAGTGACTATAGAGGTGGAAGACACAGATATTCCAGTGAAAAATAAAGATGCTACTATAGTCAATACAAATGAGCTAGCAACATAGATTTTAAATGATGGAAATCCTGATAATTCAAATACTCAGGTCATAGAGAAACAATAGAATTTGGAGACCTCTTCCTCACAGACAACAGAAGAAAAAGATCTTAATATTAGGGAAAAATATAAGCAGATTAAGCCAAAGAATGAAGAAATTAAGAATGAGATTTATTCTTAGTATTTGAAGCAAACACCAAGTATTCAAAACATACTTTTATCAGCTTTTGATTACTCAAAAAAAAAATTGATTATGTCAGTGCTTCAACCAACAATCAAGACCTCTAAGACTGTTGTAGACTACAAGAAAATTGATCTTGAAGTTCCCACAGAAAGTATTCATGCACTAGATAAGATTGAGTTTCATAGGCAAAGTTCAGAGATGTTATATTCTACCATAACTACCATGGCTATGAGTATCAACAAAATTCAGAATACAATCATAAACATGAGAGATGAAATGAAGGTTAACAAGGCCTCATCATATGCTAAAGATCTTAGGATTAAGTCTTTAGAAGAGTTGGTTATCCAATTAGGATATGATCCTGCAAATATTAAAGCAGCATAACAGTTAGTAAAGAAGAAAGATGAAGATATTGCAGCATTGAGGAAACAACTTAAGCTTCCACCAACTGAACATCCACAGGCCAGAGAAATAGTACAAGAGAAAAATCAGAAAGATGACATGATGAACTTGATCTTTCAATTAACAAGATAGATAAAAGAGATGGAAATCCAAATGGAGAAGCTTGTCCATGAAAGAGAAACTACAAAAGCACAGGAAATTCCTACAGTAATTCCCATGGTTACTACTACTGTACCTTCAAGTCTGGCAGAAGACTTGGCACCAAAAGAACCACGGGCTATTGCAGTGACAGTGACATTATCCACAACTTCAGCCACAGAGTCTTCTACATCAACAATGCAGCCAACAGATGAAGCTAGTAAACTAGTAAAAGCCATGGAAGAAATGTCACTTCAAACAAATGAAATTAACAGATTGAAGAAAGTGATTGCCAATCTTGAAGACACCAAGAAGCTAGCTCAACTCAATGTTAAAACACTTGAACACAGGGCTAACAGGTTAAATAATGAGTTGAATAATCTACAAAAATATTTAACCTTAAAAGAACCAATTTCTTATGTGAAGAATCAGTTATGGAGTAAAATCATTGAAGCCATCAATGATGTTTGGCCCTCAATCTAGGTGATATATGAGAAAAGAGATTTACTGAAGGTATCACAAGCAGAGATTCAAAAAACAAAAGATGATCTAGGTGACAAACCTGAGCAAGCCATAGAATTGATAAAGTTTCTCAACAGTAAAAACAAACAAGAGTTGAAAGAAATAGAAATCACTGATAGGACAAAGACAATCCTTGAAATAAGGAAAGTCCTTTCAAAGGAGAATCTGATGAAACAACTTGAAGAGAAATGTGAAAATATGAACATAGCCATAACCAAGTTTATGGTTAAATTTGAAAATTTGAGGCAAAGAAGTTTGCCTAACATTCTGGTCATTAATGATAAATTCATGCCACAAGATGAATATAATAAGAAAATCAGATAGTATGCAAAAGAGCAGGTTGAAAAAACAGGATGGCAAGGTATTCCTACAAGGACGGTCTTACACAGAAGTTTTGAAGACTTGTTTTATCTTCAACATGAGATAATACATTTATTTGTCATAAAACCAACATTTTCCAGATATACTGAGGCAGATGAAAACTTTAGGAAGCTGAAAAGATACAAATTCCTAATGATGAAGCTTGGAAATCACTTACTGACTTACTATAAAAGTCAAAATTGCAAAAATAAAGACAAAAATAGTTTGCTGATTTTACAGTCAAAACAAAAAAATACAGCAGTAAGGCAATTTTTACAGAGGATAAAGAGTATCAGAGTTAAAGAGTATAAGATAAAGAAGATAACATTTCAAAACAGATTTGAAATATCTATGCCAGCAAAGAGGACACCAAGGCAGCCAACTGCACCTAATCCACAAACAATTTTCTATTATATTTGGATAAATAGGACAACTTGCTGATTTGTTAAGAAGTTGTCTCTATTTTGTTGTAAAGATATTTTATTTTCCTTAGATAATTCCTAGAAGCATTGATCAGGTGATCATGTCCAAGAGGAAAAAAATGCTTAAAATTGGAACTTCTCAGAATTAGTTGCAAACTGAACGAATGGATAGGCATCGTTGCTGCGATTCTGGCGCCACGAATGGGACCCAAATCCAATGTCATATGAGAAAGATATTGATGTTTGAATTTTCCCAATAGCCTTCAAAACAGGACCTTTGAACTCATAAATTTGTCATCTTCAGAAAAGTTTTATGGAAAATTTTTATTTGTTTATATATGGTTTGGAACCCTATCAGAGGGTGCCACGTGGCCTACCTAGAGGCTACCATGTGGCCCCAGACCCAAGGTTCAAGTCATTTTAAAAAATTATTTTGGTGGACAGATCCGACCCAACCTGAAAGGAGTCGGGTCACCCTGAACGTAAACGAGTTCAAACAACGTTCAACAGTGAATGCGAAAGGGTCAGTGGAATGAGACCTCATGCAGGTGTGAAGTATTTGGGTCAGTCAGGCGGAGGATGACCCGACGCGAACGCGAATGGGTCATGGAAATCAGGTGAGTCGGGTCATTTGTTAGAACCGGTGGAAAACTAGGGATAAGCCCTCAGGGCTAAGGTTTTTAAACCCCATGAATATGTGCTCAGAACTGTGGCTTTAGCCAATTCACTAGCGGAAAGGTCTGGGTTAAGCACTCAGGTGCTAACCCCCAACCACATGACCTACAGGCGGTGTCCATGGGCGCGGCTTTAGCCTTATCCGCCAGCAAGACTAAACGTCTGGGAAATTCGCATGTGAACGCGCCCATCAAACTGATAGTTAAACTAAATGTCTCCACCTTATTTAGCACACAGTTCCGATATTTTCGGAGATTCCGCCTTTCTGGTGGAGCTAACTGGAGTTAGCCAATTTTAGTGGAGGATTTCTAGTGCCACTAGGAAAAATACTGTTTGGATCATAAATTTCACCATATTCAATCAAATTAGACAAAATGCTGGTCAATTTTGGGTATTCTGAGCATTATGGAGCCATTGGGATAGGTTGCAGAGCCAACATAGGTGTTTTTAAACCATTGTTTCTTCAGGGAAGCTTGGAGAGCCATCAAGGCCATGAGGGAAATGGAGCTGCATTGGGCTACACTTCACTATTTGAGGTGAAATAAAAGCTATAATTAGCTTATTTCTGTCTTCTAAATTCATTTTCACAGCTGTTTCAAATTGTTTAGGCTTATTTCTCACTGTAAAACCAAATTGAGCATCATAATATAGCAAGGACATGCCCATTGGGAGCCTTGGACCCGGGAAATGTAGCCCAGGAGGGGTGAACTACCTCATCATGTTGCTGTGTTGCTATGGTGAAGTTATTCTGCTATGTATTTCTAATTCAAGATGTTAAACAGTAATTTTAATTAACATTCCCTCACACATAAACTCAAAAACAGTTACCAAAAACACTTTGTTTAATTTGCAAGACATGACAGCCACTTTGCACACTTAATTAAATGTAAATGAATACTTTGAACAACAGATACAAATAGTTTAATTTTCAGATCAGATGGTATCAGAGCTAAGGATTTGAGCCTTAGGAGCTAGAGTTTTACTCAACATTTGTTTTGTGCAAAGATATAGTTGATTGTTTTCAAGTTTTGATGCTTACTAGGCTTAAAATCAAGAGAGGTAAAGGACATTTGGTTAGTGTAATAAGTAATCCACAACCAAGAAGGGTCAGAGAGCCACCTCTAAGAGCCATAGAAGTAGTTTCAAGCATGTCTTCAAGAGAGGGAGAAGCTCCTGAAGATATGGATCCCAACGAAGAGGAACGGGTGTTCCGAAAGGCTTTCTTGGATATGACGGAGATGGTAAGGATACTCTACCAAGAAAGGAATGATAGGCTTGTTGGAGAATGGCCTAAAAACAAGAAATAAGAAGAGGGTTCTTCAGGAGAAAAGAAAAGTGATGACAAGTCAAAGAAAGGACATGGAGGAAATGGTGATCCACCATCCCCATCTTCGTCCTCTTCCTCTACATCATCATCCTCAACTTCGATGATTCAATATCACAAATCTAAAACTATTGGTAAAAGTCCATTTTTAAAGCTTGATGTGAAATTTGAGTTGCCTATGTTTAACGGTGAATTCAATGTAGAGAAAATTGACAGTTGGATTAGACAGTTGGAAGTTTACTTGAGGATACAGAACCTTCATGATGACGACACCAAGATACAGTTAGCCCATTTGAGAATGGATCTAGCAGCATTGGTATGGTGGGAAGCCAAGACCAAGGATGAAATTAAAAAACATGGTAAGATCACTTTATCATGGGCTGAATTTATTTCTGCAATTAAAAGGCAATTTTATCCATTAGCTCATTTACAAAAGGCTATCATGAACTGGCAAAACTTCAGACAGCTTAAGGGACAAAATGTACAAGACTACACCCAAGAGTTTAGGAGAAGAGCACTCTTATTAGGGGTAGACTTACAAATTCAAGATACTTTGCTCAAATATATAGGTGGTTTGCATAGCTACCTTAGACATACTATCCTTATGTTCAATCCTACTAGTCTAGACGAAGTTTGTGTACAAGCTATGCATTTAGAGGCTAGAGGGAAAAACACTTTTGATGAGGGTAGAAACAAGCCTTTTAAAGGGAAAAACAAAGATAAAACCTTTAAGGGAAAAGGAAAAAAGAATGCATTTGTCAAACAAGAGGGTGAGAAAGTGATATGTAAACATTGTTCAAGAGAAGGCCATGAAGAGAAAAACTGTTGGAAATTACATCCTGAAAAAAGAACTCAGTTTAACAAAAACAAAGGAAAGAAGAAAACTGCAGCTACTACAACTACACCACAAGACTTAGGTGATGAAACCAAAATTGCAGCCATGGGTTTGAAAAGTATGAAGGGAAAGGAAATTGAAACTAAGCCAAGCACTAGTACTTCAAACTGTCATGTACAAAATCCAAATGAGGAAGAAAGAATCGAATTGTTCCATGTGAGGGTAGTCTCAAAACATAGAAAAATTGACACACTGTTTGACAGTGGGTCACAAGAAAATATCATATCAGAAGACTTGGTCAAATAGCTTAAACTTGAGACCATTCCACATCCAAAGCCATATCCACTTGGGTGGATATGCAAGGAGGCAAACTTACAAGTCTCAAGAAAGTGCATATTGCGATTTGCAATTACTACACACTTTATTGACACAGTTGAACTTGATGTAGTACCTCTTGCTATATCAGGAATTGTTTTGGGAAGTCCTTACTTATTTGACAGGAAATCGATCTTCCATCACCATGAAAATAAGTATCATCTCTTTAAAGATGGAAAGGAGTTCATTTTCAGAGCACATTGCAAGAAGGCAAATATAGCGATGGTAAATGCGGGACAGGTAAAAAGGCTAGTGAAGTCTAGTAAGAGTTTTGTACTTCTTATGGTTAAGCCCAAGGTTGATGTGAATCACGAGTCATTTGAAAATTGTGATTCCAAGCTTAAATCAGATTTATATGATGTAGTTTATGCACATCATGAGATGTTTCAGGAACCGACAGGTTTACCTCCTAAAAGGGAGATTCAGCATGAAATCTAGTTACATCAAGATTGTCCTCTTCCTAACATAGGCATGTACCGCATGTCTATCATGGAGAATGCTTAAATCAAGAGGCAAATTAAAGACTTGTTGGACAAAGTATTCATAAGACCAAGCACTTCGCCATGTGCGTCACCGATAGTGTTGATTCCAAAGAGATGGAACTTGGCGCATGTGTGTGGAATTCAGGTCATTGAACAAGATAACGGTAAAGAATCATTACCCACTCCCACGGATAGATGATTTGTTAGATCAGCTGAAAGATACTAAATATTTCACTAAGTTAGACTTACGTAGTGGTTATCATCAAGTTAGAATTGCAGAAAGTGACATTTGGAAGACAACATTTAAAACCAAACAGGGACTCTTTGAGTGGCTTGTTATGCTGTTTGGTTTATGCAATGCACCTACAACTTTCATGTGGGTAATGGATGATGTCTTACGTCCTTTTCTTGATGATTTCGTTATTGTATACTTATATGACATCTTAATTTTCAGCAAGACTAGAGAAGAGCATGTCATGCATGTTAAGAAAGTACTTGATATTTTGAAGAAAAATCAGTGTCTTAAAATGTCAAAGTGTGAATTTGGAAAGACTTCTTTGGTTTATTTGGGACACATAGTAGGAGGATGTGCTTTGAGAATTGATCCTTCTAAGGTAGAAGCCATTGTGAATTGGCCTACTCCCAAATCCATTATAGAGGTAAGAAGTTTTTTGGGTGCAGCTCAGTATTGGAGGAAGTTTATTTCTAACTTCTCTGCCATAGTAGCTCCTATGCATGCAGTGACAAGTGTGAAGCGTGCATTCCAATGGGGAGGAAAGGAACATAAAGCTTTCGATTCTTTGAAAGAGAAGATAAGTTCAGCTCTAGTCCTTGCATTACCAGACTTGAGACAACCATTCAAGATTCAGACCGATGCTAGTGATTACGCCATGGGTGCAGTTCTCTTACAACATGGTAAGCCTATCACATTTCATTATGAGACATTTAATGGTGCTATTGTGAATTATCCTACATATTATAAGGATTTTTATGTGTTGGTACAAAGCGTCAAAAAGTGGAAACACTATTTGATGGGCAAAGAAACAGTTTTTCATACCGACCATCAGCCTTTACAATACTTGCAGTCGCAAAGTAAATTACAACAGTCATGAAATTTCAGCTGGATGGGTTTCCTACATAAATTTCACTTGGTAATAAGGTACAAGAAAGGTATTTTCAATAAATTTTCTAATATGCTTTCAAGGCCTATTATTAGTGCTACTACTTTACTTAAGAATGATTCTATTGTACATGAGAGCTGCATAGAATAGTATGCATCAATTGTTGATTTTAAGGATGTGTATGCTAACTTGAGCGAAGGGAATCATGTTGAGGAGAATGATTATCATTTTCATAATAATTTTCTATTTCATATGGGCAAGTTATGTATACCACAGGGGGAGAGACTAAGAATCATGAGAGAAGCTCATTATTCTCCTATTACTGGACATTTCGGGGTAAGAAAAATGGTGGCACATTTACAGAGGTATTGTTATTGGCCTCGCATGGTAGATAGTGTTTCACGTTTCATTAGAGGTTGTTCATTATGTGCTACAAGCAAGCCTAGAAATAAGAAGCTTTGTTTATATACGCCATTGCCAGTACCTTCTAGACCATGGGAAAGTGTTTCTATGGATTTTGTTGGAGGTCTACCATTATCTAGAAAGCAAAATGATTATCTTTATGTAGTAGTTGATAGATTCAGCAAGATGTGTATTCTTATGCCATGTAAGAAATCTATAATTGCTGAAAAAACTGCTGATTTATATTTTCAACATGTATGGGTTCCTTATGGCTTGCCTACTTCTATTTCTAGTGACAGGGATTCCAGATTTGTTGAGAATTTTTGGTCCAATCTATGGAAGATGATGGACACCAAGTTGAAGAAGAGTACTAATTTCCATCCGCAAATAGATGGCCAAATAGAGGTAGTGAACAGAACCATTGTACATCTTTTGAGAGGTTATTGTAGCAAGCATCCCAAGCTTTGGGATGAGCACTTGCATTACATTCAACATGCTTAAAACCGGGCCAAGCACTCTTCTACAAATACTTCACCTTTTGAAACTTGCTTTGGGTATTTGCCTACGTCACCTTTAGATTTAATTCTTGAGAAGGATGTGGCCATTTATGGGCATAGTGACATTGACAAAGCTCGCATGTTCATTGAAATAATTCAGCTCATACATCAGCAGGTTCAAGAACAACTTGAAAAAAGTCAAGGCAAGTACAAGGAGAAGCATGATAAACACAGAGTTGATCATAAGTTTCAAGAAGGAGATGAGGTATGGCTACATATTAGTAAGGAAAGAATGCAAGGAGAAGTTAAAAAGATGAAGCCTATTCGTTATGGTCCATTCAAGATCCTTAAACAAGTTGGAAATAAAGCTTTTCAAGTAGATTTGCCTTCATATATGCAAATGTATTCCGTTGTGAATGTGGAAAATTTACGTTTGTATGAACCTCCTTTAATTACTGATTATGAAAGTGACATTCAGCTACCATCCATAGAGGATTTCTCGCCATAATTTTTGGATGAGCTGAAAGAGGATGCTATCCTTGACAGAAGGACACACACTTCGAGGAGGGGAAATGTTGATTATGTTCGGGTTGGTCTTAAAGGCAGCAAACCGAGTAAGGCAAAGTGGATTGAGGTGGAGAAGGTGAGGGATATATACCCTCATATTCTTAAAAGGTAATTGAAGGCTTTTGGGGTCCAAAATATTCACAATGGGGAGGTGTGATCAGGTAATCATGTCTAAGAGGAAAAAAATGCTCAAAATATGAACTACTCAGAATTGGTTGAAAACTGAACGACTGGATAGGCTCGTCACTGGGATTATGGTGCCGTAAACAAGAACCAAATCCGATGTCGTATGAGAAAGATATTGATGTTTGAAGTTGCCCAATAACCTTCAAAACATGACCTTTGAACTCAGAAATTTGTCATCTTCAGAAAAGTTTTATGGAATTTTTTTTTTTTTTTTTTTTTTTTTTTATATGGTTTGGGACCCTATTAGAAGGTGCCATGTGGCCTACTTGAAGGTTTCCACGTGGCCCCAGACCCAAGGTTCAAGTCATGTTTAAAAATGATTTTGGTGGGCAGACCCGACCCCACCTGAATGGAGTCGGGTCACCCTGAACGTAAACGAGTTCAAACAACATTCAGAAGTGAATGCGAAAGGGTCATTGGAACGAGACCTCATGCAGGTGTGAAGTATTCAGGTCAGTCGAGTGGAGGACGACCCGACCCGAACGTGAATGGGTCATGGAAATCGAGCGATTCGGGTCATTTGTTAGAACCAGCGGAAAACTAGGGATAAGCCCTCAGGGCTAAGGTTTTTAAACCTTGTGACCACGTGCTCAGAACCGTGGCTTAAGCCAATTCACCAGTGGAAAGATCTGGGTTAAGCACTTAGGTGCTAGCCCCCAGCCACATGACCTACATATGGTGTCCATGGGCGTGGCTTTAGCCTTATCCGCTAACAAGACTAACTGTCCGGGAAATTCGCATGTGAACGCGCCCATCAAATTGACAGTTAAAATAAATTTCTCCGCCTTATTTAGTGCATGGTTCTAATATTTTCGGAGATTTCGCCTTTCTGGTGGAGCTAACTGGAGTTAGCCAATTTTAGTGGAGGATTTCTAGTGCCACTGGGAAAAATATAGTTTGGATCATAAATTTCACCATATTCGACCAAATTAGAAATTTTTTTAGTCAATTATGGGTATTATGAGCATTATGGAGCCATTGGGATAGGTTGTAGAGCCAAAAAAGGTGTTTTTCAGCCATTTTTGCTTCAGGGAAGCTTGGAGAGCCATCAGGGCTATGAGGGAAATGGAGCTGCATTGGGCTACACTTCACTGTTTGAGGTGAAATAAAAGCCATAATTAGCTTATTTCTGTCTTCTTAATTCATTTTCATAGCTGTTTCAGCCTCTTTAGGCTTATTTCTCACTGTAAAATCAAATTGAGCATCATAATATAACAAGGACATTCCCATTGGGAGCCTTGGACCTGACAGATGTAGCCTAGGAGGGGTGAACTGCCTCATCATGTTGTTGTGTTGTTATGGTGAAGTTATTCAACTGTATATTTCTGATTCAAGATGTTAAACAATAATTTTAATTAACATTCCCTCACACATAAAGTCAAAAACAGTTACCAAAAACACTTTGTTTAATTTGCAAGACATGAAAAACACTTTTCACACTTAATTAAATGGAAATGAATACTTTGAACAACAGATACAAATAGTTTCATTTTAAGATCAAGCATTCTATGATATTTTGTAAAATTTTTTGTATAAATACTTCACTCTTTGAAGTATTATTGTGGAATAAATTGTTGAAGATTTCTATAGTCATTTTTGTTGTACTTGAAGGCTTTTGTTGCAAAGTTCGAGTAGCAGACTATATCAGATCATCTAGAATCATATTTCAGGATTCATGTGATGAGCCATTGAAGTGAACTACTTTCTAATTGTCATTTTTTATCTTATCATTTTTTCATGCATCCATTATGTATTCTAAAATTTAATGATAAAACAAGAGTATTATTTCAGGATTTGTTAAAAGCACCCTGTCTTTTTTAGTTTATCATTTCTATGTTTTCTGTTGATTTACAGAGTAGGGAACCCTTAATTTCTCCCTCTTTCGAATGACCTCTGTCTACTCCTTCCTTATCTGAATTAAAGAAACCTTCATTTCTCTTTATCTCGATCAAACCACTTCACCAAATCAGCCTTCCAAGAAAAGGTCGAGGAGCAGTTCTAGATTTGATTCATTGGATGCAATTTATGTTGCCGAGGCTTATGTTTGAGGTGATCAACTTAATTAGTCCAACTATCTTCTTCATGAATTGTTTGAAGTTGCAAATGATATTTATACTCGGTCCACCTATTTTGTCTTTGGGTATTTTCTTATTTCTCTTGCTATGTCTAAATGGTGTCCTTCGGAGGGCCGTGACCTTGCTCCCATTACAAAAGATGAACCTCTTGCATTCATGTATGTACCTTGGCATAGCATCAAGGAAATTGTAAACAAATAATTCAACGACCTTGATTTTGGACAATGGTACACCAAGATGGTTATGATGTCACATGTTGTCTCGAAAGTGATGCTTCCTATTTTAGAGTGATACCACCCCTTAGTCTGTTTTGATATATCACATGGGTTTTGTTACATTTGGTCAATGAATGTGCTTTATTTTATTTTCTCTTTGCACGATTACCATTTTATATCAGTGAGCATGTTTTTCATTCCGAAGTTGGCACCTGGCCTGGGGTTGTTGCATGGCAGCAGGAAGGATAAATTTACTATGATTTTGATTGCATGAAGTTGGTCGAAGAAGGTTCATCCACTTCCCACAAGAATTATGAAGATGTTCCAGAAGAGCTCCTGCCCCTGTTGAAGAAAACCAAGGAATGTCTAATTTCTTCCCGTGCCACTTGGTCTGATGTCGGGGCATATGTTCAACAAACTCTTTAGGTACATTATCTTACTCCTGTGTCTATTGCACCACCTATTATTGCCTCTACAATTCCACTTGCAACGGGCTTTAGCCCCCTCTCACCTCGTCAAGTTCATCATACCCCCCTTTATTAAAATTTTGTTGACCTCGATGCCGACCTACCAGTTATGGATTCTGCAGTACCCATTTATGGTGCAATTCCCCCATCCCCATATACAACCTTTGATGAAACACATCATTTTTCCGCAACTACCATATGAAACCACCCCAACTCACCTACCACCCTTCATGACCTTTCATAAATGTAAACTGAATCCACATCCACACATTCCATTCATATGAACACCACTATTGTTTCTCTGCTATCGACCGGTCCATCCATTGTTTCCACTCTCTCACAACCATTCTCATCTGCCCCTTCACCCATTTCAGTCGAACAAGTTGCTGAACTTAATGAGATACCCTGAGCAATGTCGTCAAATCATTTCCTTTGCTATGAAGCAACACAAAATTATCAATTTCATTCCTATCCCTTTTTAGCACCGGATTATACATAATCAAATAGTTGTGATTCAACACGAATCTTCTCCCTAGGAGCAATCTGAGCTTTTAGTTGTTAATGGGAAACCACTTCTATCCCATTTCCCCCCAGTTGATGCCATTTCGCCTGACACCATTAGTAATTGGTCCTCTCCTTGGTTAGTTCAATTCATTCATGCTTCCATTTCCATATGGGAACATCAATTAGTTCATACTAAGACCAGGTCTAATGGTATCCAAGTCACTTGTGAAGAGAAACAACATCAGTTGCATGTCACCACCACAATTCAATCCCAACTACAAGTTAAGACGGAAGGATTGGATAATAAGATTAGTGCGGTCCACACTAAATTGCAATATTTGTGGCCTATCATTGCTCCATATGATATTGAAAAACCTAAATATTTTGCCGAATGCTGTGTTGCAATTGGAGCGGTCTGCCAACAGCTCGTGTCAAAGAATGCGTAACTTGAGGACACTGTTAAGAATATGCAACATTCCACATAATATCCTTCCACCACCTACAAATCTCAGATTCATGAATAATTTTAGAATGTTGCTACTCTCCATGCTACTTTTCTGCATGCAAGAATCCCAACATGTGTTTTGTTGGATCTTTGATGCCATTCGTGTGGTTGCGAAGAAAAATGTTGCTATTGATCCTTTGCATGAGAATGCCCATAATATTTATCAACATGCCTTAGTAACTTCTAATATAGATGCTAAGCATTAGATCCTAGAACAAGTAGATGTACTCAAAGTATAAATCACTTAGTTGGAAGATGTTGCACAGGCACTGCACAGGTTGCGAAGTGAGTTCTCTATGACCTTCGGTTGGAAGCTCAGAAAAATTTCATGAATTTAAGCACTCTGTCCATTGTTGTTAACCAAAAAATTCAGAAACTCATTAAATATCATCCCAATGACCCTATTGAGCAGACTGCCACTAAATGTTTGGTTAAGGTATCTACCCTCATGGATTCTTGGCATTATTCTGTCTGGCTTCGCTAGTTTTAAGGATTCTGCTCTCCATAATGTTCCAAAGTTGGGTCCTTCGTTTCAATGGATCGCAACTCAAGCTAGCGGAAGCCAACTTGTAATAGATTTAGAAGCAACATGAACACATTGACTCGAGCGAGAGTCAATATGATTCATCTCAACTACCTTAGTAATATATTCATATCATCACAACTCTTCTCAACTTGTCTCCTCTGATCATCAATTGAACAATGATGTCTCGATTTAAAGAAGAATCATCATCATAGGGGAGATCTTCCTTCCACCCTATTTTTAATGTTAATATGCGAGATAAACTTACCATGAGAGGTAAGGATCACACACTATCCTATTGACCAATGAAAATAGGTAAGATACACTTACCACAAGGGGTAAGGATCACACACTATCCTATTGTCTGATGATCTTCCCACCTTGACCCTTAGAAGTCAAGTGATAGAACACTTGCATTCTCTCTAACTTGAGGGAGATACACACTTACCATAAATGGTAAGGATCACACACACGCCCAAGTATCATCACCCATTATCCATATGGGGAGGGACATTCCCAACAAGCTTAGCTTGTGGGTAGGATACCAACTGGGGTATACATTGCCGAGTCCCACACTTGATGGTAGGGGGAGATACCCACTTGTAATTAATGATAAGGATCACACACACACACACCCTATAGTGAAAATATATGAGATACACTTATTGCAATGGGTAAGGATCACACACACACACACCCTATAGTGAAAATATGCGAGATACACTTATCACAATGGGTAAGGATCGCATCCTATCTTATTGTACATAGTTCCCTCAACCCTAGGAGCTCTTCGACTCAATTCCTCTCCTTGTGAGCTCAAACATGGGGGAAGACCATAATTCAGTGTCCTTTATTAGTCATGACCCTTTCACCGGAGGGTTACATCCCTCATTCCAAGATGCTCTTTGAAGACCAAAAACCTCTGTTTCATCAAAAGCTTGGTGAGAGTGTCCACAATTTACTTATCTTTTGAAGCCTCATAGATTAAATTGTACAAATATCAATGTCTGAGCCTTACTGCTCCCTCTGCATCATATCTTGGATATGGTGATATCCAATCTCAAAAAATGTTTGGACCTATCATGGATCACATGATTCCCTGGATCCCACTTCTGTTATTGTAGTATATCACAGTAATATTCAACGCATGCTCAAATAGATCTACAAAGAAATTTCTCAACCACACTACCTCTCAAAGAAACAAATCTATGTTTCGAGCTCATCCAAGAATTCATGGTAGATCTCAAGCTACAACAACACACATATGTGCTTTTCCCGTCAACAAAATTTTCAGTCTTAGTCAGCATCGGTGTATCCATCACATTTCGAGCAGTGTGACTCAGTCCATGAATAATATTTTTATGTATAAATATAAACATATGTTTTTAAACAACCCAATATTCATGTCTAGACTCTATTTGGCTCATCATAGGACCCATCAAATATTAAAGAGGAGTCTCTCTCATTTTCTTATGTGTAATTCATCATTTTAAGTCTCATACATCATACTTCTCTAAGCAAGGAAGTCCTCTCCATATCAATGATACACCTCTTAAAAAGTGGATTTCCGAGGCTAAGAGGACAACTCCCTCTGTTACTGATGAGATGATATGATCGTGATAGAAATAAATAGTTGGAATATATAATACCAAACATTAAGGAAATACCTTCAACCTTGAAGAGAGGTTGAGTTTGCATCATTTTTCCATTAAACTAGGTATGTCAGGTCCAGGAGGCCAACTTGAGTCCATATAGGACTTTCTTTAGTAAATCATAATTTTTTTCCTCATAGTCTCAAATATCTTGATGTAGCTATGATTATTCCTTAGACACATCATAGGGGATTCCAACTTTACATACATAGGAGCTACGATCTCATTATAGCATATTCTTGATTATTATTTAATATAGTGGAAGCATATGATACTGCAATATCTTTGTCAACCGGAAGGGTCCTTTATATGAAGGACATGCAAATATCATCTTCTCCTTATCTTATAATATCTTATTTGATTGTTACATGATGGTTTAATCCCCCTGAAAATGAAGCTTCTTCAGTCATGGACATCGACATGCAATCCTTCCTTCAATATCTGAGCTCTTATCTATCTTTCAAGTGTCATTCTAATCATAGGATGGCTCAAAATCCATCTCAATATAAATATTGAAGACTAGGTAATTACTTCCACCCACTGTACCTGATGACCCAGGAAAAAATAAAGAGTAATAATATCAAAATAAATAAACATAATGAATGTGTACCTAGTGATGAAACACGACTATCATCCTTTTCTAGATATGAGAGTGACTTATTTATTATCCTGCACCAGATCCCTCTTGGGGCATACTCTTCCTGCACTATTCTAGATCTTAATGATCCTCAGGATTTGCTTTCCTAGATCACATCTTTATCCAAGAAGTTAGTGAGAGAATCATTCAAATATTCATGTAGGAAGAATGAACAATAATTTAAAACAATAAATCTATATAATGGTAGTGTCATAAAGAAATAACATAAGACTTGAAGGTACTTATATTTCATGAGGATGGTAGGAAGATATCAGCTCCCTCTTGATCTTAAATTCATGAGTTACCAATGTCCATAAATAATATGTAATTGGCAAAAGAAATGCATCTTCTTAAGCACCACCTATATTCTCATTCAGATCCTTCATCAACACCAAAGCTCAAATATTGATGACCTCTGAATCTTGCACGAGATCCTTCTCCTAGGGTTTTTGAGAATTTGTCCCAAATAAATTATCTTTTATCATAAGAAGAAATTTTGAATCATACCATGCCTTTGTCAAATCAGGGCCACTCATAGGGTTTCTCCAAACCCTATATTCTATACAAAAGGAATTCACTAGGTTATCCTTCAAACCCCAACATTATTTTAGGTGTTATCACTCAAAAAATTCAAAAAATCATTTT